>JABXJD010001892.1:0-65000 GCA_013375575.1 Percina caprodes
TATAAATGTCTAAACGATAATATAAATTGCATAACAAATAATACATACAAGATGATTGGGTAAATAATGTAAGTATAAAAAAAAAGTGAGCCTCTGGGTTTTAATCCGCCCTTTGCTGCGTGCCATCCCTCTTTCTATCCCCCTTTTCTTTCTATCTAATAAAAATAAAAAGCCCAAAGATTATCTTTAAAAAAAAAAAAAAATCTTTTGGGTTCATGAGTCAAAGCCCCCTCAAATGACATTCATTGTTCTTGTAATGATACTTTGATCCCAACACGAAGGTCTAAACCTGTTTCAAAGCTTACCCCTAAATTATAATTCTGGATTTGGAGTCCTTTTTTTTTTCTTCATTTGGGCCAAAAGTATTCTAATGTAAATATATTGAGTCTAAAAACAGTGAAATCAGCCTTTAAAACACCCACCACATACATACATACATGACCCCAGTGCCCTTCATGGTAGCGTTACCTATGGCTGTAAAGATGATTATGTAATGACATATTCACAGTAGTCTCTTTGAAATTGTATGTCCAGAACTGTTGTTTTTCCGGAAATGGCTAATTTTATAAATAATAATGGAGGCTGATTTGAAAACATTGTATTGCACTATTCACCTCAGGCAACCGTGTCACTGTTTCAATATCTGTAAAAGATCTGGGAAATCAAATCTGGTGTTTTACACTCAACTTGTAAGAAGTGGCATAAATACTGTATGTGGAATGTTACAGCACTGCATTGCATTTCCCTTAAAAATTGAATATGAAACACATTGTCAAATTTAGATTTTTTAAAGTGTGTTTTTTCCCATCTTAAGGTTTAAAAAAATGTTTTATGGAATGTAAACAAAAGGATTTGAGTATGTTGGTTGTATATCTAAAAGAAAAGCAAAAAAAGAAGAAAAAGTGGATACAAGAATAAGAGCTCGGACAGGGAGAGATGTATACAAGCGGGCCTCTACGCTACATGAAAAGCACCTATAAATCTCTGTCTGCCCCCCCCGGCTGTGGGAGACACTCAGACCAAAATTATAAGTTCAGAGTGCTGGCGGAATTTCTTTGAAATTTCGGGGTTGCAGCGGCCGTGGCTATTTTGGTGCTACAACGTCTCTGCCATGTGGAGACCTAATGCAAACTCTGTTTATTGTTTGAAGAGTAATACCCGTGTGAAAAAGTCTCATTAACATCTAGAAGATCAGAGAAGTCTACGGAACAGGAGTGTTGGACGAATATTACATGACTTATTTTTTTTTTTCTTTCCACAGTGAAAGAGGAACCAGACTTAGAGGTCCGGATGGTCAACGGGAAGCCCAAGAAGGTGCGCAAGCCCCGGACCATCTACTCCAGCTACCAGCTGGCAGTCCTGCAGAGGAGATTCCAGTCGGCTCAGTACCTGGCCCTGCCAGAGCGGGCTGAGCTGGCTGCACAGCTGGGCCTCACACAGACACAGGTGAGGCTGCAGGGAACGCCATCCGGTATTGTTCAGTAACAATCCAGTATGTAAAAAAAAAAAACAGTGGCAATAACAGTCACAATAAATATAATGGAACAATGACTTGGAATCTAGTAGGTCATGGAATCGCAGGGCCCTGCAGGGCATTACAGGGTGTGGCAGGGTGTAGCAGGGCCCTGCGGGGCACTGCAGGGCCCTGCAGGACGTAGTGTCATTGGGTTGGGAATATCTTACCCCGGAGGTGGTTGTCAGATTATACGGACGCCCTGGATGTAGCCAAACTGTCATTTAAAGAGAACGAGATTGAAGCAGTTGAATGTCAGGGAACTTGGGCTGACTGTTAAAAAAAAAGTCAAATATAGTGGTGTCAATTGAAATGAAGAGGTTAAAGAGAAGGAATAGCAATACCATAACTTTAAGCTATAGGTTATAGTAAAATACACTAACAATAGGAATCCATCTGGCAGAATGTTAGCCAGTGACCCTAGAACCGGAGCGTCTGGTTTACACAGTCATACGGAGATTTACAACCGAGCGATAAGAGACTCATTTCATCATGCCGGCTGTCAATCATTGCTCAGTATTATGCTCGGGCTGCTTACACAAGCTTTAAGAACGTGTGAATGTCATGCCATTTGGTCTGTTACTCACATGGATTTGACGTTGTTCATACAAATGACAGCATTATAATAGCTCTCTTCATATCATATTACATTTAAAGGAGCTGTAAATACTTTGACAATGACAGTGTTTGGTGTCTTGTGTTAAATGGAAGTTACATATTACTTACTGGTGACCTGGTTTAGTACTAGTAAAGAAAATAGATTATCACATACCTTATTTATTATGACAAATACATCAACCATCCGTTTAGTAGGTAGAAGAATAATTTATCAATCATCTACATTTATTTTTATAGCCCTTTGCAGTAACCAGTAACAAGAATAAAACATAACATACAGTAAAAATCAGAAGGGAATAAAACATATAGTAAAATCAGAAGAAATTAAACAAGAAAATAAAATTGGAACAGCGCTACTATGTATTAAATGACTTTCTGAATTTAGATTAAGGAACTAAACTGAAAACAGGTGGGAAAACTAATAAAGCAAGCCAACATGAAATGTCTTTAAAGCTATATTACTCAGTAGTACAGGAACAAACTAAAAATACTATATTGGCCTATGTGTATTGTAATGTAATGTGTTGGCATTCTATGGTAGTATTTGTTTGGAGTCGTGTTTCTGGCCACCGGATGAAAGTCCAATATTCTCTTTTAGCTCTGGTTTTGGTCTCCACCAGCACCTGAGAATGCCACCTTGCAGTTTATCTGCTAAAGGCCTGTCTTCTTCTTCTTGTGCTGGGCAGCAGGCGTTCGCTGGCTTTACCGGAGCTTTTTCCCACTGAAAACGCTGCTGCTGGAAACAAAGTGGCAAAATATGGAGTTTATAGTGGAGATGTCCAAAACAAGGATCTAAAAGAAGCTAAATCAGTTCTCTAATCAGAACTGACAAACGCACAGAGAGCTCTGCAGGTCCCCTCCAGCACCACCAAGGGTTTTAGCATCTTTAACAGTTGGAACCTTTTTAGTTTGATATGAAGTACCAACGGACCGGGCTGGTAGTTCCTGTGGTTCCACTAGGTGTGGCACTCGACCACACAGCCAGTCCCGAGTGGACCGTAATGAGACTGAGTGAGTCCGCGACTCCTGTCCACCTAGTGGCAGTAATCCACTCTGCCGTGTCTCCCACGAACCTTCTAGTCTATTACACCGTTACCGCTACTGTAATCTCCTTCAGGGCGCCGGTCTCGGCTCGGAGTCAGCAGTAAGTTGGGCATACCCAGTATACATTTTCCACAACACCGCTTATCCATTCCGGGAAAGGGGGGTGCAACGCTCTGTCTCACTGCGGCAGGAGTTGCAGGTTAAGACTTTGGATGTTTTAGTGACTTAAATAAACTTAAAGTCCAAGTCAAGCCGGGAATAAATCTAAAACAGGATAAAAGCAGGAACACTAGGAAACACTAGAAAAAGGCCGAAATTCTAGACACTAAATACAACGACAGAACTAAGAATAAATACACAAAGGGAGATCAGGAGCTGGAATAAGGAGGGACACACTGATTGGCTCACGAGGACGGGCAACGCGAAGGCAGGCTGGCGAGGCTAGACGGGTAAAAACAGACGTAGAAGAGAAGACATGCTGGGCACGGCTAAACAAAAAGTCCTCTAGAACCAAAGAAACACCGCCACACAGTCTTTAACAAAAGGTCCCCAAGGCCCGAGAGCAGGACCATGCAGGGTTGCCAGGTCTGAATGACAAAACCAGTCCAACGGCCAATCCAAACCAGCCCAAGACCGGAACTCAAAATAAACATATACACTGCTTGTTAATCAAAAGCAAAAATAGAATTGCCAGATGTATTGTTCCATCTCCAGATTAACAGCATAGAGGAGCCGGTTTTCTTCTCTCAGTCCCCTCCCTCTGACACAGCGCTCTTTCATTCATTCATTTTGTCGACGATCCCGTTGATGAAGAAGCTGTATTCCTTCTCCGGGAGTTAAACACACGCCTGGAGATGATATTGAGGCCCCGACTATAGATGTATTTTCCTTTCCAGACCCTAGCCTGCCTATTTGAGCTGGTATGGTTTACCCTGGTCTACCCAACCAGTGGACAAACATGTAACCCTTTCTTTCTTTCTCTAAACCAATCCTGGGCGTGGCTAAGCCCTGGATGCAGCAACGGTGCCGTTGCAAAATAGATAGCAGGAAAAGAAAGGCTATGAGGCCAGCAGTGTACATCTGGTGATCCAGACTGCTGATTGATCATTGGAAACTCAATGAATGTCTCTTTAAGTGGTTCTGTTTTCTTTCTCGAATGTCTTTAAGTTGCCTCAACATCCCATGCTCTTTCTTCCAGGTCAAAATTTGGTTCCAGAACCGTCGCTCCAAGTTTAAGAAGCTCTACAAGAGCGGAGAGTTTCCACTCGGGGATATTCCTCTTGAACACAGTCCTGACGCAAGCGATTCCATGGCCTGCAACTCTCCCCATCCCCAGCGGTGTGGGACAGCAACAACAACAACAGCAGCAGCGACAGCAGCTTCAAGAGCAACGCAATGCTGGAGCCTCCCAGCAGAGGGCAGGCTCGTATCAGCCCCTGAGTCCTCGCCCGCCTGCATGGGACAGTACACACACCAGAACTGGTACCAGCAGCAGGTTGCACACTTAGGGCTGCCCCAGTCGGGCCCGACGCATCACACACCTTCAACCGCACCGTCAGCCACACCGAGTCTGGGAGCCGTCTTCTGACGCTGGGGGGGGGTCATCAGACACGAGTCATGACTGTAAAACCTGACACAGATGTTGTGAAACAGGCTTTTCTGCCGTAAATGTGGATCTGGCCTCAGGTGCCCTGCTCAGCTCAGCTCGGAGCTTTAACAGAGACCAGGAGATCAGGGTGTTTGCTGTGGCAGCAACACATCACACTTTGTATATTTAATATTTTAAAAATGACTGTATTTATGCCAAAAAAGCAAACTTCTTATTTTCTTCTTGTGAAAAGGGCCAAATTATTGTTCATTTTATAATTGTTTTTGTCAAAAACTAATATATCTTGAATCCCACATAAATCAGCCTGTTTGTGAAAACACACTGATGATAAGCTAGCTGACCCGTGGGTATGGAAGTCACTGAGTGCCACACTTTTCACATTAAAACATGATTTATGAAATCATGTTACCAGTTTTATAGCTTAGTATTCTATGCAATAAAAAGGTATGTATAAAGGCTTTAGGCCGCCCTGTTTAATATGCAACTTCATTTTATACAGTAGGGGGTCCCTGCTCCATGTCTCGTAGTTAAGGGGTCCTTGGCTTAAAAAGGTAGAACTGCTATAGGACATTAAAGAGATGATTCACTTCTTCTGTTCCTCCAGTGTGTTTTACCGGCCAAACAATGTTTCCGTCCCTGTACTTCTTGTTGAAAGGGTTTTCTTTTATAAAACCTGACTAAATAAAAAAAAGTGCACTCAACAATGGGCAATAATGTCTCGTTGTATAAAGTCTGTTGTGGCTCTCTAAGCTGTTTGACATCAGCCCTGACCAAACGGAGAAAAGGGTTATTTAACCGGAACGGTGGTGCGTTCAACACCCTGCTGTATGCACAAGGGCACTGCCACTACGCAACACATTCTCATGAACAACGGGTTCACACGATACAGTAGGCCCGGGTGATATGATGGAGAAAATCTGTCGATATTGCAACGATATTGTATGGTTGACTATTGGTGCTTTAACAAAATGTTATTTGCACAATGAGATTTTTGATAAATATTGTCCAGAAATGAGTTAATAACTAATAAGTGGGTAAATGTAAATAATAGAAGAGCTAGAACAGTCTGGTAGGTTCAGGAAATGACATCACTTTACTGTACTGCAGCCTGTAAAACCAGGAAAAGACAACACTTACCACATGATATATCCAAAATCTAAGACGATATCTAGTCTCACATCGTGATATCGATAAACTTCAGATACAGTATTAGGGACCACTAAGGTCTATATAAAAGAGACTTCAGATACAGTATTAGGGACCACTAAGGTCTATATAAAGAGACTTCAGATACAGTATTAGGGACCACTAAGGTCTATATAAAAGAGACTTCAGATACAGTATTAGGGACCACTAAGGTCTATATAAAGAGACTTCAGATACAGTATTAGGGACCACTAAGGTCTATATAAAGAGACTTCAGATACAGTATTAGGGACCACTAAGGTCTATATAAAAGAGACTTCAGATACAGTATTAGGGGACCTTAAGGTCTATATAAAGAGACTTCAGATACAGTAGGTGGTTTAGTGTCTTACTTTGAAAAAGTCTAAGGGGACTTGCGAGAGACTAAAAAGCAGGGTCCTCCTTATAAACAAGTGCCCACATCTGTCAGACTCCATTTTTGCTTTTCCAACACAGGCTTTCTGTTTTGAACTCTTAACCAAGCTGACCCCTGTGACATCACAATGACATCACCAGGGCTGTTTGATAAAGCTCCTCCAGAGCCACAGAAGACAGTCTACCACTGCTCACAGGCTGAGGAACGCCCTTGCCCTTCTTCATGTAAACTGATTCTCATCGGTGGCCCTTTAAAACTCACAGACACCACAAGGTCGACCTCTTTGAAAAAAAAACAGTGGCAGCGAGTTGGTACATAGGTGGATTTGTAGTAAGTTGTATATATTCTATTACCACACGTGCTGTTTATTTAACATTATTTACTATAGTGTCAACTGTAGAACAAAAGTGGCTCAAGAGTTTGAGCCTCAGGGAAAAATAAAATGTCTATATTTGAAGCCGCTACTAGTGTATTACTTTTAGCATTCATATGGGAATACACACACACACACACACACACACACACACACACACACACACACACACACACACACACACACACACACACACACACACACACACACACACACACACACACACACACACAAAGGTGTTGAAAGTGTGCTGACGGTGCTTTGCTGTTGTGCCTGTCAGAGTGAGTCAGACAACAATAGATACAGGTTGCACCCAGCTATATACAATACACACACACACACACACACACACACACACACACACACACACACACACACACACACACACACACACACAGAGTGCGTGTAAAGGAGGTTGTGGGAGGTGACAGTGCTGCAG
The DNA here is from genome assembly GCA_013375575.1 of Percina caprodes. Lineage (NCBI taxonomy): Eukaryota > Metazoa > Chordata > Actinopteri > Perciformes > Percidae > Percina > Percina caprodes. The sequence continues at coordinate 7,158 of JABXJD010001892.1, forward strand.
ACACTCTGGAGTCTCTGGATACTAATAACACACCACTGACACAGAGAGAGACGGGTGTACACTGCTTTCATGTGGCACACACTTGGAGAGGGGAGGAGAGACGTGTGTGTGTGTGTGTGTGTGTGTGTGTGTGTGTGTGTGTGTGTGTGCACCAACAAGCTGCTCTCCATGGGCGAGGACGAAAAACACAGCCAAGGACACGTGCAAACAATGTTACAGACCCAAATACAAGAAACATAGAAAATTCTCAATTTACTTAAACATGAGTAACGTGTATAACGGGTAGAACTGGTGACTAGAAACCTTTTGACTGTTGAATATTTCTAGTACATGTTTTTTGTGACTTTATAAGACATTTTCAGCTTTATTTTACCATACAGACATGGGAGTCCTCGACAAGAGCCGGCCTCCAGAACACCTGCTCCAGCTAGTGACCCTGATGGAGCCAATAGGACTCCAATCCACTACCACTGTATTGGACTTTATATCGGGACAATAAATAAACAGCCCTACAGGTCCCAATGGCCTGGGATTTTCAACCAATCAACAGCATGGCAGATTTAGCAAGAGCACCTCGATCTCACAGTTACTGTTTTGTGTTTTTTCCCCATTTTTGAGTTTTCTAAATGAGGCCCCTGGCCGCCCTGGCAAGGACGCGTGTCAGAAAGTACGGGGACGCTTTGGTGTCCAATAAACTGTTGGATGCAATCGGTCACATCAGTGTCATCTGACACTGCTTCTACTTTAAATTAATTTTCATTTTGCCACGACCTCTGAGCACGGTTCCTCGCTGAAAATGGCAAGTTGGCTCAAGTTTGGAAAGTCCAAAATCAGATCGTGGAACAAGACAGGCCTGCTTGTTTTTTTCGGGGCATGATTGTAAAGATCTACAAAGAATAAAACATATTCAGGGCATTTCCTCGCTAACTGGGACGTTTTGGGAGCGAGTGGTGGGGTTGCTGTGTTAAGAGATAATCAGCTGATTTAAATAGTATATTTAATATTTTTTTTCTGATGTTTTCTTTTACTTCCATGTTGAAAATAAAGATATGAATCACCCTACAAGGTACAGCATGTGGACCTGAGCTCAGCGATCCACTAGGACACCTTCCATGCTTGTCTAAAGCTCTTAGCTTCCTGTGCTGAGCCCTCAGCTTCCAGCTGTCAGAGAGGAATGTATGTGAACATCACCCAGAGACAGATGGAGAGAGGCGGAGAGGCGGAGAGGCGGAGAGGGCAAACAGGGACGTGTAGCAACCTGTGACTCGTACGGCCCAGGAACAACACTGGGTGTCTGGCTGGAAGATTCACCTAAACAGCAATCAGACAAACCAGGATGTCATGGTTCTGAATCCTGTGTTCCAGTACCTTTGCTCAAAGTTGAGAGAAAATGGATACGTGATCTTTTGTATCACGCTGAATGGTTGGACGAGGTGAGCTGAGGTGACAGTTTTACACGTCTGCTCGTTTGGCATTAGGCTGAGGGTTAGACGAGGTGATGACATCAGCTGCTCCGAGCTGAACTCAGCAGCGGAAGGAAAGTTTATAACAGTGTCACGAAAGATTTGGAGCTGGCGTTGTGTTCCTTTCCTCCAGCCATGGGCTGCACACGGGTCTGGGACCGATATGTGTTCGTGAAAGCCGATACTGAAACAGAGTATTGGACAGAGGACGGCCAATGGGTGAAACCTTCTGCCAATATGAAGTGTCACATTTTGTAAAAGTCTGAAACAGCTTCTAGACCTTTATGTGGCAACTACAGAAACACGCCACGCTAATTTACTGACCCTTTCTCGCCCCCAAAACAGCCCCCATAGGTAATTTATACAAACTTCAATTGACCCGTGTTTACGTTCTTTGTTAGGCGTTGCTCTCGCTGCCAGACCTTCCTCCACAGCGCTGCCCAGGAAGGTCTGGCTAGTCCACACAGCATTGTGGGATGGGAGAAAATCGTGATCTGGTTCATTGGCATTTCTTCAAACCAATCACAATTGTCGTGGGCCGGGCTAAGCGCCGGACGGAGCCACAGTGCCTCTGCTAAATAGTCTCAGGGAGGAAGTTGTTTTGGTGGAACATGTGTACGTTCAGAAGTAGTTTTAGTCGTCAACAGAAAACTCAGATTGGACAGATAGTCTAGCTAGCTGTCTGGATTTACCCTGCAGAGATCTGAGGACCAGGTAACCATAGTCCTCAGATTGGACAGATAGTCTAGCTAGCTGTCTGGATTTACCCTGCAGAGATCTGAGGACCAGGTAACCATAGTCCTCAGATTGGACAGATAGTCTAGCTAGCTGTCTGGATTTACCCTGCAGAGATCTGAGGACCAGGTAACCATAGTCCTCAGATTGGACAGATAGTCTAGCTAGCTGTCTGGATTTACCTCAGAGATCTGAGGACCAGGTAACCATAGTCCTCAGATTGGACAGATAGTCTAGCTAGCTGTCTGATTTACTCTGCAGAGATCTGAGGACCAGGTAACCATAGTCCTCAGATTGGACAGATAGTCTAGCTAGCTGTCTGGATTTATTCTGTAGAGATCTGAGGACCAGGTAACCATAGTCTGATTGGACAGATAGTCTAGCTAGCTGTCTGGATTTACTCTGCAGAGATCTGAGGACCAGGTAACCATAGTCCTCAGATTGGACAGATAGTCTAGCTAGCTGTCTGGATTTACCCCAGAGATCTGAGGACCAGGTAACCATAGTCCTCAGATTGGACAGATAGTCTAGCTAGCTGTCTGGATTTACCCTGCAGAGATCTGAGGACCAGGTAACCATAGTCCTCAGATTGGACAGATAGTCTAGCTAGCTGTCTGGATTTACCCTGCAGAGATCTGAGGACCAGGTAACCATAGTCCTCAGAAATCCACCCACACAGTCTCACTCCCTACTCAAATGTCTGACGCATGGTCAAACACCCCTGGCGTCAAGTTCTAATGATACGGGGGTCCGTCAGATAGACATTCATGTTAATTAATCCCTCACCGTCGCATGTAGACGAGAGGAAGAACACAATGATTTATTACTATGTTATCATAGTATTCATTTATTTATTCTTATTACCGGTGAAATATTACAGTATGCTGTAACAGTAAATTGGTGCTCGTGGTGTCTATACATGGTAGTAAAAGGAAGGTTAAAGGTAAATAAAAGCACCAAAAACATTCAAATAAGAACCAAAAGGTGGAGAAAAAAGACTAAAAACATCACAAAAAGTGTTGAGTTTCTGACCCGGGAGGACGACAAATGCGTGATCAAATGGAAGACAACACGAGGGTTACACCATCCAGCCACCAGATGTTGATTTTTACACTTTATTTTTCAAGATACAACGTGGGACTCATAAAGCATAAATCAGCTTCAGAGGCGATGGAATCTAGAAAAGAAATCAGACAAATTAGCTTGTACAAATAGTGACAGCAGACACCATGACTACCAATATCAGCCATACATATCGGTCTAACTGTTGCACAGTGCATGACGCCAGCCCCCACACACACACACACACATACAGAGCTCTGCAGTATCTCAGTTGCACTTAGAAACTAGTGTTTTCGCACCACGTGGGTCAAGTTTAACAAGCAAATATAAAGCTACCCCTACTGTTTACGACTTGTTTTAATTGATGTGTCCCCCCCCATGTCTGTCTCTCTCAATATGTCTCATTCCATGACTCTCTCTCTCTTGCTCTCTCTCTCCCTACATTCTGCTCTACAGGGGTCACATGCTGTCATCTTGCCCAGTAGCAAGTAGCGAAGTCTTTTTACCTTTTTTGTCCTCACGTGAGCGCTAGAGATTTGCTCCTCCAGTTCCTCATCATCTTCCACATGCTTGATGTTTTCTACATCAACATTAAAATATGTATTATGTAAAGGTTCTGACCCACCAACCTGATTATCGGCCGTCGGACAGTCCGGCCAGGTCGGTGACTCGAGTCTGTTTGGTGTGTGCTGATTTTAAAATCAATGAGTCCATAATTGAAAAAATGAACATCATTCTGTGTTACAGAAGACTTAAAACTAGCAATAAATTAATTATGAAAATGTTTAGGGAGGTAATAAATCAAGTGAGAAGTGGCTCACTTTCTCATGGACTACTACAGAAGCAGACCTCCTTTTGCAACCACACGTGTCGCCCCGCTGGAGATCAGCTAGAATGACGGTTTAAGGAGTCCCCCTGCAGGATATCAGCTAGAATGACGGTTTAAGGAGTCCCCCCCTCCCCCCCCCCTGCAGGAGATCAGATAGAATGCAGCTTTAAGGCTCTTCCACATTTGCAGCACTTTGCCGAACGGGATTTGCTGTCCACATATCCCCAGACTGAAAAATGTTGGGTGACCCTCCCTCAACAAAGAATAAAAAGACATGATCCTCCCTATTTCCCCAGTGGTCCATTCCATAAATACTGATGGCAAACAATTTTATTATCTGTTTTATTTCATTTACTTATTCATTTATTATTAACGTCATCCACTCTGTTATTGTCTTATGTACTAGTAGAATTTATATTTTAATCTCACTATATATATATATATATATATATATATATATATATATATATATATATATATATATATAAAACATTATTTAAATTTAAATGTCTTGCTGTGCATTGTTTCAGGATGTTTTAGTCTTCTTTGAAGGTGTGTGTGTGTGTGTGTGTGTGTGTGTGCGCGCGTGTGGCACTTTTTTCTATTTTGCTGTCTTCCTTTTGCCCTCTTCTCCTCAGACAGTGTAGTGTTGTGTTGTATGCCCCCGAGCCATCCATCAGTTCATTAGGACAATACGATGTGTCTGAAGTCTATGAAGCAAAGTATTCCACAGAACTCTCAGGGTGTGATCTCGGCCCGAGGCAACAGGATGCTGCTCCAAGTAGCGGATTAAATGGGGGTTCTGAATACACAAGTGTCTGGCGTTTTAATGACTAAAATATAAATATGAGGACGTGACAACAGTCTCCACAAAGAAAAATAGGATTTCCTCCAACCTTGTTTTATGAAATTTTCTTTTTTTTTAATCAAATATATGTAAATTGATGCAGCTAAGTGATGCCATTTATATTTCCGTGGTCCACTGCTATCGTGGCAAAATGTTCAGGTTCCCCAACACGTGTTTCCCTTTAAGAAGACTACAGTCAACTGTCTCCAGTAGGGTTAGAGGAAGAGGAAGAAGGCCAACGGTGTGTAACGTGTTTCACTGTTACGCCCAAACATGATGCCAGTCCACGCCGGTACAGATGACTGGCACTGGAGGACACGGCTGAGTCACTTCTACTCTACTGAGAAGTTCTATTTTTTTGCTACTTCATACTTCATGTCATGTCAGAGGCAAATATATACATATCTATATATAAATACTTTTCACTCCAACTAACTAGTAACTAAAGCTGTCAGATACATGTAGTATCTAGCTTTAGTTATAGTTACTTTGCATACTCAGATTAACACTACAAAATCTTATCTATAAATAAATGGATATTATACATTTACAAACTACCCAGAAGAAATATATATATAAATATATATAAAAATATATATATGAGAAATTGCAATTAGCTTCACCTTTACTAGCTGCTACATTTGTGTGATATACACAATGATATTCTGCATAACTGATAATATACTGTTTGTTGACATGAAGAGATTTTTATCTTCGTTCATCATTTCCACATTACATTAGTTGGTGACATGAATACTGAGTGCTACTCAATTTGGTTGAATATCAGCGAAAAAAATCCCCATGTCTGTGGTAAAACTAGTTATTAAACTGTCAAATAACAACAGCAGTTATCTCAGGACACTTTACAGACAGAGCAGTTCTAGACCACACTCTATAATTTACTAAGACCCAACAAGTGGGCCGGCGGCCATCTGCCACTGCTAGTTGGGACTCAGAGACACAGATAGAGAGAAATATTATTCATAATAATTATAGCAGTTGGTATGATGTACAGCTGCAAATAAAATAGTACCAAAAAAAATAAATAAAACTAGAACTTGTAGTAGTAGTAGTAGTAGTAGTGGTAGTAGTAGTAGTGGTAGTAGCTGCAACCACAAGCCAGGTGCTGCCACAACCAAGGAAAACTGCGAGGCGAGACAACGTAAGGTATCCGGGGGAATTTTGCAGTCCTATTTGGTGCTGAGGAGGGTGTAGCGTCAGATGAAGTGGGTCCTAGAACTTAAATAATAAATAATAGCAATGGAGAAAAATAATATTAACATGAAGGATTTGTTTTGTCTGGATCTGAAGAAGGCTGTATTAGATTGGACTGAGTGTAAATAACATTATGTCTAGTCACAAAAGAGCCTGTAAGCAAGTATACACACACACACACACACACACACACACACACACACACACACACACACACACACACACACACACACACACACTTTCTATCATATTACACTTCAGCTGAAGGTAATTTGACCACTTTTCTTTTGTCTGCTGGATTGTTCTAAAACAGTAACGGAATACATACTTTCTTTTTTTGTCCTAAAAACAAAACCAAACAAAAGAAAACCCTTGGGAGAAAATTAAGTGAAAATTCATGCTCTGTATGTTACATAATCTGCAAAAAAAAACAACCAGAAAGACAAAAATAAGAAAACCATAAGGAGAATAATTGAGTAATGAATGCATTTTTGGAATATTCCTTCAGCAGATGAGTTTGTTGTGAAAGGATCCGGCCTCGGTAATCCAGTTGGATGTAATCCACTACGTCCCAGCGTTTCCCTTCAGGGCCGGGGCAGAAGGATATTCCCTTGACTGACAATTACAGATAATTACAGCGTCAGAGTTAAAAGCTTTATTTCACAAGCTGTGTCCTAAATTGCCTGTAATTGACATGGTCATTTTATAAAATCATTGACGAGGTTTGACGACCCTTTCTGCTTTTCCAGATGTGTGCTGGGCGACCGACGTGACCCGCTTCTTCTGATTTATGACTTTGGAGAAGAGTGGCTCCAGTCCACTGGAGAATGAATGTGTTATTTTTGTGATACACCCCCAAAGACAAAGTTGGATATTATCTGTAAAACAAATGTTGAATGTAAGTTCAATAAACCAAATGAAAAAGGGTGGCATTGATCACTGGCTTTGATTTATTTCAAATAACATAGCATGTCCTGACCCAAAGTCAATATATTACGGCAAAATAGTATTTTCCGCATTTTAAGGTTGTTGAATAAATTCCAGGCAACATATACATGACTGTAAACTCCAGTAGGTGAGCTGAAAAACAGCAAATGTTGGGATGAAACATTTAAACTATGGCTGCACAATATCATGCAATATCAACTGGCGCAATACACACATTTAAAAAGGCTGCGACATATTTTGATTCAACACTGCGATTATTTTTTGTGTTAGTTGAAGGAAAATATCAGTAGATTCCATTTTATTTTATTTTTTTTAGTGCTGCCTTTCATATTCAATTCAATGTTCAATTTATTGGACAAAAGAAAATTGGAAATGGTTTTCTTTCATTTGTTTTAAATACAGCAAGCAATGTGTTGTATTTCAGCAGAATACTGCAAGCAGTAGTAATGCAGAACTGAGTACACATTAATATCTGTCTGTAATATCGTTATCGCGATATTCAACGTTATCGCATATCGCATGTTTTCCTCGTATCGTGCAACCTTAATTTAAACTAAGCAAACATAACTAAAATCCATCGAACATAATGCTGAATGTTGCCAGTTAATGAAACCCTGTCCAACAGCCCATTGGTTCCCACCAACGAGCAGCTGGAGTGGGGGGCCCAATCAATCAAATTTAATCAATGGAATTAAAGGTGAAAAGGAGGAAATCACCTGGTCTAATTATTTCACACAGACATGGTTTCTAGGGTGAAAAAATCAATACAGGACGGTATTGCAGAATTTTCCGTGGCAATACCGTAGCGATACACGGACACCAAGTATTGATCTATTAATATATAAATTACACATTAGAATTTAACTTTTTGGTACTAGAATAATTCCCAAAAAATGAAGTGAGATTACACAGAGAAGTTGATCTTTTTGATTAAACACATGTTGACAAAATGGTCCTTTGGGAGCCAAGTTTGAATAAAAGGCAATATATCGCAGAATATTGCAATGTGATTAAAATCGCAATAAAATCTTATGGTGACATAATATCGAATCGTGGGACATCTGATGACCCCCTTATGGCTTTCAAATGCATTTTTGCAATTTTCCTTTGGGCTTTTGACCACTTACACAACAACAATATATATCAAATTTGACTCATACAAGTAAGTAACCATGGCCATTCAGTGCCTATTTCTCATATAGTCTTAAAAAAGGGCAGTATAAGTACCATAAAATGTCTACTTGTTCATACAGCCCGGCTTATCAGGGCCTCTGTTGGTGCTGTCAAGTCTATTTGCTACACAGACCCCTTATAGTGTTACACCCAGTCACAATTACAAAAATACACACAATGGTCCCCAATGGGGGCCCTTTGAATCTGATCCATAAAAACAACTATGAAGAAGCCCTGAAGAAGCCTTCTTCTTACAGGCGTATCCTCCCACTGTACGCCCCTGAAAAGACAGAAAAACCCGAAATGTCCAGAATCACAGATGCAGGGCCGGCATTAGCTTTGATCAAAGAGGTCTTGGCAGGCCAAGCTCCTCTGCAGGCAGAAATAACGACTGACGTGTTAAAGGAAGTCTGGGATTATTTTTGATAGACCTCCTCTTACAAATGAAAAGTTGAATTCAGGAGTAGTTTAACCTTCTCTATTCTCGGACTGCGACTAACTCGGGTTAATGCTACAGCCCCACATAGTCATAGCCGTTCCAGATTTAAGGACAACCCTGTGATCTATCTCTGCCAGTAATATTATTTCTGCCTCCAGCGTCCGTGTCCCTAACAGCTCCAGTCAGCTCCTCAGTAGAAATCCACCGTTTGTCTCCTGACTGTCACATCATCTGAGTCCTGGGCATGGAGTCCTGCTGGTGTCCAGGGTACCAGTGAGCAAAATTGTTCATGTATCCACCCGAGTGCACTGGCGCGCCTTTGGCCGCCATGCTGATGTCCCACAGGGAGCAAGGAGAGGCAGAGGACGGCGGCGGGGGGGCCAGGTGGTCTCCCTCAGGTCCACAGGGCCCATTCTTCATGATCTTCTTGAATTTGGATCGTTTGTTTTGGAACCATATTTTCACCTGAAGGACAAGGAGAGGAAAAGAGTTAATAGTTAAAAGAGTTATTAGATTTAATAGTTTGTTCAGTGACCCCATCCCCCCCACAGCTTCAAATGTCTCCAATAAAAAATAACACAATCAATTTGGGGACCCTGTGGTTATATAATGGGTAGGGGGGGACTCATCAGAGGTCCCACGATAGATTATTATCACAATTTCAAAGAGATTGAGATATTCTGCAATATATTGCAATGTATTACCTTTCATTCAACTTTAAATGATGTCCCCAAAGAAAAAACCTGTGTCAACATCTGTTGTATCGGAAAAAAAGACACATTTCTATGTTCATCTCACTTTATATTTGCAATTTATATAATAAAAAATTGATAGTCCGTGTATCAGTACAGTATTGCCCCCCAGTATTTTCAATATATACAGTATTTTTCACCCCAGGGGACCCCTTCTGAGGGGGTCCTCAGAGTCATTACAGGGGAGCCGCCAAATTATTGTTAATATTTGAAAGGTTTTTGTTTTCAAATTAAAATGTCTTAACATGAGTCCAACATATTATTAGCAAATCTAAATCCCACTGATAGGCCTATCTATTTATCTATTATCTATCTATTTATATCAGGTAAGGTACAGTCACTAAGGTAGACTCCACTGATCCAGTTCCTCCTGAGGAGTCAACAGGAGGCAACAGTTAAAGATGATTCATAAAATCAGCCCACAATAATTATTTTAATAGCTTACTATTCTATGCACTCAAACAGCATGTATAAGAGCTTTAGGCCGCCCTACACCTGACTGTAGGCCCAGTTTAATATGCATATTCATTCTATACAATACGCAGTATGTAGTAGGGGGTCCCTGCTCCATCTCTTTCAGTTAAGGGTCTTGGTTTAAAAAACGTTGAAGACCCCTGGCTTAATCAATTAGTTGTTATTAACTGAATCAGCAACTATGATGATGATTTCTTAAACAGTATTTCTTAGTCATTGCTTATGAAAAAAAGAAAAACAGTCTGACTCCTACTTCTCAAATGGGAACTTTGTTCTAGTTTCTTCTCTTGTGTGTGACAGTTAACTGAATAACATCTGACGGCGTCGTCCCGGGCTCTGGGAAACTCCGATCCACATTTTTCACCATTTTGTGACATTTTGCAGACCAAACTAATCCATTCATGGACAGATTCGCAGCCCTGTCGTTCTGATTCGTCCTTCACCGAGGACGATGTGTTCATTTGTCGAATGAAACTATGACGACAAAATATGCGTTGACAGTCATTTTTTCCATGTTTAAAACACCAAATTTTTGTAACCTTCGATAACAAAACATATGAGGAAATACATTATAATATTTCTAAGAAGAAATAAATTATGTGAAATTTGAATGCAGTGTAATGCAATGAGCCTAGCCTGGCTCCGCCCCCCTACATACTTCTGCTCTATTTCCATTTTCCTTCAGTCCTACGTCTGGGTTTGTGGTCAAATCTTTACCGGTCCAATCAGAACAGAGGGTGTGGCTGAGAAGGATGGCGCTGAGGTCGTGCCCTAGTTAGTTGTAGTTCTGTAATGGCGGCGGTGAAAGATGTGGTAACGCTGCTGAATATCCAAAAAGCCCGAGCAGGAACAATCTTTGCTGAGTTGTGTTGGGGGCCATGATGTTGTGGCCTCCCCCCACGGGGCTAATGTACCAGAGTCTGGTAGGACCAGGCTAATGGACCAGAGTCTGGTAGGACCAGGGTAATGGACCAGAGTCTGGTAGGACTGGGTTAATGGACCAGAGTCTGGTAGGACTGGGTTAATGGACCAGAGTCTGGTAGGACCAGGGTAATGGACCAGAGTCTGGTAGGACCAGGTTAAACATCCCAAATGATATATTAAACTATTAAACTACTATTAAAGGGAAGTTATAGTGAAACAATGAGAGGCCTTAGAAGATATTCAAATTAAAAAACAATAAAAGATTAAAATACAACAAATTCAAACAATACACTATACTATACTATACTATACTATACTATACTATACTACACTATACTATACTATACAACACGACGCCAACCACAGACACGCCTGCTAGGAATACCATTAAAGACAACAATGCAGTGAAGTAAACTACAATTAGGTTATAATGAGCCGTACTGAAGGAACTATAAAAAAGTTACAGCCTAACAACCTAACAGGAATTTAAGTGACTATTAAAAATATAATTACAGTAAGTGCCTGAAAAATGGCACTGTATCATTAACTAGGGACGCACCGATCTGATGACAATGGGGCCAATTTATTTAATTAAACGCTATATAATCTTAATAAGATTAATCTATAGCAACCATTAAAATCAATAGTTTGCAAAGTGCTTTGACAGAAGCATATACACATCCATACATGTATTTAGAAATCATTGTATTAGTGAAAATAGAAGATGGCAGGACACCTTTAAAGATTAAATAAATGCGAAAAAAAATGAATAAATACAATAAAATCAATAAAAAAAAGAGCATAAAAAGACAAAATCACATAAAAGCCTATAAGTCTATAAAAATGTGTTTTAAGAAGTGATTTTAGGGCGCCCAGATAGCTCAGTTGGTAGAGCGGACGCAGCAGGGTTCGACTCCAAAGCATGTCACTCCCCCCCCCTCTCCTGTCCTGTTCAAAGGCCTAAAATGCCCAAAAAAGGATCTTCAAAAAACATTATTAAATTATTGAGCTGTGTATAACATTTTTCGGTAGCTGGAGATGCCTCAGTTGTGTTGTTGATATAATTGACAGAGTTGACTGCAAATTGAGCTTCAAATTACACGAATATGCCTCTCGGGCAACCTGTCAGGTGAGCAGGAACAACTGAATCATAAATAATTACGCACTCTGTGGTGGATACTGTATATCTCAAACAGGTTTTAACTGCGCCACAAAGGGAAGCAAAAAACAAACGCCCAAAGGACTGGTGCTGCATGGCTGGTAACAGAGGAGAGATAAAAGGGAAAAGAAAAGAAGAGAAAACACGCTTGGTGCTAAAACTGTTTTCTCCTCCATACTGACAGTCCTGGGAATTATTACCCTGGGATTTTATAGGTATTTATGGAGAGGGTTGAAGTGGTTTATGGAAGATATTTTATTCTATAAAAAAAGAAAATCTAATTTCAGACTGCTCTATTTAACTCTAATTATGTGGAAAAAATGATCCCTTTGGCCAATCATCAAAAAGGCACCCAGCTTTCACACCCAGGGTTAAGCTCAGAGAGCCAAGAAGTCATGCGGCGCAAAACCTGACGTCTAATTCCATCTCCATTGTTCCAGAGTATATGCTGACGTCAATTACTGCCTGTTAGAAGTTAGTATGGATGGTGGCAAATACATAAAATCAAACTGCCACTCCATAAATAAGCAATGCCATTGTAATTACAGCACATAATGCGTTTTATTACGAAATTAACTAGCACTTAGACCCTTTCTCCAATTTCTACATTGAGTAAATTATAATATCAGCAAAGAAAATCATATAAGAACGTAGTTGTCTTTCTAGTTCAGTGATTCCCAACTGGGAGAGCTAGTGACTGTGCACTTTTTAGTAACTCTTTAGTTGTGATGTCACGCTAACATGTTCACGCACGGAAATCTCTGTATGCAAATTCTTATATCATCTAATACCGATGATCTGATCTGTGCTCTTGTTGTCACTGGCATGTTGATGGGGATGCTGACTGATGTCCTTACTCTTTTACTTATTTATTACATGAAAGGGATAGGCTGTAAAAATGAATTGCTCATTGGGGATTAATAAAGTTTTCTGAATCTGAATCCATGAATGGTCAAACAAATAGCTAAAAGTATTGTATAAGCAGCTGAATAGGTTAGCTAAAAGTATTGATTAAACGGTTCAAATAGTGATCTAAAAGTCATGAATACATTTTAGAAATAAATAGCTTAAAGTATTCCATAGGCGGCTGAAATGGTTAGCTAAAGCTACTGACTGAACAGTTTAACTAGTTAGCTAAAACTACCAAATCATAAGCCCTTATTTTCAATAATCTCTAGACTAACGCAACAAAAATGACAGCCACCAAACCGCAGTGCCTGGAGTATAATAATTACATGGATAAAAGCCTAAAGAGAGTATGTGGAGCGTAGCTTATGAGCCCAGGAGTCAATCAACAGCACGTTAAGTTAATGCAGCCTCAGTGAGAGGATTTCTGTTGTAATTATTGGTTTCATATTCCAACAGCAACGTGGAGCTGACAGCTTCTCCGAGAGCGCTGCCACTGACACCCACATTAGCGGAGGAGGGTGGCTGAGAGGCAGGCCAGGTGCCACTGTGTGTGTGTGTGTGTGTGTGTGTGTGTGTGTGTGTGTGTGTATACAGTTTGTGTGAACATTGAACCAAACCTTTGTGTGTCTGGATATTCTTGAATACTGGGCAAAAAAAGTTGGGGTCCTGGGGTACTTTTAGAAATAAAAAGGCGTCCATTTGGCGGGTGTATGTATGGGCAGTGTGTGTGTGTGTGAGAGAGAGAGAGAGCGAGATGGATCGAGATAGAGAGGGTTTCACAGAAGAATGTTGGAACTGTGCTACGTGCCACTTCTCAGCTGCGTCTGGGAACATTAGAGATTTCGATGGAAAGTGGTCAGCGGTTGGCTGCCAGCCTAATGGCATGAAGGCAGGATAGAGATGTGGTGTATGATCACTATCTTCATGTGTGTGTGTGTGTGTGTCTGTGTGTGTTTATGTTTCCATCTGTATATGTATATGTACGTATGAAAATGGACCCATGAGCTGCATATGTCTGAGTAGATGCATGGGTATTTGTGTGGACTAGAGTGCTCCCGTGCACGTGAGCAATGTGTGTATGTGCCCAGCAGGCTTACATGCTGTATGTGCTTGTGCATTTCCATATGCACATGGGGCTAATGAGAGCTGACTGACGGTTGTTCTGTGTCTCCATCTATTTACTGCCCCACCATTACAGGATAGAAACGAGCCTGTTAAACACAACAGTGTGTTGTATGTCAGATGTAATTTTTTATCCATATTTACTTATGTAAATATGGATAAATGAAAGATAAAATGCAAGCTCTAATGCGTTTGGTGTGGTTTCAGCACTGAATAAAAACAAGCAAGAACAACTGCTGTTATTCAAATATGGAATTATAATTGTGTAGAGATGCACTGAATCCAGATTTTGGGGGTTTGGCCGAATACTGAATCCACTGGTTAAGATTCTGCCAAATCTGAAACCGAATACCGAGTCCTCCTCCTATCCTCAGTCCATTAACCCAGTAACCACATTAATGAGGTAACCCACGTCCTGTGCAGTGCCTGTCCTTCCTTTGCTGTACCTGAAGTTCCTGCATGTCGGCCGCTGTCTGTAGATCCCTTCATGCTCAACTCGTATTGATGTTTCATGCCAAATATTGTAACCGTGGCGATGTTGTCGGCATTGCATATTGTACATGTAGCTCGACTTGAATGGCCTTCTTTTGACTGAAAGTCCTGCCAAACAGCAGTTTACCACTTTCACTTTCTCACAGCCTGCTGCATTGAACGGTCCACGTCAACACAGCGCCTAGTGCAAGCGTAGGGTTCGCTGTGAAAATGTTAACGTTCGGTGGAAACCCAACCCCATCAAAAAGCCCAACATTGGGCCGAAGCCGTATCCTGGATTCGGTGCATCCCTGTAACTGTGCTTGAGAAAAGCCAATTAACTTTTGTACGAAATTGGTAGTGTGCAATAAGGAGCTTTTAAAACTGCTTTTCTATGCCAACCCTAGTGCCACACAGAACATTGTTTGCTAAGTGGATGATTCTGCTAAATTCTGGATTTTGACAAATGTAGCTCAGCCCTAACCCTAACCCTACCTATCGGCCACAGTTCATCATCACGTCCCCAGGGAGAATCCAGACATAGTGGCTACACTCAGTATTGCAGAACCACCACTGGTGTAGTCTAATGTATTGTAGTGGGTATAATGTACTGTGTATATATATATGTGGGGTGGGCTCTGGGTGTCCTGCCCCAGGGGAATTCTGAGCGTCAAAGATTTCATTTCCTGCATTTTTTTCACCAATTCACAGCTGAAATCTCTTTATTTAGCCTATACAAAGAAAAAAAAAAAAACACATGACAATTCAAAATACATCACAAATATAATGGAAAGTATGTTGTTGCGTGTTATTGCGCATTTTAAATGGGTATATAGAAATCCTGGAGCCTTCTTCTCTGATTATCATGTAGACTACACCACTGTGAATCACGCAACACACACTGGCCTATGTAAATGTTTTTTAATATGTAAATCATTACAAACGGAACGGCTGCTTAAAGATGAGCCCCAAAATCCATTTATGATGTTCCATTTAGGACCAATAAAATATGAAAAGTCTAGAAAAGCTTTGTAGTCGTTTTACCCAATTTGTGTGTGTGGGCAGCCAACAGGAAGTGAGCCGGCTCGACCAGAGGAAGTCTCTTAACGTGCATGCTCACAGGTGGCTCGGCTGGAGAAGGACTGTAGTAGTGCGCCTGCACTACCTTATAACGCAGAAGCTTATCTCAGGAAAGGGCCGCGATTATAGAACGCAGATTCCAGTTTTTCTGATGCATTTGATGTAATTCATGCAGCTTGACTTCCTGGTTGAACTTTGACCGTACCACAGCAAATTGTGAGCTGCGGAAAACAAATGAATTCCTACGACTGTTAAATAATCTGTAAAACCACTGTCAGCTTTGTCGCCGAAAAAAGGTCCCACGTTAACACTAACTTAACACTAACTAACTACGCAAGCCTTCACGTAAGAAGCACCAGGTTAAAAAAAGACACACACATTCTTTTTCCAAAGCCCAGAGAACTGTGTCAGCATTCCTCAAACTGCAGCCAGATCCTTTAATAGTATCAGTGGAACTCTGACACAGACTATAATACAATCAGTCAAAGCCCACTTTCCCTGATCCAAAACACCAGCAGCGGACCACATTCAAAACCACTTTGCCACCACAAGGCAAAGCCAAATGAACGGATCATCTCTTACTCCCAGAGTAAATATCACTGCAGAGCGTTATTCATATGGGATTAGGGCGGTTCATCTGATGACATCAGCAGCTGGTTATGTACGTACACACACACACACACACACACACACACACACACACATTCAATTTTAAATAATGCTGCTATAGCGTATGTTTCCCCAGAGGTACACCTGCTCAAGCTTTTACTTCTCACCTTTTCGATATGTGTAATGTATGTGTATATATAATAATAATATAATATGTGTACGTCTCTGATAATCCGACACTGATCATTATATGACAAAAATACATGTGTCTTTATTTGTTGGCAAAATGTGTCGTTTTGTCCTTTTCTGCTGCTGAGAAAGAACAATGATTATATTTGCATATACAGTACATATTGAACATGATAACAGCTCTGAATAACAGAGACTGTGCTTTGTGTGTGTGCGTGTGTGTGCGTGTGTGTTTTGAGAAAAAGGAAACAGACAAATAAAAAGAAATAAGCTGACAAGTGGCAAAACAAGTCTTCCAGTGTCCTGCCCTGTTCTTTGACATAGGCGTGATGTACATTTCTGACATATTATACACAATATGAATAGAATATATATTACAATAGCTATGCTGGTGGGTGTGTTAATGATGACTGATGACACGGAGAACAAGGTTTCTCTTTTCCAAATTTGATGTGTAAAAATCAGTTTGTCATCTTTTCAGTGAAAAAATAAATTGCTACTAATGCCATAGAATGAATGTGCTAGTACTTTATATATAATAACTAATAACACTGCCCTACAACGCCAAAACACAGAAACTACATATTCGCTCAAACCCCGTCAAGAACTGAATCTGTCTTTTTGACCCGTTTCATTATGAAAAAACAAGTGCTAAAGAAAGAGAGCTAAATGAAATACAAGCTGTTGAAATAGCCAAGACAAAACTACCTTTAAAATTTTCCCTTGCTGTTATCTGTAATTGAATGTTTTTTATGAACCGATATCTTTTTAATCCATTTAAATAAACGAGGCAGTAACTAAATTCAGACATGAAGGCTACCAATAGGCTTATGTGTGTGTGTGTGTGTGTGTGTGTGTGTAATAAGGAATAAGAGGGAAAAATTAAGTGGCAAAACAAGTCTGGGGGCCCTATCTTGCCCCCGGCGAGTCCGACGTAAGTGTCTTTGCTGCTTTAAGACCGACGCAGTTGTTCACTTCCTGTCCAGCGCCCACGTCATTTAAATAGCAAATGCACCTGCGCCCATCTTTGCGCCATGGGTGTGCTGGTCTTACAGGGAGGTGTGTTCAGGTGCCTTCTGGGTGTGCTGGTCTTACAGGGAGGTGTGTTCAGACGCAGCAGCACACACACATGCAGAAGATTGAAAATAAAAATATGCAAATCTTCCATCATAACAGCAATGTGCCAAGGACCTTTAAAGGGCACGGGAGAGGGCCTCTAATTGGTTTATTGCATGTTACGCCCAAAACACACCTCTGATTAATGACGACACATACAACCCTTTCCTTTTTAACTAACAAAAGTGGATTTGGACAAGCCCTGAACGCACCTGCGCCTGGCGCCTCATGCCGTGAGCTTAGATCGTTAAAATAGGGCTCTCTGAGTTAGTCAGCATGACAGCATGACAACTGTACAAAGAATGCCCCAGCGCCTGTGTGGGCTTTAATGGCATTATTGCCCTTTCACTGTGAACAAAGGGAGGCTTTAAATCCAATCCACAGAAACAATCAAAGACATGAAAGATTAAGATTCTAGAATAAATCTGATTTAATTATTATAATTTTTTTTCGGGGTGGGGATTTTCCATATACCATATGTATGTTGTATCAATATTAACCTATGTTGTGGTCATGTCTTCCAGTGATAGCTCAGGTCAACTTCCTCACAGTGTGTCATGTAAACTTTAAAGTTACGGACGGGATTATGCACGTAGGCCCTCAATTAGAGAAATTAACAAACACTTTGTCACACTACAACATGTTTCCGACTCCTGTCATCACATATATTTACGTTTGTATACCTTCAGGAATATAGTTTTTTTATTCCTCATAAGTGTAAAATACTTAATTTTCAGTCCTTTTTTCTTGCATTCATCAGGATTTATTTTAATTTATTTCCATTCCATCTTGAAATGTAAAGAAGCCTAAAATAACTTAATATTTGAAAGTGTATTACTTCTAAATGTGAAAGAGCACTTAGCCCTTGTTGGTGCATTTTGTGTGTGTGTGTGTGTGTGTGTGTGTGTGTGTGTGTGTGTGTGTGTAGTACCTGGGTCTGTGTCAGGCCCAGTTTGGCCGCCAGGTCGGCCCTCTCGGGCAGGGCGAGGTACTGGGTCTGCTGGAAGCGCTGGTTGAGGGCCTGGAGCTGCAGGCTGGAGTAAATGGTCCGAGGCTTCGGATCTTCTTCCCCTTCCCGTTCAGCCTCACCTCCCGTTCTCTATCACCGTCGTGGGCTTTTCGTGATCTGGAGAAGAGCAGAATGTTCTCCAGATAAATATCAACACAGGGTATTTCTGTGGGGTGGGGGTGGGGGACACACAGGGAGTCACAGGGATGCATCGTCCTACGCAGTGTTTTCTTCCTACACACTGAGTCTCTTTGCGCTTCGTGAAATGTTTTACTGACAGGTTTTGTGACATATTTGAGCTTTATTAAAAGGGAACGCTTGTTGAAACTTGTGTTGTTTTTCTCATCATGTGAGGTTTTTCTGACTGCTTTGGATCAAACATGTCTATCCCATGAAAACGCTTAGGAAAGTAAAATGTGAGCAGTATGTAGATATGAAGGTCAAAACAAAAATACCAAGAATGAATGTTTTTATCTATTGGAGTGTTAACAGCAACACACTCAGCATTAAAAAAATAAAATGTAGGTCCATTTATTGTATTTTGGGTTTAACCATTGTATTACACTAAAACAATTAACTGCAGTGGACTAAAATATGAATTTGTTTCAAAATAAAAGGCTTTTCAATTTTTTCAATGTAATAATGTGTGACACAAAATAATTCTTTGAAATATGTTCTGGTGGATTTACTGCAGGACTTCACTGAGTCCAGACTGCTATGAACTCAAGGAACAAAATGCCATAAACCAAGTACAATTCAGCATTATAAAAATAATATATATATATATATATATACATATATTATGAGGGTGTGCAATGAATGTGTAACGACTGCAGTAGAATGGATGCAGGTAAAAGATAAATCCTCTCTGTTCGCTCCAAAGGAGTTTGGGTTACGTGCAGCTCCGTCATGAGGGCTTTTTCTTCATTTAACGTTTTTTTTTCTTCTCAAGAAAGCTATACAACTGTGTGTTCGCCCACGCTGATCTTTGTTATGACATGAGCTTCTAGCCTGCAGTGGCAGGAGGGAACAGCTGTGGACAAGCCGAGGCCCCACAAGGCGCTCGGATTCTGTAACCCAGGCAGGAGGCGGGACAGAGCAGCAGCTCCACGCCGGCGTGCTTCAACGCTGGAGGAGAGAAGAGAAGTGACCAGGGTGGACATTTCCAACCCTGGTTTTTTTGGTTGGCAGTAGCTTTACTTTAATGTTTGGGGTCCCACTGCTGTACACTGCTGTAAAGGTAGAGTATGTGTCAAAATATGTTTTATTTCTGCCTTTAAATGTTGTTTTTTACTTTTTATACGTAGTAGGGCTGCATATGAGTCTACTCAGTTCAATAGTTGGCTAACTCTAAAACAAATGAAAGGACATCCTTTCTGACATTCTTTTACTGTACAAATTGAACATTGAATTAAATATAAAAGGCAGCACTAAAAAAAAAAAACACGACAGTTACATTTTAAAGTGCAGTTTTCTACTGATGAAAAATGTCTGTCTTTTGTGTCTTTTGGTTATTGCGCAAATAACCCCCCCACCCCCCTAAAATATATATTGTTCAGCCCTAATACGTAGTAATGTGATTTAGTGACCCCTTACGAGGAAATACAGAAATAACCACAAGTGCACCCAAATAAGCAAATATGACATGTTTATATGCTTAATGGGCTGTGTGTGAACACATATAATAAATATATATAATATATAAATATATAATAAATATATGTATAGGTTATTATGTTTATATTTTATAGTCAAAGTTAATATTTAATCATGATCTACTGCACTGTTTAATCCCTGCACTGTTTACCTTTTGCACTGAGTGAGTTTTATTTTTATTCTTATGTATGTGTGATATATGTGTGATATATGTGTGTATATGTGTGTATTGTGTTATGGTTGTCTTGTTACTGGATGCCTAAAATTTCCTTCAGGATGAATAACATATCTATCTATCTATCTATCTATCTATCTATCTATCTATCTATCTATCTATCTATCTATCTATCTATCTATCTATCTGTCTGACAAAAATATTCCTTATTCCTTTATTTATATAAACTGTGCCAAACAACAGATGTGTCCTCTTATCAAAAACGCAACTGAAAATCTATTTTATCTTAAATGACAGAAATGAACTAGATTACGACCTAGGCCATATAAAGAAAAAATGGCATCGTGATTCATTGTTTTTATCTCCAGCGATTATAATCTTTACACATTTCTATCGATCTGTAACGATCTCCTTTTGCTTTCCAGAAAGTCATTCAGACATGAAGAGTTTGAAGGAGGAAGAGTGTAAGAGTGCCGTTGCTTCTGTTCTGGGCCTGTTGGACACCCCAGAGGACCTCATAGGACAACGTGTTAGAAAGGTCCAATCAGGGAAATGTGATGGGACTTATGGGAATTGGGAGCGATAGTGCTGCGTGTACAGCACTGAACTGTCAACACCAATCTCAGATAACAGAGAATAGGATTATTAATATGTTTCACAGCTGGCTGAATGCGTCTTCTGCTGAAGCCGACCTCTGCACTACGCCATCAGCGCAAAATCATAGAAGACCCATTATTAGAAGCTTTTTTATAAGATTAGGAAATTAAAGTATAATAGTGATGAAGCAATAGGAAGTGTGTTTCTTGAGCTGGAGCCTTTTACGTATTGTTACATTGCTTTATGTATATATTAAGTAGACACACTGA
The DNA here is from genome assembly GCA_013375575.1 of Percina caprodes. NCBI lineage: Eukaryota > Metazoa > Chordata > Actinopteri > Perciformes > Percidae > Percina > Percina caprodes. Next base: position 28,380 of record JABXJD010001892.1, read on the forward strand.
ATCATTTATGTCTGAAAACTATAAACATTTTCTGCAAGAAATTAAAATGAAATCAAAAGTATTACTATGGTCAATGATTTACAAGCATAGATAGAATTTCTTCTTACATGGACACAGACTATTAGTTTTATTTTATTTTTTTTTACATCTGCTGTATTTGTAAGGATAAATAGCGAAAAAATATTTTTTTTACAACCTTGAACTGTTGTATAATATTTTGTGTAATTATCACTAGAGATTTGTACAATTGTATTGGCTCCCTAGTCATTTTTCTTGGAATTTGCCTTCCTGGTAACTTCATACCATCATATTATAAACTGAAAAGATGAGAAGTCAGACTTACAGCTGAGTTTGTGCTGAGAAAATGTGGGTAGAAGAAAGAAAGAAAGAAAGAAAGAAAGATCTGTTTGCCTGCCGTCAAGTAATCATTTATTTGCCTGTGAAAAGAATGAGCTGTATGTAACAGTAATAATAACAATAATTATTCTTATTATTCTTATTAGTAGTAATAATAGTGGTAGCCTAAATGATCAGACTCTGTTAACAATAATTTATGACTACTGACATGCAGCCATTCAGGCTGCAGTACAGTGCAGATTGCTCTTCTTCAAATATCTGGAGAACCTTATAAAATACCTATATTTATATATAAATATATATCTATGCATTTTATATATATATATATATATATATATATATATATATATATATATATATATATGTATTGAAACCATGTAACTTTTGAAGCCATAACCTATCTAACCCCACAGCTGGTGCATATCTCCAGTGGTCTGCAGGGAATGTGTCTAACCGGCCTTGATTTTTTTTTTTAAGCTGAAAAAGTACATGTTTAAAAGTAGCCTAATGATGTTATTCATAATCGAATTGATCTGAGGTAAAACGATGTGTTTTCTCTGTTAGGATTCTCCTGTTATTTTATTTTGAAAGAAAGTTCTAATTAAAAACAGGAAAATATTTCGGTTCAATTAACGTTTGATTTGAATCAAATACAGTTAATTATGGTCATTTGGTAGGTGTGAAATTATTATTATTATTGTATTATTATTAATGTTATTAGTATTTATAATTAAATTGAATTAATTTAATTATCAGTATTATTATTGCAGCCCTGTCAGTGTGTGCGGAGGGAGCGCGTGCAGGCAGCAGAAACAGGGCGGATGTTATGTGGGAGACGATGGGCTGAGGGTTCGGGTCCGGGCCGCTGCGGGACACCACAGGGCCGGTGTCGGCTGCTTGTTGTGGAGAGTCCCACAGTCCGCAGGCCTTGAAGTCATCTCCGGGCCAACCCCAGAGTACACGGAGCATGACGCTGTGGGCGACCGTGTGTGCATCCAATTATTGTGCTCGACTGTGGTTCATTTTTTTGTTTTTTTTTCACAACACTTTAACTATTTAAATGGGCCTCAATAAAACATATTTTAAGAAGACCATTTTCTTCCATGAGATTAACTTGTGCTGTGCATATCGCTGCATTTAATGTCCTCTGTGGTGGTAGGCCTATGCAGGCAACATCTTTCTGACTCGGGCAGTCTTCACACACAAATAGCCTAATGACAAGAAAAAAAATATATATATATATATATATTTTTTTAGCACACGTGGCCCAGTAAAAATCAAATAAATCATGACCCAATGGTCCTAATTGGCTAAGAGCTCTTTATTTTCTCTATTTGCTTTACTTTTCTTCCAACTTTTTTTACCTCCAACTCTACTGCACCTCCGTTACATGAATGAGCGTGTTCATGTAATTGGTTGGCCCATGTGATAAAATTCAACATGGTCAATATTTAGGAGTTAGACCACAATGGTGACAAGAGCACACGTTTAATGCAAAGGGAAAGTTCAGAATGTAAGTTCAGGTGGAAACCTACCCGCGTCTTCTAGTCTGCTGTGTCCAAGCGCGCCGCCGTGACCGCCGTGCTGATAGGGCAGGTAGGCCCCGGGGTGGTGCGCGGTCACTGGGCTGTGATAGGCCGGGTATCCCAGCGGGCGACCGTACGATGATGCACCAGAGGAGAAGGGCCCGTCGTGCTGCGAGGACCCGACGGCGTGCAGACCGTGGACCGAGTAATGGTTGTGGGACAGGCCGGGGGAGTGCTGCTGGTGTCCGGTGTAGCCGTGGCCGCCGAACTCCAAAAACGCCGATTTGGACGGGTCCGGTGGGACCAAAGTGTCCGATATAGAGCTCATAGTCATCATTGGGGTGAGGAGCAGTGATGCGGCGGGAAATAAAAAAGGGTCAGCTACGACCTCCAGGCGGGGGCCATTACAAAGCAAGCCACCATCAATGTTAAAAAAGCTCTCAGAAGTTTTTCAGTTTTCATAAACCAACAGCAGCGTTTTAAAATGATTTACCTTCGTTTAATGCCACTATATTCCGAGTATTTAACGCGGCTTTAGGTGGGGTTCTCCGCTACATCCCGGCTCCATGAACGTGACGCGGACTGTTTACCATTGAGAACAAGACGCGGGAAGCTAGGGGCCGACGTGCAGCCAAAAACCACGGAGCTCCGGAGCAGAAAGGCAGCCCGGCGGATTTAATATCCTTCGAACGGGGTTATGTTCCTTCTCCTCAGCCTCCAAAACAACCAGCCCGGGTCTTGTTTGGTCCCGTGTAGTGAAGAGGCGTTTGGCAGCAGAGGGAGTGGAGTGTTTTCCTCCTCTTCAGAGCACCGTGTGTATGTGTGTGTGTGTGTGTGAGAGTGTGTGTGTGTGTGTGCGCTATAGAACATTCTCTGCCTCCACTCTGCACACACCGCGCGCTCATTGGCTACATCGCTACGCCGTGTCAGCTAATCACAATCCGCGCAGCGAGTGTGTGTGTGTGTGAGAGAGAGAGAGAGAGAGAGAGAGAGAAAATAGGCCTTATTGCCCACTCATAAAAATAATTATTAAGTTAGGACCATTTAACCATTATAATATAATTCCGTGTGAAATTCTGGTCCAGGACCTACAGGCACCGACCCCTTTCATTAGGTGGCCTTAGGCCGTCGGGTTATTCAGACTCGGTAGGCCAGACAGACTCACTGAAATAAAAAGACAAATAAAATAATAATAATAATAATAATAATAACATTCAAGCTAAATAGCTGCCAAAGTGTATTTCCCAGTTCTTTCTCGTGTGAGGTGACTGCTTGAGGTAATTGACGTCATCTTAACTTTGGATCATTATAGCCTACGAAGAAAAATACACAGGCATATAGACGTACTGATAATTGTTACATAACAAATATAGGAATGTCTGCCGTCATGTGCCGACTACACGACATAGGCCTGTAATTAAAAACTGACTATTCACCAATACTGTGCACGATTCCATAAAAAGGGCACGATGGCAGCGCTATTCCAAAATAAAATTCTTCTTGCGCGCCCAATGCAAAGCTAGGCAGACCAGACCAAATTATCTTCACAAGCTGCTGTTGAAAGGGCGCGGACCTTATTATCCAAATTGGATTTTATTAAACACACACTTACACTCGTCCACAAGACTCCCGAGTTCCATAAACCCATCTCATTGTGCATTCATCCTTTCTTTCTTTTTTTTCTTTCGCTGGCACAGAATGAAGCTGAAGGGATGAGACTGCGTCTGAAGACACTGACGGAGAGCAGCGCGGTTTTACGCCTAATAACCTTCAGAAATAGCAGAGTATCACGCACGAACACACACACACACACACACACACACACACACACACACACACACACACACACACACACACACACACACCCACTGGTCCCACACTAGAGACAATTACAACAACATTGCCCTCCTAGAGAATTTTTTGGCTGAGCATAGGGCAAGGAGAGGGCGACAGAGGCAAACAGAGGGCGAGGAGAGGCGACCAGAGGGCAAACAGAGGGCGAGGAGAGGCGACCAGAGGCCGAGCAGAGGCCGACCAGAGGCCGACCAGAGGCAGACCAGAGGCCGACCAGAGGCCGACAGAGGCCGACCAGAGGCCGACCAGAGGCCGACCAGAGGCCGACCAGAGGCCGAGCAGAGGCCGAGCAGAGGCCGACCAGAGGCCGACCAGAGGCCGACCAGAGGCTGACCAGAGGCCGACTAGAGGCCGAGCAGAGGCCGACCAAAGGCCGACCAGAGGCCGAGGCTCGGACACTGGAATCTCGCTCTGATCACCGTCACTACGCTTTCCAATTAAATATTAAACCTCATCATCACCGCATGCATATAGAATCATAACATGATCAGGGATGCCTAAAGGCATCTCAGGGGATCTAGATCCCGACCAGTCATTCTTACAGTAGTCCACGCATGCACAACAAGCCTAACTGAGAAAGACTGCAAGCTCATGATCACGTCTTCATTTCGGGAAATACTATTCCGGGAAAAAGTGAGTTTTTTTGTGATTGTTGCAAAAATCCTTGACTATGCGGCACATTGTCTTAAAAAAATGTGATGGAATATGCAGGATATTTATGCAATTTTATGCAATGAAATTGTGGGAACTTGCAGCTGCTCTTGTGTGAAGCAAACGCAACATTTCTGCTGAGATATATGCGACTTTTATCATGAAATAATGCAAGCCCGCATTATTTTCTGCGGAAATCAGTAATTTCTGTGGCGAAAGTGTGGCTTGTTTGAAAAAAGGCGCCCACCTCCCGCATAAATATGCGTAAGCCTACTTTGGCTGATGATACATTGAATTATGCGATCACATAATCCCGGAGGGCTGATTAATAGAATAGGACTACCTACATTAATACACAGCAGCATGAGCATCCTTACACAGTCACACTTATTTGACTTTGGCAATATGTGCCTTTTGTTTTCATTTTAGGTTTTATTTACTGACAGGGATGCAGTGGTGGAATGAAGTACATTTACTCAAGTACTGTACTTTAGTCCAAATGTTGAGGTACTTGTACTTTACCCAAGTCTTTTCTTTTCATGCCACGTTCTACTCCACTACATTTCAGAGAGAAATATTAATTGCTTAAGTGAAGGGTCTGAATACTTCTTCCACCGCTGCATGTAAGAAAATCAGCGAGAATGCATTTAGAACAAGGCTGCAATAAAGACGAGATGTAATCAGACCTTTAAACGTTACATTACTGAGTCTGTAAAGCCCATAGGACGGTCCCATCGTGGAGGCAGCCTGTCGGGGGAGCTCCAGTCCAGTGAACACGTGAACTTTGAGGTACTTAATACTTCTGCTCCACTTCATTTCAGAGGGAAATATTTTCCTTCTTACCCCAAGGCATTTATCTGACAGCTGTAGTTAGTTATGTCTTAGTTTAAAAAGACAATCATGGAACACATACTTACACTGTAAAAAAAAAAAAAGGATAGCCCCATTAAGTCATGTGAACTTTTTCCTTCCCTTTCCTGGAACTCCAATCGTTGAGGCACATTTCGCGGTATTGAACTCAGGTTTCTAATTTTTCAAAAGTGGAACTTTGAAGTTATACATTGTGTTGACTAATTATTCAGCTATTCATTCTAGCATCTTTTGGTACCCAGTCCCATTCCCCCAGCCCAACCCCTTATTCTCTCTGACAAAGCCCAAACCCCCCCAGGTGAACAGGTGAAGCAAACAAATATGTCATCCCATCAGCTCAAACTGCCATGAAAATGCCCACCACCTACAATATAAGCGCAAAATATAATAATCAATATATATTACAAATATATATATTACAAATAATATACAAATATTACATAAACAACATACAGTGTGTGGCACTCTAAAACAGAAGTCGGGGCCACACTTTCGCTGCATAAATTGCAGATTTACGTGCAAAATAATGCAGGGCTTGCATGATGTCATAATAAAAATCACATATGTCACATATATCTTAGCAGAAAATGAAAAATGTTGTGTTTACGTCACACAAAAGCAGCCATTTCCCCCTGTTGCCATGGGAACGTTATGACGTGACGTAATCACGTGACAAGACAGCTCTTTTTCATAGAAACGCAGTTTTTGCAAGTTTGCGTAATTTCATTGCATAAAAATTGCATAAATATCCCACATATTCCATCACATTTTTACAAAAATGTGCCACATAATCATGGATTTTTGCACGCAACAATCACAAAAACCTCTGGATTTTTCTGGAAGGACTGATATTGTGTCCACTTCAGGTCTCTCTAAATATGCAGTGTTTGGTTCTTCAACTCAAGGGTATTGCGCCTGAAAAGACACAATTCTGAAATCTGATGTTTAAAGTGTGGAGACCCTCAATATTATGCTTTACTATAAGTAGGCTGCAACAAAGTTTTAATATCACAAAATTACTTTTGATGCTTAATTATCAAATACATTTTTAGACTTTGACTCAAGGTCTACTGAGTTCTATATTCTACTGAAAAGTTGACTTCAACCTCTTCCGAAGTTGTTTATCTGGTAAGATACTTGTACTTTAACTAAAGTATTGCCTTAATGTACTTTTAAACTGCACCTACCTACCAGCTGGAGGTAAAAGGTACAGGCTCTGCGGTTTTAGACTTGCCCCGAGGCCTGCCGGTCCCTCTTTAGTTACTAATCTCGGTTTTGACAGGACGCTTTGAAGGCCCTGCTGTCAATCTGAGCCGACACACACACACACACACACACACACACACACACACACACACACACACACGATTTTTTATTTTCTAGCATGTCTATTTCTACGCCCGTTTCAATGAATCAATGAACGTCAACTCCCATCAGCATTACGTTATTATTACGTATAGCTGTAATTTTTTGGGGAAATAAAAGAAAAAGAAGGAAAGAAATTTGAACATACTGTGGGTAAAGAGAGAGAGAGACACAGAGCCTGGCAGAGAGAGAGAGAGAGAGAGATGTTTTGGCATGTTTCTTCATGGTTTCTCCTCTCCTGCCTCTAGGATCAGGCTTATTATGCCATCATGGCTGATGTGTGGAGAGTTATTACACTTCCTAGCCTGCGCTCCGGCTTTCATCTGCAGCCAACATTCCTCCCTCCCTGATTTCACCTCTGTGAGCCGTCACACCCTCCTCGCTGTGTCAATGCTGTTATTTAGCGGCACGATCTTGCTAAGTTGTCAATTGTCTTTCCTTTTTTTTTTTGAAATCACAAACTGAATGCAACCGGCGAAGCAGTCCTTTGGCACGGCTGGAGAGCAGTGTAGCATGGGGGCAAATTATCGCTCTCTTAAAAACTCGTAAAACGTTCTCTTTGGCATTTCGGCCCACAGGTATCAAGCACACAATGGTTTCCACGTTGAGTTCACTCTGAGTCTTTGAAAAAGTACTTGACCTGGAATAGAGTGTGCTTAGCATGAATAGTTGCATTTCTTCAATCATTTCTAAATGACAGCAATGGTATGACTTCAAGTCTGTGGCACATTTAAACCAGAATTTGTGTGACATTCCAGCCCAGCCTCATGGCAGTTTGTTATGGTGACGTTATTAAATCTATTTATGAGATGTTTTTACAGTGTGTTCAGGGGACAGGCAGCTAGCAGATAGTGAGGAGATGTTTTTTACAGTGTGTTCAGGGGACAGGCAGCTAGCAGATAGAGAGGAGATGTTTTTTACAGTGTGTTCAGGGGACAGGCAGCTAGCAGATAGTGAGATGTTTTTTACAGTGTGTTCAGGGGACAGGCAGCTAGCAGATAGTGAGGAGATGTTTTTTACAGTGTGTTCAGGGGACAGGCAGCTAGCAGATAGTGAGGAGATGTTTTTTACAGTGTGTTCAGGGGACAGGCAGCTAGCAGATAGTGAGGAGATGTTTTTACAGTGTGTTCAGGGACAGGCAGCTAGCAGATAGTGAGGAGATGTTTTTACAGTGTGTTCAGGGGACAGGCAGCTAGCAGATAGTGAGGAGATGTTTTTTACAGTGTGTTCTGGGGACTGGCAGCTAGCAGATAGTGAGATGTTTTTTACAGTGTGTTCAGGGGACAGGCAGCTAGCAGATAGTGAGGAGATGTTTTTTACAGTGTGTTCAGGGGACAGGCAGCTAGCAGATAGTGAGGAGATGTTTTTTACAGTGTGTTCTGGGGACTGGCAGCTAGCAGATAGTGAGATGTTTTTTACAGTGTGTTCAGGGGACAGGCAGCTAGCAGATAGTGAGGAGATGTTTTTTACAGTGTGTTCTGGGGACTGGCAGCTAGCAGATAGTGAGATGTTTTTACAGTGTGTTCAGGGGACAGGCAGCTAGCAGATAGTGAGGAGATGTTTTTTACAGTGTGTTCAGGGGACAGGCAGCTAGCAGATAGTGAGGAGATGTTTTTTACAGTGTGTTCTGGGGACTGGCAGCTAGCAGATAGTGAGATGTTTTTACAGTGTGTTCAGGGGACAGGCAGCTAGCAGATAGTGAGGAGATGTTTTTTACAGTGTGTTCTGGGGACAGGCAGCTAGCAGATAGTGAGGAGATGTTTTTTACAGTGTGTTCTGGGGACTGGCAGCTAGCAGATAGTGAGATGTTTTTTACAGTGTGTTCAGGGGACAGGCAGCTAGCAGATAGTGAGGAGATGTTTTTTACAGTGTGTTCAGGGGACAGGCAGCTAGCAGATAGTGAGATGTTTTTACAGTGTGTTCAGGGGACAGGCAGCTAGCAGATAGTGAGAGATGTTTTACAGTGTGTTCAGGGGACAAGCAGCTAGCAGATACCGAGACTATTTTGCAGAGTCATCGTCGCTGTGACCAAAGCTTAGCACCACCCAAGACGATTGTGATTGGTTCAAAGAAATGCCAACAACCCAGCATTTCTTCCATTATATCCAGGAGTGCCGATGCTGTTACCAGACCTTCCTCCACATTGACAACTAAGGAATAGCCTACAGTGCTAACACCTCTAATTCAACGAGTAACACAAGCCAATGACGGTGTCTCAAACAATGAAGCGATGTGGTTGTTGGCCCGCGGGGAGGCAATTTGTCATCCGGTGTCAAGGATGAGATGAGTTACTGTCCGACAGCGAGAGGTGGAGCTCACTCGCTGCAGCTTGTGGGAACATGTGCAGGTCAGTTTACACCTTCAGGGAGGGAGAAAGAGAAGATGAAGGAGGGATGGAGGGGGGAGGAAGAGACCACATGTAGGGCAATGAAACTCATTTCAATGAGTTTAAATATATAAAATCATTTAATTTGGATCCAAATTATAAACTGCTCCTTGGTTTCTCCCGCAGCAAACGGATACACTCTGAGTCGAAGATGACGGAAAACTAAACTTTGATTTCCAAATCCGGATTTTTCGTCTTCCTTCTTCCTCTGTGCCACAGAGCTCCATTAAAGTCAAATACTATGCCATTGTTTCTTCCATCAATCTATCTATCATAAACTCCTAATACATCAATAATATGATACATTGCATATGTTTGTTTGAAAACACCAGTGATGGTGGTGAGGAGGAGTCTGGAGCAGGAACCTGCAAAAGTACAGCGCGGTGTGCAGGGCTGGATAGGAAATTGTATGAATAGAAATGAAAACATATGGAAAGAGTTTTAAGAGAAAAAAAATCTGTGTGGATTTTATAATGTCAGTTCAATTACTTCTTAAAAATATTCTATGTGCACTCTCAAGCCCTGCCACAGTTCGTCCCCACAAGACTACATTTACTACAACATGTGCTGTCGATGTGAAATGAATTACGGAATTAAGTCGACTGTCAAATACCACGTGAGCATTTCAAACCTGTGTTTAATAATGAATATTGATCCCCATGGGGAAATTATAATCTACATTCTGTTGTTATCATACATTACACACAGGCCTGAAACACACACGCACACACACACACACACACACACACACATGCTCAGGTCCTATACATGCACTAATGGAGAGATATCAGAAGGCGGGTGAATGGGTGGATAGGTGGGTGAATGGGTAGGTGGGTGGGTGAATGGGTGGGTGGATGGATGGATGGATGGATAGGTGGGTGGATAGGTGGATGGATGAATAGTTGGGTGGGTGGATGGATGGATGGATTGATACATGGATGGATGGATAGGTGGATGGGTGGAAAGGTGGATGAAAGGTGGGTGGGTGGATAGGTGGATGGACGGATAGGTGGGTGAATGGGTGGGTGGATGGATGGATGGGTGGGTGAGTCATAAAAAAACGCACTTTCAAGCCAGGAAGTTCCCTTCTCAGGGAAAATCAAAAGACTTTCACTCAGGAAACACGTGTTCCTTCTTTAATTCCTTCCTTAGTTCCTTCCTTAGTTCCTTCCTTCCTTCCTTCCTAATCTTAACTAGTCGTTTTGATGGCTAAACTGATCTGTCGTTGGGGCATGACGCTCACTATTTTCACCCAAACCTAACTGTAATGTCCCCTGAAACGACGAGCAGCTCACAGTGCCCTGTAGCTACGTATGTTGGAGCTCTGTAGTTGGGGTCACGTGACCAGCCGGCAGACGCCTAGTTTCGTAGGTATCATACAAAATGGTGTGCATACATTTTCATACTACATCGTACAAACCCGTTTCCTGAGAATGGGTTGCTATTGACAACCCAGCGATCAATCGCGATTACATATTTAAATCGACTGACAGCCCTCAGACAAAGTCAGTGGAAAGATAAAGGTGTATGAAAGCAGCTGTCACAAGCTGTGTTCTTTCAGTCTTCACACAACTACTTCATACATTTTTTGTGTGTACCAATGGGTGCACACAAAAACAACCAACAACTAGTTGTCCAACAGCATTGTTGTTGTTTGTTTGAAGTAGCGGTACGTATAGGAACTTTCAGTTACAGAAGAAACAATGGAGGCCTAATTAAAAAGTGATGAGCTGACAAGCAGCCCAGTACCTTTCAGAACCTGCCAAGAACAGGAGTCCAAGGACACTGACACACAACATGGCCTGACATAGTACACACATGAAAGAGGTGCTTCAGATCATTTACTCTGTCAATCAACTAAGTGTTTACGGGCTAATCATTTCAGCTAGATGTGTAGGCCTTTATATAGTATAGTTTATAATGAAACGTGTGTTTTGCGTGCAAAAATCTTCATTTGTAAAGTAAGTAAAGCTTTTCGGATTGATTTAGTGGAATAAAAGTCCCATGGCATGAAAATGTCACTTTATGAGGTTTTTTCAGGTTCCCCCAGTCTGCCTATGGCCCCCCAGTGGCTAGAAATGGTGATAGGTGTAAACCGAGCCCTGGGTATCCTGCTCTGCCTTTGAGAAAATCAAAGCTCAGAAGGGCCGATCTGGAATCTTGCCCCTTATGAGGTCATAAGGGGAAGGTTGCCCTACCCCCGCTCTCCTCCTCAAAAGCTACAGACTCAGAAATGGCACATACTAACATAAGGTCATTGTGGGACTGGCTACTATATAAAAGAGACTTCAGATACAGTATTAGGGGACCACTAAGGTCTATATAAAAGAGACTTCAGATACAGTATTAGGGGACCACTAAGGTCTATATAAAAGAGACTTCAGATACAGTATTAGGGGACCACTAAGGTCTATATAAAAGAGACTTTAGATACAGTATTAGGGACCACTAAGGTCTATATAAAAGAGACTTCAGATACAGTATTAGGGAACCACTAAGGTCTATATAAAGAGACTTCAGATACAGTATTAGGGGACCACTAAGGTCTATATAAAAGAGACTTCAGATACAGTATTAGGGACCACTAAGGTCTATATAAAGAGACTTCAGATACAGTATTAGGGACCACTAAGGTCTATATAAAAGAGACTTCAGATACAGTATTAGGGGACCACTAAGGTCTGTATAAAGAGACTTCAGATACAGTATTAGGGACCACTAAGGTCTAAATAAAGAGACTTCAGATACAGTATTAGGGACCACTAAGGTCTATATAAAAGAGACTTCAGATACAGTATTAGGGACCACTAAGGTCCATATAAAAGAGACTTCAGATACAGTATTAGGGACCACTAAGGTCTATATAAAGAGACTTCAGATACAGTATTAGGGACCACTAAGGTCTATATAAAAGAGACTTCAGATACAGTATTAGGGGACCACTAAGGTCTATAAAAGAGACTTCAGATACAGTATTAGGGGACCACTAAGGTCTATATAAAGAGACTTCAGATACAGTATTAGGGACCACTAAGGTCTATATAAAAGAGACTTCAGATACAGTATTAGGGGACCACTAAGGTCTATATAAAAGAGACTTCAGATACAGTATTAGGGGACCACTAAGGTCTATATAAAAGAGACTTCAGATACAGTATTAGGGACCACTAAGGTCTATATAAAAGAGACTTCAGATACAGTATTAGGGGACCACTAAGGTCTATATAAAGAGACTTCAGATACAGTATTAGGGACCACTAAGGTCTATATAAAAGAGACTTCAGATACAGTATTAGGGACCACTAAGGTCTATATAAAAGAGACTTCAGATACAGTATTAGGGGACCACTAAGGTCTATATAAAGAGACTTCAGATACAGTATTAGGGACCACTAAGGTCTATATAAAAGAGACTTCAGATACAGTATTAGGGGACCACTAAGGTCTATATAAAAGAGACTTCAGATACAGTATTAGGGACCACTAAGGTCTATATAAAAGAGACTTCAGATACAGTATTAGGGGACCACTAAGGTCTATATAAAGAGACTTCAGATACAGTATTAGGGACCACTAAGGTCTATATAAAAGAGACTTCAGATACAGTATTAGGGACCACTAAGGTCTATATAAAAGAGACTTCAGATACAGTATTAGGGACCACTAAGGTCTATATAAAGAGACTTCAGATACAGTATTAGGGACCACTAAGTCTATATAAAGAGACTTCAGATACAGTATTAGGGGACCACTAAGGTCTATATAAAGAGACTTCAGATACAGTATTAGGGACCACTAAGGTCTAAATAAAAGAGACTTCAGATACAGTATTAGGGGACCACTAAGGTCTATATAAAAGAGACTTCAGATACAGTATTAGGGACCACTAAGGTCTATATAAAAGAGACTTCAGATACAGTATTAGGGGACCACTAAGGTCTATATAAAGAGACTTCAGATACAGTATTAGGGACCACTAAGGTCTATATAAAAGAGACTTCAGATACAATATTAGGGACCACTAAGGTCTATATAAAAGAGACTTCAGATACAGTATTGGACCACTAAGGTCTATAAAGAGACTTCAGATACAGTATTAGGGACCACTAAGGTCTATATAAAAGAGACTTCAGATACAGTATTAGGGGACCACTAAGGTCTATATAAAAGAGACTTCAGATACAGTATTAGGGACCACTAAGGTCTATATAAAGAGACTTCAGATACAGTATTAGGGACCACTAAGGTCTATATAAAAGAGACTTCAGATACAGTATTAGGGGACCACTAAGGTCTGTATAAAGAGACTTCAGATACAGTATTAGGGACCACTAAGGTCTAAATAAAAGAGACTTCAGATACAGTATTAGGGGACCACTAAGGTCTATATAAAAGAGACTTCAGATACAGTATTAGGGACCACTAAGGTCTATATAAAAGAGACTTCAGATACAGTATTAGGGGACCACTAAGGTCTATATAAAGAGACTTCAGATACAGTATTAGGGACCACTAAGGTCTATATAAAGAGACTTCAGATACAGTATTAGGGGACCACTAAGGTCTATAGAGACTTCAGATACAGTATTAGGGACCACTAAGGTCTATATAAAAGAGACTTCAGATACAGTATTAGGGACCACTAAGGTCTATATAAAAGAGACTTCAGATACAGTATTAGGGACCACTAAGGTCTATAAAAGAGACTTCAGATACAGTATTAGGGGACCACTAAGGTCTATAAAAAGAGACTTCAGATACAGTATTAGGGACCACTAAGGTCTATAAAAGAGACTTCAGATACAGTATTAGGGACCACTAAGGTCTATATAAGAGACTTCAGATACAGTATTAGGGACCACTAAGGTCTATATAAAGAGACTTCAGATACAGTATTAGGGACCACTAAGGTCTATATAAAAGAGACTTCAGATACAGTATTAGGGACCACTAAGGTCTATATAAAAGAGACTTCAGATACAGTATTAGGACCACTAAGGTCTATATAAAAGAGACTTCAGATACAGTATTAGGGGACCACTAAGGTCTATATAAAGAGACTTCAGATACAGTATTAGGGACCACTAAGGTCTATATAAAAGAGACTTCAGATACAGTATTAGGGGACCACTAAGGTCTATATAAAAGAGACTTCAGATACAGTATTAGGGACCACTAAGGTCTATATAAAGAGACTTCAGATACAGTATTAGGGACCACTAAGGTCTATATAAAAGCATCCAAAGAGCAGCATGTCATGGAACCTTTAACAATATTTCTCTCTGGAATGTAGAAAGTGGCATGGTAAGAAAAGACTCAGGTAAAGCAAAGCACATCCAATTTGTACTTGAGTAAATGTGCTCCATTCCATTCCGCCTCTGCAGAGGTGTGTGCCTGTGTGTACCTCTATTGCCCTGCGAGGTGAGGTGAGGCTAGAGGTAAGGTCGATGTTTGCCTGTGTGCCTTCTCTCTGCTAAGACTGTAATTATGGCGTGCCATTATGGAGCGCAGAACAAAGGCGGGCCCTACAGCCCTGCAGCAGCCAGAGAGCAGGGGATGTACCGCTGCCTCTATTCACACCGTAGTTAATAACAATACTCCTCAACGCACTGCAGACAGCGCGGCGTCAACCTTCCCACGTGTGTCTCCTTTGTGTGTGTGTGTGTGTGTGTGTGTGTGTGTGTGAGAGAGATGGGACAGTGAGGTGTGTGTGAGACAAAGAGCTGTGAAGGAAGGTCTGGCCAGGGGTTGTTTCACCAATCACAATCGTCTTGGGTGCAGAATAGTCTCGGGAATGGACTTGGTTAGGTGGGACATTTACACCGCAAAAGAAAACGCCTCATACAATATTACCATTACCATTGTATTCGATTTGTACTTCGACCATAGCAAATCATTCCCAATAGGTCCCAAAATGTCCCCGTTACAGAGTAAATGCCGTCAACAAATTCTTTGTAAATCTTTACACGTATTCCCCAAAAGAACCAAGCTGGCCCACCTTGTTGCACGATCCAAATTTTCTTCAAAACTTGACATTTTCAGTGTTAAGTCTGAGTTTGACATGAACCCAAAGAAAGCTCAAAGCGAGGGATAGGTCATGTTATGGATTTTGTCTTATTTTGGTAGTCTGTTTTTCAGTTTGTATTTGGTTGCGTTTCCTGTTTTATTTTGACGGCCTGGTTTTCTGTGTTGTCTTGTTTTACTTCCTGTCTTTTGGTTTTCCCGCTCTTGTACCTGAGATCTTCCACCTGTCTACCATCCCTTGTGGCACCTGCCTCTTGTTACCTGGTTACCCTCTGGATTTGGTCTTTGTGTCCCCCTTGTCCTGTGTTTTGTCTCCCGTGCTCGTCTTCCCTGGTTGTCGTAGTGTTTTCTGTGTTTCTATTTTGATTTCACCATCACTGTTTTTTCCCCTCCTATCCCAGAATACATCTGTGGTGTAGTCAGACCTATCTCTACTGCTGTCTAACAAAGTGTACAGCAGGGCTTCTAATGCCCTAAACCGTCAACAGGACCACAGAGAGAATATGGACCGCACAAAGCAGTACAGACAGACTCTGGACAAACGGTTTATGATGTGTGTGAATTCTATGTATTTAAACTAAAGGATGAAACTGATCATGATAGGAAAAGCACAGGTGTTACTGACAACCTTAACAAGGGCTCTGTTTTATTCAAGTGTCCCAGAAACCCCTGACTGAAGCAGCTAAATAGAATCTAACCATGGGAAACATGCTTATAAGTGGCCCTGTTGCTCCCCCCCCCTCACGTCTTCACGTCTTTTTGTTTGAGTCCGTGATTCTGATGTGCAACGGAACCAAATAAGCTGTCAATGGTTGAATGAACAGCCAGATGATACAGTACACAACACAATACAGTGGCAATCATTTTGGCGTTGGACCCTTGAAACGTGTGTTACATCTATGACTTTTCCCATGTAATCCCAGATGGTTTCATTTAAATGACTGTTCAAAGTCCCAAAAATTTAAAAAGTCCAAAATTTCACGAAAGAAACAACGATTTAACCGTAAAAAATGATTACACATTTGTATTACAGAGCTTTGTTTCTTCTTCACTCCCACACATGGATCATCTCATAACTCCTCAGATGATTTTGTAGTCTATATCCACGACGTTCCACTTCGGGGATTCCTCCGTTGCCGATGGAAATTCCACCGGATTTCACTCATTTGGGCCGGATATCTGTTACGCTGGGCTTTCTTTGTGTTGGGGTTCTAAACTTGATTCATGAGCCTATCTGTCCACTCTGAGTTGTTCAAGTTCCTTCCTGAGACTATTTTTCAGAGGTGCCGTTGCACCGTGTAGCGCTTAGCGACGGCCAGACGATTGTGATTGGTTTAAAGAAATGCCAATAAACCAGAGCACGTTGTTCTCCCATCCAGGAATGCTGTGTGGACGTTATTAAGAACCTAATAATGCAGTAAGGAATAATATATCAGTCATGGGGGGCAACTTTTTGCAGAACCAGTGGCAACCAGTTTTGACATTTGACTTGTACTTGTATTTTTACATTATTATTTATACATTATTATTACTTTTATTAAAGACGATGATCAAAATACTTCTTCCACTACATGGAAAAGGCGGACACATTTGAAATCTGCTTAAATTGGAACATAAACAGTCATCATAGTGACATAAGTACCTCAGAGGGATTATATGGTATTACACTGTGTAGCTGATACTGTTTAGAGTACCTGTAATACCTCCACAAGTGAAACTGGAGCTGAATGTTTTCAGGTACCACAATACATAACGGCATTGATAGGGTTTAATCTGCTAGTGTTACAACTTGTTAAGACTGTCAATTCAATTTGAATTTATACCATCTTTAAACACTTACACACCATTACGGAAGTAGACTCTAAAAGGCAAGGTAAAAAAAAGGGCTTAGGTTTTGGCCAAAAATGTCCAAAAAACTTAGTTTTTACCATGTTTTTACCATCCTTCCACGGCTTAGTGTTAGCTTTTAGAAAAGAAATGTTTTTATCGATATGTCAAATGATTTCTATCATTGGCATGTTGTTAAACCAATAGAGGATTAGGTTCAGTTTTTGCCTTCTCATTGAACAATTCCTTAGAATTGTCATGTATTTACATGCACGGACTTATCAAAATTGTGTGACCACTGCATGAACTTAACAGTCCACACACACACAAAAGAAGTGAGATGAAAGTCCAGATGATAGCAGTTTCAGCAGCTGTGTTCTCAGATCTTGCCCTTATCCTCTGGTTGACCCCAGAGTATTTATCATCTCATTTAAACTAGTCTACTAAGACTGAAAACATGTCTCTGGGAAAGTTTAGCAAGTCTTAATTGTCCTCTTGCACAGCTGACAGAGGGACCAGATGCAACGACACTGGAGTGGAATTCTGGTTGTTCATCATGACAGCTGCATGAAAGAGTCTGCCCTGTGCCTTTCAGCACTGCCTGGGCAGCATACACTCTGCATACACACTAAATTATCAATTATTAGCAACTTAATAATGCACTAAGGAATAATATATCAGTCAAGGGGCCAACATTTTTGCAGAACCAGTGGCAACCAGTAATACTTTTGACATTTGACTTGTACTTGTATTTTTACATTATTTTATAAGTACTTTTATGAAAGAAGATGATCAAAATACTTACAGTACATAAGTGCCTTTGAGGGATTATATGGTATTACACTGTGTAGCTGATACTGTTTAGAGTGTTAACATCTTGTTAAGTCAAACTAGTTTGATATCTCTCCGTTGAATTTGAATTGATATCATCTTCAAACATATACGTGGACACCGCAAAAGTTTAGTATGGAAGCCCTGAAAGGCAAGGTGGAAAAGAAAGTTTTGTTCATTGTTGGCCCAAAAAAAATGCAGATATGAGATACTATCTGCTACAAGGGTAGAAGCTTAGGTTTTGGCCCAAAATGACCAAATTATATTTGTTTTTACCATGCCTGATAGGGCTTCCATAGCTTAGTGTTAGTGTTTAGAAAAGACATATTTTTATTGATATGGAAAACTATTTCTATCATTGGCATGTTGTTAAACCAATAGGCAATTAGGTTAAAGCATCCATATTCTGCTCATTTTCAGGTTCATAATTGTATTTTAAGGTTGTACCATGGTTTCATTCTCAAAAAACACCATATTTTTGTTGTACTGCACATTGCTGCAGATCCTGTTTTCACCCTGTGTGTTTAGGTCTCTGTTTTATCTCATGAGACATCTCACTAGTTTTAGCTCCAGAGTGAGACATCTCACTAGTTTTACCTTCAGAGTGAGACATCTCACTTGTTTTTGCACCAGAGTGAGACATCGCACTAGTTTTACCTTCAGAGTGAGACATGTCTTTTGTTTTAGCTCCAGAGTGAGACATCTCACTAGTTTTACCTTCAGAGTGAGACATCTCTCTAGTTTTAGCTCCAGAGTGAGACATCCCTCTTCTATCCTATCTTTGTTGGGAGCTGCACATGCTCAGTAGCTCGGTAAGATCCATCAGCTGATAACTCTTTCTCCAGCTTTGGTCAGTCCAAGGCAGGATCAGCTGGGAGACTTCTTCTAGACCAGGGCCACTTGTGGAAAACCTGCACAACAGGGACAGGAAGTAGAACAGGGACAGGAAGTAGTTCTTTTGCAGATTCTGGTCAACTAGTGGCTGTCGGAGCAGTGTTTTGCCATTGAGAACGAGCTAGCATGCTACAGTTAGCCACCTCGTCTCTAGTGACAGCTCACCCGGAGACTGAAGACAGAGGACATTCAGAAACCGGATCTCACTCAGAACAGCAAGGATAGTTCTTTTTCCAAGTGTGTCTGTGTGTGGAAGCACCAGAGACACAAAATAACCCCCCAAATCCCACAAAAGGGGATTTTTTCATAATATTTCCTTTCTTATTGAACAAGCAATTCTTCAAAATGCTCATGTTTTTATATGCACGGATGAAAGACTTAAGATGGACACGTTTGTCATTGTGAAATGAATACAGGTGTGTACATGTTTGTACATGTCTCAATATGCAGTGTGTACTAAAGGAATCTGGTAATCCTTGAATAGTCCCGAGGATTACCCACAGAAGTAGTCTGTAAACCAACTCTCTTAAGCCACTTTAAATATTACAATAGCTCATAATTATCATTATAACCACTATGGTCAAATAATGTGTGGTTTTGTTGGAAGTGGTACGGGCAGCAAAGCCAGAACCACATCCTTTTGCTTTGCACACAGAAACCCGGAGCTGGATATTCACTGTGTGGCTCGAGGGCACTTCAGCAGTAACGTGTGCAGTATCTGCTTCATTCTACTCTTCTAGAAATGAGACAGGGTTGACACAACAGGGCTGTCACTTGTCAAATAGCAAGTTTAAACAACGTGTTAACATTAATAAAATGCCTCACTAACATATGGGAAACATTAGTTATGTTGTAATAGTTTTAGACTGCCGGGGGACTTCCTTTGACTGGCCCCGTCAGACACCCCCTACCAAGAGACTGTCCCAGGTTTCTTCCTAAAAGGAGTTTTTCCTCTCCACTGTCGCACTGTTGCTTGCTCTGGGGGAACTACTAGAACTGTTGGGTCCTTGTAAATTACAGAGTGTCGTCTAGATCTGCTCTATCTGTAAATTATAGAGCGGTCTAGACCTGCTCTATCTGTAAATTATAGAGCGGTCTAGACCTGCTCTATCAAATTATAGAGCGGTCTAGACCTGCTCTATCTGTAAATTATAGAGCGGTCTAGACCTGCTCTATCTGTAAATTATAGAGCGGTCTAGACCCGCTCTACCTGTAAATTATAGAGCGGTCTAGACCTGCTCTATCTGTAAATTGTAGAGCGGTCTAGACCTGCTCTATCTGTAAATTATAGAGTGATCTAGACCTGCTCTATCTGTAAATTGTAGAGCTGTCTAGACCTGCTCTATCTGTAATTATAGAGCGATCTAGACCCGCTCTATCTGTAAATTATAGAGCGGTCTAGACCTGCTCTATCTGTAAATTATAGGTGTCTAGACCTGCTCTATCTGTAAATTATAGGCAGTCTAGACCTGCTCTATCTGTAAATTATAGGGCAGTCTAGACCTGCTCTATCTGTAAAGTGTCTTGAGATAACTCTTGTTATGAATTGATACTATACATAAAATTGAATTGCATTGAAATTGAATGGTGGCCCCATGGTTAGCAAAGTGGGCTCACAACAAGAAGGTTATGAGTTTGAATCCAGGTTGTTCCGGGCCTTTCTGTGTGGAATTGTGTGTTCTCCCATGTTTGCGTGGGTTTTCTCCGGTGTCTGGTCCCCACCATCTCCATTGCCATCAACATTCTCCAGTCAGTGCCCTTGGATCAGATCTGGAGTTGGTGCCTGTGATTGGCTGCCCACTTGCCTGAGGAGGGTCAAATGCAGAGAAGGAATTTCACTACATGTATGTGTATGAATAAGTACCTTTACTTTATCCAAACAGCCTAACCTTCAAACACAGTGTTGTGGATAAAAAATTGATAATATGACCATGCACTGAATGGCCTTCATATATTTAAATTAGGGCTGTAAGGGTTAATGCATGCGATTAATCTAACCCTGAACATAACCCTTTTTAACACAAAGAAAACATTTTATTAGCGTTAGTTAGACCTCAACCTTTTCCTGTATCACAGCGTGAATGGTCATCCTTCTGTGATCAGAGACCGGAGACCCAGCCCGAGCAGTTTCCTGTATCTCGTGCCACGGCCACGGTCACTGTCACAGCCACGGCCATTAGGAGACTGGCGGCAGGTCTTGGTCCTGAGTGTGTTGATTCCAATGGGAGAAGTGCATGTGAACACAGATTATGAGCGATCCGTCGCCCCACAGTCACCAAGAGCCACATGTCTCCTGGACATTCTGACACTAACATGGCATTTTTCAGACAAATCAGTAAAATAATAATCTTAGTTTGAGACCTGTTGACCTGTTTCTGTCTCAGGAACAAACTTTCCTGAGTAACTGTTCTACCGTTATTGTACCATTTTGTTTTTTGTTTTAATGCCTCTGTCGATGCATTTCTGTGCTTGCTTTTACAAGTGGTCTGCTGAGTCCGGGAGAGGATTAGGACCACTGGTGAAAGGTATTTGAGTTCTGACTTTAAACTCATTAAACTCAAATCCTCTTCCGTAGCTGAGAGATATTGTTGATATAGTTTTAACACAGGTTGCTCTCCTCTCCTACACCTGTACAAGGCTGAGCCGTGTCAGCACACTGCCTCCTTGTGCTCAGACTGCACCGGCTGACATTGTAGTGATGTGTATGTAGCCTTGACACTGTATATTTTGTAGTGACTTGCATGATATTTGTGCTAAATCTTACATGATATTTGTACTGAATCTTGCATGATATATTGGAGTGTATCTTGCATGATATGCCATAGAGAATTGTGTAGAAATAAGTATGTAGTACAGGTCCTTGTTGGTGCTGGGCCTTCTGGCTCCTCTTTCTGTCTCCCACAGTCTCCCCCCCACTCTGAGGAGTGTAAGACCAAATGTCTTTTCATCTACTTTATTATTTTACTAATCTGCCCCTGCTATTTTAATTGGGATTTTTCAACTTCTTTGTAATGAAGCCAAACCTATTTTGTACAATATAATAATCATAATACAATATAATAATAATCCCGTTGATGAAACGTCGTCAGTACCTTCGAGGGGAACTATTGTTACGAGAATACATGAACTGTATGATGCTGAAAAAGCTACGAAAGCTACTTTTATTGCACTTACTGGAGACCACTGGACATGGTTGTCACAAGCAGGTGTATGTGGTAAGCTGGCTCATATTTAAAAAAAAAGGTACTCAAAAAGGTAATTAGATACACAGTGCCATGTGGAAATATGTTCTCTTTGGCAGGCAACATACTGCAGAAGAAGAGGCCAGCTCAATTATCTGAGAATCTGAACAATCTAATCTGCCTGAGCAAGTGGTTGAAAGAAGACTAGACTATGATTGGTTGACAGGAGGCATGTTGCACAGTAGAACACTGTTTGAAGTAATTTACTTTAACAAAGAATGTAAACTAATTTGTTGCATTCATTTCAGTTGATGTTACTATGCCTAATTGAGTGGGGAGAAAGCTATGCCATAATCATAAATATATATACAGTACCTATAGCTTTCTGGACACCTTTTTGGAGCCATTCTATAATCCCCAGAGAGTTGGAGAACGACATGCAACCATAAACCTGCTCTGCCTGTGGCTTGAGAGACTGAAGAGACATTGCCAGCCCCCACAGCAAGCCTTGGTGCACCAGAGACATGCCATCATACATTCTACTCCTGCCTGTGGAGGAAGATGCTGCTGTACTGGCTTCACACCACCAGCCAGGCCCAGGAGGGACTCTGACGAACCAGATGAGGATGAAGTTGCCACGTCCAATTCACAGAGGCATGCCACGGATGACGACAGGGACCTACGGAAGCGGTGGAAAGTCAACGGACTGGTGTACCCAAAACTAGCCAGGCTGGCAAGATCCGTCCTCTGCATTCCAGCAAGCGGCAGCTCAGCTGGCCGAACGATAAAGCAGAGGAGGACCCTCTGAAAGCACAAACTGTGGACGAAATCTGGTTCTTGCATGACATGTAGAACCATGTAAGTAGGCTATAGCTTTGTGATTAATATGGGATTATAGAATGGTTACATTTGTATATAACAGGCAGCATATAGCCTTGGCCTAATCAATTCCCCCCACTTCATCTACGAGGTCATACACAGGCAGCCACGCCAACCACGCCAGCCACGCCAACCACGCCAGCCACGTCAGCCACGTCAGCCACGTCAGCCACGTCAGCCACGTCAGCCACGCCAGCCACGTCAGCCACGTCAGCCACGTCAACCACGTCAGCCACGTCAGCCACGTCAGCCACGTCAACCACGCCAGCCACGCCAGCCACGTCAGCCACGTCAGCCACGTCAGCCACGCCAGCCACGCCAGCCACGCCAACCACGCCAGCCACGCCAGCCACGCCAGCCACGCCAGCCACGCCAGCCACGCCAGCCACGCCAACCACGCCAGCCACGTCAGCCACGTCAACCACGTCAACCACGTCAACCTGCTCACTTCAATACCACTTTTTCATTTAGTCTAATCCACCGTTACTTTGTTCATTTTGTATGTTTATTTCATCCCTAGATGTGACTCTGTGTTATTGCACTAGGCTTACATTTTAAAATATCAAAATAGGCCCATTTGTTGTGTTTTCAAATGATTCTATTTACATTAGCTTTGCTAACTTATAGGCCAATAAGAGTAGACTAGGCCATCCACAGTTTATTCTTTTTCATTTTGTATGTTTTAGATTATTGCTCAAAATCTGTTTTTTTAGGGACATGAAGCAGCGTTTTACATTAGGCTTTGAAAATATTTATTTTGTTTAAAAAATATTCTATATTCTAAAACCTTGATGATATCATTAGAGTACTAGGCCTACTCCTAGGCCATCCGAAGTTCATTCATCACATTTTTTTTTTTACTTCATTAGGATCTGTTCCGTTCTGAATTAACAACTCAGTTTACAGGCTTCGTCCTTGTTGCATTATTCATTAAGATCATTCTAAACAGATTCCTGCTGTTCAAAGTTCAGAGTTGTTGTTGAGAGCCTCAGTTATAACTGTCGGGTTTTAATCAAGCTCATAATTGCTTGATTTTTTTGGGCCTAATCTAAGCTTTAGTCCGCAATGCCTAACTGAAAATCTTTTGTGGTGACTTTGACACCCGCCGCAGGTAGACCTAATATACAGCTTTTCTAGTCTTGCGACAACTCAAAGATCTGTAACACAGTACAGGAACCATTCCCCATTCACACACATTCATCCACTGTGGCCGAGGCTGTCGTACAAGCTGCCACCTGCTCATCAGATAAACATTTACACTCTGATGTGGCATCATCGGGGGCAACTTGGGGGTCAGTGTCTTGCCCAAGGACACTTTGACATGGGACTGCAGGGCCAGGGATTGAACTACCAACCTACCCAACCAATTGGCAGGCGACTGCTCTACCACTGAGCCACAGCTGTCCACCAGATGCAGTTCTTAATCACAGTTCTTAATCACAGTTCTTAATCACCTGCATTAGCACATGTACACAAACACTGTCCCTACGTCCTCTGACATTTGATCCAGGCAAAAATTCACAGACACTTCAGATGTGATGCTCAAGTTTGGTCTAGAGGAATGTGTGTCCTTGTTTTTCCCGTGTGTGCGCTTATGTCTTTGATATTTGTATCATTTTCCCACCACTGTCTTTTCATTTCAAATGTGTGTGCATCGGCCAGCGGTTAGTATGTTAGCTTTGATCTTTGTAGGTGTGTGTCTATGGGTGTGTTTCATTGCGAGTAGTTTGTGGTTCAGTGCGAGTCTCTTGTGTGTGTCCTATGTGTGCGGGAACTATGCTGGGTGCCTGAGGGGTGCGGTGGGCGGTGCACTTTGAGGAGCAGATTTAGCTAATTGTTCTGAGGGGAAGATAAAAAGAAGAAGCATTCCACAGCCCAGTGTGTTAAAATGGTAAAAAGCTAGCGACAATAGGTGCAGTTATGGAGTTAAACACAGTTTATGTTTTCAAGTGCGCATGTACACTGAACAAAATTAAAAACACTTTTGCTTTTGCCCCCATTTTTCATGAGCTAAACTCAAATATCTAAGACTTTTTTATTTCTCTCAAATACTGTTCACAAATCTGTCTAAATCTGTGTTAGTGAGCACTTCTTCTTTGCTGAGATAATCCGTCCACCTCACAGATGTGACATATCAAAAACCAGTCAGTATCTGGTGTTAAGGTTAGGGTTAGGCTTCATCCCCCTCTCGACCTGACTGCAGTTAGTCGTCATGACTGGGCGAATGCTCACATTCAATGGTGTCTGGCACTTTAGAGAGGTGTTCTCTTGATACTTGAACCCGGCTAACAGTACCCTAGTCTATATTGACAACGTTTCTATTGTTCAGGTGCGGCGGAAATTGCGCCCTAAATCTCAATATCTTTACCTTACGTGTTCTCTGTGTTGACATTTTAACCTCTGGTGGATTTCTGAGGACTATGGTTACCTGGTCCTCAGATCTCTGCAGGGTAAATCCAGACAGCTAGCTAGACTATCTGTCCAATCTGAGGACTATGGTTACCTGGTCCTCAGGTCTCTGCATAAATCCAGACAGCTAGCTAGACTATCTGTCCAATCTGAGGACTATGGTTACCTGGTCCTCAGATCTCTGCAGGGTAAATCCAGACAGCTAGCTAGACTATCTGTCCAATCTGAGGACTATGGTTACCTGGTCCTCAGGTCTCTGCAGGGTAAATCCAGACAGCTAGCTAGACTATCTGTCCAATCTGAGGACTATGGTTACCTGGTCCTCAGATCTCTGCAGGGTAAATCCAGACAGCTAGCTAGACTATCTGTCCAGTCTGAGTTTTCTGTTGACGACTAAAACTACTTCTGAACGTACACATGTTCCACCAAAACAACTTCCTTCCTGAGACTATTTAGCAGTATGAATGATGTATGAATGATTAATGTAGGATCATAATAATCATATGTTAACATAAGGGTTAATGTTACATGCCTTTTCCTTTCCATCACAATTGCAATCATCATCATCACCATATTCTTCATTAACAACATTATTTATGATAATAATCATGGTAATACGTTATGAATTCTACAAATTCTCGGGTTCAAAATGAAAAGAACTTTGCCATGTTGCCAAATGACTGAAAAATGACTAGATATGTAGAAGAAAAACAAAAACATTAGCTGAACCGCCAACCATAACATAACAGTGTGTGTGTGTGTGTGTGTGTGTGTGTGTGTGTGTGTGTGTGCAGTTGTCATGGATCTTGAGTGTGTGCGTACAAATTGAGCAATTCCTCGCTCTTCACTTCCTCTCTCTCACTCCATTCTAGTAACAGCGACATCCAGCCAAGAGAAACAGACTGGGGAGCTCAACGTTCATTTCTCCGTTTCTTAAATCCTCTCCCTGCCTTTTTTTTCCGCATCTCCTCCTTCCCTCACCCGCTGTCTCTTGTTCTACGATCAAAACTCCCATTCACTCGCACACATAAACAAACACCTGCACATGCATGCACGTACCACAGGGAGATGATGAATACCCTATGTGGATGGGCTGAATTAAAAACAACATTAATGAGAACGCTGTGATTGCCGTCATTCATCAGCCTGTCCACAGCTGAACTCCGAGGCTTTCACATCAGATACAAGTCAGAGCGTCTCCCGTACTGTTAGGAAAAGACTGAGTGATTGAGTGAGTGGGTGAGAGCCAATATTTTCCATATTGTACACATTTATTTTGTACCATATGGAAGCCCATAGGGGACTTTATTAAAACGGTAATATAAACTTAAAAATGAAAATGTGGTACCACAATAGCATTATAATTTTCCACATATCAGGGTTTTCCCTATGATTATAAGTAGAGATATACCGATATCAGTAGTAGAAGCCTCCTATACCGCCTTAAATGCTGGGATTGGGTACCGGCAAGTACTCAGTTTATGCAACAATCCGATACTACGTAATTTATCAATATTTATTGTTTCGTTGTGAATGTCAAACTAGATAATAAAAGAACGTTTCATGGCATTTATTGTTTGTGTTTGTTCATGTTTCACAAAGAGTTTAAGCTGAGCCAATTAATATCACATCCATACAGTGATTGTAGTATACTACTGTTTTATAATATATTATTTATATATAATATATTATTATATTATAATATATGTATATATATTGAGTCAGTATCGCCGATATGAGATCATATATCGCAATCAGCGCTCTCGCACATGATAATAATGGGGTAATACATGCTGATGTTTTCACAGTATTATAGGCTACTATCAGCATAATACCTTCCAAATTAGATAAAACGTCTTGGAATTCAAAATTGATAATTACTGTAGAAGCCATTTGTATCCACCTTTTTAGTTTAATTTAGTTAAATATTTTAGCCACTTGGGGGAGTATTGCACTGGGGGCAGCACGTCACTGGGAGTTAGGTATATTTACAGGTGTGGTAATCAGTGAGGGAAAGGTGTGGATGGGGAGGGGGGAGGGGGGGTCATAGCATTATTGTAAATACCAGAAACATGGCCCTCATAGTAGATGACAAAGTCGTACCACTGGTTAGCCCACACCAATATGTCCCTAAACTAATGGATGGTACAGTATCTTCTACAGTTACACTCCCAGCCATGTCGGAGATGGACATCTCGGCTAAGTTAGATGTACCGCTTAAGGGACTGACACCTCATGACTATGTAGGTGTATTTGAACCCCACTACACTAATAAGTCAATGGTTGGTTTTGCATGGACTGTGACAAGGTTCCTTCTATGTGAAAGTGGCTAATCCCTCCAGTGAGGAAGTCATGATACATGGTGGCACTCAAATAGACGGGAGCAAAGACGAATACACAGTAATGGAAAGCTCTGTCTGTAATGTCAACATTCAGATACGTTCACTGTCCAAGCCACCTGCACTGCCTGATATTTCACACCCTGATCTCACAAGTGCACAACATGACAGATTGAAAGACACTTTAAACCCATTGTCTGATGTCTTCAGTCAGCAACCGTGTGACTTTGGAAGGACAAACCTAGTCACAGAAAAAATCACAACTACTTTTGACGGCTCACAGTTTTTCTCCACTATGGACATGTCAAGTGGATACTGGCAAGTTGAAATGCGTTACAGGGACAGGCCCAAAACTGCATTTACAATAGGTGACAGTTTCTATGAATTCAAAGTAATGCCCATGAGTCTTCAGAACCTGACAGACATTCTCACCAGATTCAGACAAGCAGATTTGAAACTAAATCCAAGGAAATGTGACTTTTGCCAATCTGCAGTCAAGTATATGGGATAAGTTGTGTCACGTGATGGACTTACACTTGATCCAGTCGACAGCCACCGTAGGTGACTGGCCTGTCCCAAGATCACCCACAGAGGTACGAGCGTTTCTGGGACTGTGCTCATATTATAGACATTTTGTACACAAGTATGCATTCATTGCTCATCCTGTTCACAGACTCACGCAAAAGTATGTGCCATTTGATTGGACCGACGAGAACTCAACTGCATTTCAGGCATTAAGAGATGCACTCACATCCCCTCCAATAATGGCATTTCCCAACTTTCATCAGCCATTTATTTTCAGTACAGATGCATCTAACTATGCAGTGGGCGCGGTGCTCTCACAGGTTCAAAATGGGAATGAACGGGTTATAGCATATGCAAGTCAGAGAAAGAAATGGTCCACATATGACAAAGAACTCTGGGCCATTGTCTGGTCTGTTGGACACTACTTGAGCTGTAATCCATTTACAATCATCACGGATCACCGTCCACTCCTCACTCTACGGAACCTGGATGTCACCCACGACTCCACAGGACGACGAGGTCGTTGGGCTTTGGAGTTGGATCTGTATCAGAAACACACTAATGCTGACGCTATGTCACGGATTCCCTTCTCTAATCCTTTCTAATAATATCTAATCTATGTTGTTATTAGTATGGATCTACTAGACATAATATCTAATCTATGTTGTTATTAGTATGGATCTACTAGACATAATATCCAATCTATGTTATTATAGATCTACTAGACATAATATCTATGTACATGACATCTGATTGGAGGCTAGTCTCACTTTGTCCCACAGCAACATTAAAAGAGTTTAGATTTGTGTACAGTTCGTGTTAATAATGTATAAATAGTTGAACATGCACATGTATTTTAAGTTCCGTTAAAGGGGGTCACATTTGAGCATTTAAAAATGTACTTGAAAGTACACATTAGTTACTTTCTGAAGTAACTACTTTTATAATTTGTAACTGAATATCTAATTTTGTTACTTTTTGGAAGAAAACTGTAACTAATTACTTTTTACCTTGCCCAACACTGGGGACAGGTGTCATACATGTCAAGCATACAGAACACCTGTCCCACAACACAGAGCCACTGCAACACATACCCGCAGTAAGACCTTCCAGTTGTATGTACAGACATTACTGAGCCCCCCCCCCTCACATCCCACGGACATGTGTATGTGCTTGTAGTGGAAGATCATTTTACGAAGTATGTTAATGCTTTTCCTATGTCAGATCAGAAAGCAGCTACAGTAGCACAATGACTTAGTCAAAGAGACATTCCTGAACATGGTGTCCCAGAAGAACTGTTTTCAGATCAGAGATGACAATATGAATCTGAAATAATTCAAACAATATGTCAGAGACTGAAGATCAAAAAGAAAAGAACCTCACTGTACCACCCCTGTGGAAATGGGATGCTTGAGAGATTTAACAGGACTTTAAAGGGACAGTTGGCTAAACTCATTTATGATAGGTGAATGGGACTTCTCATTCTAGTACTGGATAGTCACCTTATTTTTTGGCTCATGGTAGAGAGCCTTGTGTTCCTGCTAGTGTAACACTCTCCACAGACTCCACAGACCTATGGCTCAGATTTGGTGAAACGGCTGGACGCCGTTTTTCAGGCTGTTCACTGTCATCGTGAGGAGCAGAGACTAAAGCGTGAGTACTACTTCCATAAACATGTAAAGTTCAAACCTTACCAATGTGGAGATGTGGTATGGATGGACGATCCTCTACACAGAGAAAGAAACTTGAGCCTAACTAGACTGGACCTTTCAAAGTAATCTGACATTCTCAGGATGGATCAAAAGTTGTTCACTATGATCGATTGAAGCCTTATTGGTCTGGTTTGGAAACGTCTCGCTGCCAGTGGAACGACTCCCCAGGTACACATCGTTGTCGGGTTCATTCCCCATGTACTTGGTACCACTTGACCCAGGACAGGCTCCTGCTCCTGCCTGCCCCTCTGTTCCCCTGCTGCGGAGACCATCAGGACGGGTCTCACGAGTCCAGCCACAACAGAACCAACAGTGCCTGCTGGGACATGGTCTGGTGGCCCTCCCCAACTCGTTGGGAAAGGGTTGTTAGCAGACCAGAGCGGCTCGTGCAGTTAGCAACCCCCTCCACTTCTGTTTATGGACATTTACATTTAGCATTTATGTGTTGATTGTGTTCTCATATGAATAGTGTCTAACAAAACAAAACAGCTTGATATTGTATGGTACTGAGTTGGGACACTCAATATACAGGGCATGGGTTTATGCTTTTATTATATGGGTTATTTCTGGTTGGAAGTTGACATGGTAAAGTATTTTGGTAAATCAGTACTTCCTATTAAATATCCTAGTCAATTTATATCAGAATGAGTACAATGTTTTTCACCCCACGCACGTTTGTGTTATTGCGATCTTTCTAGCATTTGCAGAGTGCTGATTTTCTGATTAATGTTTAAGTTGTGAGATGAGATTCATTGAACTGGGGACATTTCATCTGAAGAAAAGGAAGAATGTAAGATGAGATTGATTTTGTGAATATTTAGTTAACAGATGACCGTTTTAGGGTTACTGAAATAAGTCACATATTTCCATCAGTTGTAGCTTCGTAGTGTATTCTGTTCTTTGAGTACACAAGGGACTATCTAACAGGCTGGCGGAGGGATACGATGATGAGATGCTGAAGCATGTTTTCTTATGAGTCTTGAGTTGTTTTACGCTGGAGGTAGTGTGACTAAAAAGTTGTCTCTGTGCTCTTACTCCATCCACGCCCTGAAAATACTTCTCTGTACATAATAATAATAATAACAATGAGTTAATAGTTAACGCTAACAATCACCAGTGTTACAATATTAGAATGCTGAAATGTATCCACCCTTTATGGTCCAAATATTTCCCTTTTGTTTCGAGGTAATACTTCACAAATTATATGTTTATCTGGTGACTTCTTTACTGGAAACATGTCTGGTAGTTTCTGTGTAACGACCATGAATCAGTGGTTCAATATGCAAAACAGCCTGTTTACATTTAATCACATGGTAATCTTACAATAACAGAGGTAGGGATTATTATTAATGCTGACTGACAGAACAGCAGCGTTGGCGTCAATGCTTGGATTTGACTCGGATTGGATTTGGTGGTGGTGTACGGTGCTACCAGTCCAGTCCACACTCTGTACATTGGTCCATATGGGGACTTGAACCAGCGACCCTCCTGACCCACCTCCCTACAGACTGATCTACTGCCCCACAAATACATAAAATACATACATTTAATGCTCGAAAGAAAGTTATTTTCATTCAAGGGAAACTATGAAACAGAAAGTTCTTTAACCTGAGAGCTAATGCCAATCATTATTATTAAATACATTGATGGTTATAACATGTATCAGATTAACTGGGTAATAAATCCAAATGCAATTAAAAAAAAATCATATGACCCAATGAAATGCTTTATTTTTTATTTATTTTTTAATTATATTTAAAGACAGCCAATTGGGAGCTTCATATAAAATCCCAATGATGAAATGGACCTCTGCACAAGAATAGTAAAACGCAACTTGGCATAATCACAATATATGTAACAATATTTGGGTGACAATTTATTTTACCTCACATTAAAAGACCAAAAAAAGAATTCTCCGAGCAGGTTTCTCTTTGCTAATACTATGTAGAGCTTGACAGAAATCTTAATATCCATAAAGGCCTTTTAAAGAGTCAACTTGAGATCATAACTGTCACTAAATCAAACTATATTTTTTGATTACATATTTACTATTAGATATATTTCTTCATAAGGAGTTTGTTGGCAGGAAACCAGCCCCTGTAAAAATCATAATAACAACCTTCCGCTGAAATAAGTATATGTTGAAGTAATGGCATGTATGGGATGTGAAACTTAGGCGAGGCTTTGAGGAAACACCTTGATGAAGCGGAGCGAGGATGGGTGGGTGTTTCCACGGTAATAACCGACACACACCTTCCTTCATTACTGTTGTTCTTCTTTATGATAGACAATGTCAACATGGAAATAGTCCTAAAAAAAAAATTTGCATGCAATTATAATTATAGGTTAATATACCTGTCACGCTTTGGTTGTCATGACGATTGACCTTATAATAAAAACTAACCAGGCACAACCCTTTGTTTTGCCAGAGCCGCCATTCCATTTCTGTCATGGCAAGCCATTTCATTTATTGTTGCTGCGTTGTTCCTGTATTGGCCTTTCATTATCAGTTATCCAGATTCCTACACACATTGTAGATATCTGCAATAGAAGTCTTCTAGGAAGAACTCCAATTTTTAGATATCTACAATTTAATTATTACTCGTCTTAATTTAAATCCCATTTAATAACTGTTATAATGACCAATTACACTTTTTAAGGACTTACAGATATCTAGTCTACATTTTGTTTTGACTAGTACAAAGTGGGAGATATCTTGAAATACAATTTCTACTAGTAAGAATGTCATTGGGGATATCTTTAATTACCATTCTGACTAGTAAGAAGATAATTTTGACTGGGAGAAATGCCATTATGGATTTCTCAGTGCCCTTTAAGACCTAGCTTGGTTAGGTGTGAAAACGTCCCCCGGACCCCTGGAATTTATTACGATCAAAAGGGGGTGTTATGTGGAATAAACTCAAAGGATTTGACCTAAATTAACTAAAAACAAACATAAATTCAACAAGATGCCAAGGAGTTGAATGCAAATTCTAATATTATGTTCAACTAACACATGCATGTTCACACAACATGATAAAGGTGGTTTGACTTAACTTGGTTTGTTTAGATGGAATATATGTGGCATGATTAAATCATGTTCATCCAATCAATCATTTTTCAACAGATAGTCTAGCTAGCTGTCTGGATTTACTGCAGAGACCTGAGGACCAGGTAACCATAGTCCTCAGATTGGACAGATAGTCTAGCTAGCTGTCTGGATTTACTTTGCAGAGATCTGAGGACCAGGTAACCATAGTCCTCAGATTGGACAGATAGTCTAGCTAGCTGTCTGGATTTACCCTGCAGAGATCTGAAGACCAGGTAACCATAGTCCTCATATTGGACAGATAGTCTAGCTAGCTGTCTGGATTTACCCTGCAGAGATCTGAAGACCAGGTAACCATAGTCCTCAGATTGGACAGATAGTCTAGCTAGCTGTCTGGAATCTTAGAGACCTGAGGACCAGGTAACCATAGTCCTCAGATTGAACAGATAGTCTAGCTAGCTGTCTGGATTTACCCTGCAGAGATCTGAGGACCAGGTAACCATAGTCCTCAGAAATCCAGGGTGCCAAAGAGGGATGGGTAATCTACAAAATTTGCCAATTGCGATACGTCAGTTTCTAACGATACTTTTTCAGATAGCATATGTTTTAAAATCCATGTCAACATCAACAAAAATAGAATAAACACAAAACTTTTATTTTTCACCTTAATTAAAACAGTTATTAAAATGAGAAAATTCTGGTAACCCTGCTCACTCGCAGTAACATTAATAATAAAACTGGTGCGCCAGTCATATACTCAGGATTGGTATCAATCCAACTTGCAAAATTCACAAAAAAGAGAAAACTTCTTTCCTGGGACAGTTTCCCTCTTGCTGCAGTGTGAAGAGATGACACTTTCTGGTATTGTCTTCCTATTGGTCACATCCGGGTGGACTGGTGCAGAGGCTAATGTGAAGGGGTAAAATAGACAGAGCTAACGCTACAGCAACACACAACAGCAGCACAAGCTAGCATACATGGAGTGGTAGTCAACGTTATGGGGATGCATTCGGTATAAGTAGTGAAATTACACTTATATGTCAAATATTTCTAAATTGTGTAACATTAATGTTACCTTGGAAAAACAAAGATTGTTGCCTGGTCAAAGAATAACGAATAGCTCCTATGTAACATTACATCGCAATGTAGAGTGGCATCCACACACTCAAACCACTCTATACTCATAGTATCAAAGTTTTTTGTTCAGTACCATAAAAGTACGATGCCCAGCCCTAGTGCCAACACTACCAAAGAGGAAGATGACGGACATCCTCATCCCATTAATGCATGTTACTAACTCGACTTCTTCCATTTCCCGAGTCTTGTGCTCTCTCCCCCTCCTCTCTAGTCCTATCATTTCCTGCAGGTGGTTCTGGCTCTGGAGCTGTGGAGTCTGGATCTGTGGTTGGAGACACCTGCTGCCCCCATGGTCCTGCTCCACACCCTCTGCTACAATTCTCCATATGGCTCTCTCTCTCTCTCTCTGTCTGTCTTTCTCTCTTTTTCTCTTTCTCTGTCTTTGTCTGTCTCTTTATCTCACCCCCAACCGATCGAGGCAGATGCCCCCCCCCCTGAGTCATGGTTCTGCCTCTTAAAGGAAGTTTTTCCTTGCTTCTGTGTCCTAGTGCTGGCTCTTGGTGGGAACTGTTGGGTTTCTGTAAATAACATCACAGAGTCCGGTCTAGACCTGCTCTTTATGAAAAATAAAAGTTATGAGATAACTGTTGGCGCTATATAAATAAAATTGAATTGAATCCGGTTGTAAATAGTGAAATCTGGCAGAATTTCAACAACGGACAACAGAGCAATACCAGAAGTGGAACGTCCTGGATATAAACTACCAGCATGGTAATGTTTCGGCCTTCATTAGAGGTTCATTTAAAAAAACCAAAAACTCATGTGTATATGTGTATAAATGCAAATTAGCACATGGCGTATAATCTAAAAACATCAAGCTACTTCCATACAAGGTTTTACTTTCTATTTCTGAAAAGTTGTCAAGACTAACAGACTTTGCTATGCATATATTTTAACTGCTATGCATATATTCTTAACTTGTAACAAGAAAATAATTTGACAACAATTTGAGCAAATAACTTGCAATACGTGGTGGTTTAGTGTGCTCACTTTTCTTTGATCATCCTAATCAAAAAATCCCTTCATCAAAGTATATCGAGGTTTCCTTTTTACAGGCCTGCAGCAGGGCTGGAAGGGTTCTCCATGACTTGCCAGGTCATGTTTGTGTTTCTTGGAAACATCTTGCATTTGACTGATGGTCATGTTTGAACACCTTAATCCTCAGCATCTCTCGTGTAATCTCAACCATTTTCCTATAATCTCTTAATTCAACAATGAGAGTGAGACAGGGTGAGAGAGAGATTAAGAGAAAGGATTTCCTCTCTTACTCCCTCAAGCTCTGGTTTGCTCTCTCCCCCTCATCCCCTCTATGGCACAGTAAAACTGGGTGTGGGAAACACATTCTCCATTCGCAGTCAGCTCGTCACAGTGAATGCAAATTACGTAATATTTTCAGTTGTTTTTTTTCCAATGTAAAGAAAGATAGAGAAATAGAGAGGAAGGCAGTTAAGCTCATGAGTTGCAGCATTGTCCCTTTATTTGCCTTTGACTTGGAGTTAAGCTCTGAAGTTATTCTTCAAAAAGGAAGAAGTGTTCAGAGTTTAAAGTTGAATCTATCAACCAGCGTTTGACAGAGTTCCCAGACCCAACATCTTGACGTGGGTATTAGGAGTATTAGCTATCTCCGTCCATATGAACACATCTGACAACGCATCTCACACACATGTCAGTTCAGATGCTAGCTGTGTTTCCTCACTCACTATTCCATATATTATGTTCATTAAAGCGTAACTACCATATTTTCCTATGTTATTGTGACTGATGAGAAACAACAATCTTTGACATTGGTCCCGTGTTAAGAGATTGCTGCAGTTAATATGTTAATAGGGCAATCGTCTACCTTGTTTTTACCTCCACTAAAGTGCTTGTTTTGCCGCTGACAGACTCAGATTAATTTTCTCAGTGTCTGACAACATTATGGGATGGATCTCTTCACAAACAGACCTTTAAAACCTCTTAAAAACCTTTCTGTTTAACCAAGAACAGCTCTGTCATTGTCATTAGCACTAAAGCCACCAGACTCCATGTAAATAAACAGTGATTTTAGCGTCATAATGTACACTTCATTCAAAGTCGACAGAAACAAAATAAAACTGTTTTGGGTCGGGTCATTAGCTGTGCATTGTGGGTATTTTATAGTGGACTATATAGTGAGCCGTCATCGGATCGGATATATATATATATATATATGTGTAATAAAACCTCAACCCATGTCAATCTCAATTTCTCTAATCAAAATATATGTTTTACCAAACTTTAACCCTTGTGCTGTGTTCCCATCAACTTGTCCTTCCAGGTCAAAACTGAAAATGAAATTTTTTTTGGTGCTTTTCCGATGTTTTTGTCGCTTTATCTGATTTATTTGTCACTTTTTCCAGCTTTTGGCGCTTTTTTTAAAAACCTGAGCTCGTTTAATATTAGGTTTTACACTTATTCTTGAAAGTCATGGTCAACAGACCTCATTTATATCAAATCATACATAAGTTTTTAGTTAAAAAAGAAGAAATTATGAATTATTTTGAGGATGTTGAGTGGATCACAGATGGGTAGATGTCAAAATTTAGTCCCGATACTGTTTTAAAACCATTTAAAAAAAAAAAGGAATTCAAATGCTATAAGACTAAATAAAACACCCAAAAAATGTAATGAAAGTAATCATTAAAATTACCTGAAGAACGTTGCATGGAATAATCCATGTTATTTTTGGGCAATTTGATTAAAAGAAATCTCTACTTCTGATATAAAACACTTTCCGACGGAGTCAATTTGACCCAACGACAACACAAGGGTTAAATCTTCTTTTA
>JABXJD010000736.1:0-105000 GCA_013375575.1 Percina caprodes
TAAATTGCATAACAAATAATACATACAAGATGATTGGGTAAATAATGTAAGTATAAAAAAAAAAGTGAGCCCCTGGGTTTTAATCCGGCCCTTTGCTGCGTACCATCCCTCTAATCCCTTTTCTTTCTATCTAATAAAAATAAAAAGCCCAAAAATTATCTTTAAAAAAAAAAAAAAAATCTTTGGGTTCATGAGTCAAAGCCCCCTCAAATGACATTCATTGTTCTTGTAATAATACTTTGATCCCAACACGAAGGTCTAAACCTGTTTCAAAGCTTACCCCCCTAAATTATAATTCTGGATTTGGAGTCCTTTTTTTTTTCTTCATTTGGGCCAAAAGTATTCTAATGTAAATATATTGAGTCTAAAAACAGTGAAATCAGCCTTTAAAACACCCACCACATACATACATACATGACCCCAGTGCCCTTCATGGTAGCGTTACCTATGGCTGTAAAGATGATTATGTAATGACATATTCACAGTAGTCTCTTTGAAATTGTATGTCCAGAACTGTTGTTTTTCCGGAAATGGCTAATTTTATAAATAATAATGGAGGCTGATTTGAAAACATTGTATTGCACTATTCACCTCAGGCAACCGTGTCACTGTTTCAATATCTGTAAAAGATCTGGGAAATCAAATCTGGTGTTTTACACTCAACTTGTAAGTGGCATAAATACTGTATGTGGAATGTTACAGCACTGCATTGCATTTCCCTTAAAAATTGAATATGAAACACATTGTCAAATTTAGATTTTTTAAAGTGTGTTTCCCATCTTAAGGTTTAAAAAATGTTTTATGGAATGTAAACAAAAGGATTTGAGTATGTTGGTTGTATATCTAAAAGAAAAGCAAAAAAAGAAGAAAAAGTGGATACAAGAATAAGAGCTCGGACAGGGAGAGATGTATACAAGCGGGCCTCTACGCTACATGAAAAGCACCTATAAATCTCTGTCTGCCCCCCCCGGCTGTGGGAGACACTCAGACCAAAATTATAAGTTCAGAGTGCTGGCGGAATTTCTTTGAAATTTCGGGGTTGCAGCGGCCGTGGCTATTTTGGTGCTACAACGTCTCTGCCATGTGGAGACCTAATGCAAACTCTGTTTATTGTTTGAAGAGTAATACCCGTGTGAAAAGTCTCATTAACATCTAGAAGATCAGAGAAGTCTACGGAACAGGAGTGTTGGACGAATATTACATGACTTATTTTTTTCTTTCCACAGTGAAAGAGGAACCAGACTTAGAGATCCGGATGGTCAGGAAGCCCAAGAAGGTGCGCAAGCCCCGGACCATCTACTCCAGCTACCAGCTGGCAGTCCTGCAGAGGAGATTCCAGTCGGCTCAGTACCTGGCCCTGCCAGAGCGGGCTGAGCTGGCTGCACAGCTGGGCCTCACACAGACACAGGTGAGGCTGCAGAGGCCATCCGGTATTGTTCAGTAACAATCCAGTATGTAAAAAAAAAAAAAAAAAAAAAACAGTGGCAATAACAGTCACAATAAATATAATGGAACAATGACTTGGAATCTAGTAGGTCATGGAATCGCAGGGCCCTGCAGGGCATTACAGGGTGTGGCAGGGTGTAGCAGGGCCCTGCGGGGCACTGCAGGGCCCTGCAGGACGTAGTGTCATTGGGTTGGGAATATCTTACCCCGGAGGTGGTTGTCAGATTATACGGACGCCCTGGATGTAGCCAAACTGTCATTTAAAGAGAACGAGATTGAAGCAGTTGAATGTCAGGGAACTTGGGCTGACTGTTAAAAAAAAAGTCAAATATAGTGGTGTCAGTTGAAATGAAGAGGTTAAAGAGAAGGAATAGCAATACCATAACTTTAAGCTATAGGTTATAGTAAAATACACTAACAATAGGAATCCATTTGGCAGAATGTTAGCCAGTGACCCTAGAACCGGAGCGTCTGGTTTACACAGTCATACGGAGATTTACAACCGAGCGATAAGAGACTCATTTCATCATGCCGGCTGTCAATCATTGCTCAGTATTATGCTCGGGCTGCTTACACAAGCTTTAAGAACGTGTGAATGTCATGCCATTTGGTCTGTTACTCACATGGATTTGACGTTGTTCATACAAATGACAGCATTATAATAGCTCTCTTCATATCATATTACATTTAAAGGAGCTGTAAATACTTTGACAATGACAGTGTTTGGTGTCTTGTGTTAAATGGAAGTTACATATTACTTACTGGTGACCTGGTTTAGTACTAGTAAAGAAAATAGATTATCACATACCTTATTTATTATGACAAATACATCAACCATCCGTTTAGTAGGTAGAAGAATAATTTATCAATCATCTACATTTATTTTTATAGCCCTTTGCAGTAACCAGTAACAAGAATAAAACATAAAATACAGTAAAAATCAGAGGGAATAAAACATATAGTAAAATCAGAAGAAATTAAACAAGAAAATAAAATTGGAACAGCGCTACTATGTATTAAATGACTTTCTGAATTTAGATTAAGGAACTAAACTGAAAACAGGTGGGAAAACTAATAAAGCAAGCCAACATGAAATGTCTTTAAAGCTATATTACTCAGTAGTACAGGAACAAACTAAAAATACTATATTGGCCTATGTGTATTGTAATGTAATGTGTTGGCATTCTATGGTAGTATTTGTTTGGAGTCGTGTTTCTGGCCACCGGATGAAAGTCCAATATTCTCTTTTAGCTCTGGTTTTGGTCTCCACCAGCACCTGAGAATGCCACCTTGCAGTTTATCTGCTAAAGGCCTGTCTTCTTCTTCTTGTGCTGGGCAGCAGGCGTTCGCTGGCTTTACCGGAGCTTTTTCCCACTGAAACGCTGCTGCTGGAAACAAAGTGGCAAAATATGGAGTTTATAGTGGAGATGTCCAAAACAAGGATCTAAAAGAAGCTAAATCAGTTCTCTAATCAGAACTGACAAACGCACAGAGAGCTCTGCAGGTCCCCTCCAGCACCACCAAGGGTTTTAGCATCTTTAACAGTTGGAACCTTTTTAGTTTGATATGAAGTACCAACGGACCGGGCTGGTAGTTCCTGTGGTTCCACTAGGTGTGGCACTCGACCACACAGCCAGTCCCGAGTGGACCGTAATGAGACTGAGTGAGTCCGCGACTCCTGTCCACCTAGTGGCAGTAATCCACTCTGCCGTGTCTCCCACGAACCTTCTAGTCTATTACACCGTTACCGCTACTGTAATCTCCTTCAGGGCGCCGGTCTCGGCTCGGAGTCAGCAGTAAGTTGGGCATACCCAGTATACATTTTCCACAACACCGCTTATCCATTCCGGGAAAGGGGGGTGCAACGCTCTGTCTCACTGCGGCAGGAGTTGCAGGTTAAGACTTTGGATGTTTTAGTGACTTAAATAAACTTAAAGTCCAAGTCAAGCCGGGAATAAATCTAAAACAGGATAAAAGCAGGAACACTAGGAAACACTAGAAAAAGGCCGAAATTCTAGACACTAAATACAACGACAGAACTAAGAATAAATACACAAAGGGAGATCAGGGAGCTGGAATAAGGAGGGACACACTGATTGGCTCACAAGGACGGGCAACGCGAAGGCAGGCTGGCGAGGCTAGACGGGTAAAAAACAGACGTAGAAGAGAAGACATGCTGGGCACGGCTAAACAAAAAGTCCTCTAGAGCCAAAGAAACACCGCCACACAGTCTTTAACAAAAGGTCCCCAAGGCCCGAGAGCAGGACCATGCAGGGTTGCCAGGTCTGAATGACAAAACCAGTCCAACAGCCAATCCAAACCAGCCCACGACCGGAACTCAAAATAAACATATACACTGCTTGTTAATCAAAAGCAAAAATAGAATTGCCAGATGTATTGTTCCATCTCCAGAGTAACAGCATAGAGGAGCCGGTTTTCTTCTCTCAGTCCCCTCCCTCTGACACAGCGCTCTTTCATTCATTCATTTTGTCGACGATCCTGTTGATGAAGAAGCTGTATTCCTTCTCCGGGAGTTAAACACACGCCTGGAGATGATATTGAGGCCCCGACTATAGATGTATTTTCCTTTCCAGACCCTAGCCTGCCTATTTGAGCGGTATGGTTTACCCCTGGTCTACCCAACCAGTGGACAAAACATGTAACCCTTTCTTTCTTTAAACCAATCCTGGGCGTGGCTAAGCCCTGGATGCAGCAACGGTGCCGTTGCAAAATAGATAGCAGGAAAAGAAAGGCTATGAGGCCAGCAGTGTACATCTGGTGATCCAGACTGCTGATTGATCATTGGAAACTCAATGAATGTCTCTTTAAGTGGTTCTGTTTTCTTTCTCGAATGTCTTTAAGTTGCCTCAACATCCCATGCTCTTTCTTCCAGGTCAAAATTTGGTTCCAGAACCGTCGCTCCAAGTTTAAGAAGCTCTACAAGAGCGGAGAGTTTCCACTCGGGGATATTCCTCTTGAACACAGTCCTGACGCAAGCGATTCCATGGCCTGCAACTCTCCCCCATCCCCAGCGGTGTGGGACAGCAACAACAACAACAGCAGCAGCGACAGCAGCTTCAAGAGCAACGCAATGCTGGAGCCTCCCAGCAGAGGGCAGGCTCCGTATCAGCCCCCCGTTGAGTCCTCGCCCGCCTGCATGGGACAGTACACACACCAGAACTGGTACCAGCAGCAGGTTGCACACTTAGGGCTGCCCCAGTCGGGCCCGACGCATCACACACCTTCAACCGCACCGTCAGCCACACCGAGTCTGGGAGCCGTCTTCTGACGCTGGGGGGGGGTCATCAGACACGAGTCATGACTGTAAAACCTGACACAGATGTTGTGAAACAGGCTTTTCTGCCGTAAATGTGGATCTGGCCTCAGGTGCCCTGCTCAGCTCAGCTCGGAGCTTTAACAGAGACCAGGAGATCAGGGTGTTTGCTGTGGCAGCAACACATCACACTTTGTATATTTAATATTTTAAAAATGACTGTATTTATGCCAAAAAAAGCAAACTTCCCTTATTTTCTTCTTGTGAAAAGGGCCAAATTATTGTTCATTTTATAATTGTTTTTGTCAAAAACTAATATATCTTGAATCCCACATAAATCAGCCTGTTTGTGAAAACACACTGATGATAAGCTAGCTGACCCGTGGGTATGGAAGTCACTGAGTGCCACACTTTTCACATTAAAACATGATTTATGAAATCATGTTACCAGTTTTATAGCTTAGTATTCTATGCAATAAAAAGGTATGTATAAAGGCTTTAGGCCGCCCTGTTTAATATGCAACTTCATTTTATACAGTAGGGGGTCCCTGCTCCATGTCTCGTAGTTAAGGGGTCCTTGGCTTAAAAAGGTAGAACTGCTATAGGACATTAAAGAGATGATTCACTTCTTCTGTTCCTCCAGTGTGTTTTACCGGCCAAACAATGTTTCCGTCCCTGTACTTCTTGTTGAAAGGGTTTTCTTTTATAAAAACCTGACTAAATAAAAAAAAAAAGTGCACTCAACAATGGGCAATAATGTCTCGTTGTATAAAGTCTGTTGTGGCTCTCTAAGCTGTTTGACATCAGCCCTGACCAAACGGAGAAAAGGGTTATTTAACCGGAAACGGTGGTGCGTTCAACACCCTGCTGTATGCACAAGGGCACTGCCACTACGCAACACATTCTCATGAACAACGGGTTCACACGATACAGTAGGCCCGGGTGATATGATGGAGAAAATCTGTCGATATTGCAACGATATTGTATGGTTGACTATTGGTGCTTTAACAAAATGTTATTTGCACAATGAGATTTTTGATAAATATTGTCCAGAAATGAGTTAATAACTAATAAGTGGGTAAATGTAAATAATAGAAGAGCTAGAACAGTCTGGTAGGTTCAGGAAATGACATCACTTTACTGTACTGCAGCCTGTAAAACCAGGAAAAGACAACACTTACCACATGATATATCCAAAATCTAAGACGATATCTAGTCTCACATCGTGATATCGATAAACTTCAGATACAGTATTAGGGACCACTAAGGTCTATATAAAAGAGACTTCAGATACAGTATTAGGGACCACTAAGGTCTATATAAAGAGACTTCAGATACAGTATTAGGGACCACTAAGGTCTATATAAAAGAGACTTCAGATACAGTATTAGGGACCACTAAGGTCTATATAAAGAGACTTCAGATACAGTATTAGGGACCACTAAGGTCTATATAAAGAGACTTCAGATACAGTATTAGGGACCACTAAGGTCTATATAAAAGAGACTTCAGATACAGTATTAGGGGACCTTAAGGTCTATATAAAGAGACTTCAGATACAGTAGGTGGTTTAGTGTCTTACTTTGAAAAAGTCTAAGGGGACTTGCGAGACTAAAAGCAGGGTCCTCCTTATAAACAAGTGCCCACATCTGTCAGACTCCATTTTGCTTTTCCAACACAGGCTTTCTGTTTTGAACTCTTAACCAAGCTGACCCCTGTGACATCACAATGACATCACCAGGGCTGTTTGATAAAGCTCCTCCAGAGCCACAGAAGACAGTCTACCACTGCTCACAGGCTGAGGAACGCCCTTGCCCTTCTTCATGTAAACTGATTCTCATCGGTGGCCCTTTAAAACTCACAGACACCACAAGGTCGACCTCTTTGAAAAAAAAACAGTGGCAGCGAGTTGGTACATAGGTGGATTTGTAGTAAGTTGTATATATTCTATTACCACACGTGCTGTTTATTTAACATTATTTACTATAGTGTCAACTGTAGAACAAAAGTGGCTCAAGAGTTTGAGCCTCAGGGAAAAATAAAATGTCTATATTTGAAGCCGCTACTAGTGTATTACTTTTAGCATTCATATGGGAATGCAGTACACACACACACACACACACACACACACACACACACACACACACACACACACACACACACACACACACACACACACACACACACACACACACACACACACACAAAGGTGTTGAAAGTGTGCTGACGGTGCTTTGCTGTTGTGCCTGTCAGAGTGAGTCAGACAACAATAGATACAGGTTGCACCCAGCTATATACAATACACACACACACACACACACACACACACACACACACACACACACACACACACACACACACACAGAGTGCGTGTAAAGGAGGTTGTGGGAGGTGACAGTGCTGCAGACACTCTGGAGTCTCTGGATACTAATAACACACCACTGACACAGAGAGAGACGGGTGTACACTGCTTTCATGTGGCACACACTTGGAGAGGGGAGGAGAGACGTGTGTGTGTGTGTGTGTGTGTGTGTGTGTGTGTGTGTGTGTGTGCACCAACAAGCTGCTCTCCATGGGCGAGGACGAAAAACACAGCCAAGGACACGTGCAAACAATGTTACAGACCCAAATACAAGAAACATAGAAAATTCTCAATTTACTTAAACATGAGTAACGTGTATAACGGGTAGAACTGGTGACTAGAAACCTTTTGACTGTTGAATATTTCTAGTACATGTTTTTTGTGACTTTATAAGACATTTTCAGCTTTATTTTACCATACAGACATGGGAGTCCTCGACAAGAGCCGGCCTCCAGAACACCTGCTCCAGCTAGTGACCCTGATGGAGCCAATAGGACTCCAATCCACTACCACTGTATTGGACTTTATATCGGGACAATAAATAAACAGCCCTACAGGTCCCAATGGCCTGGGATTTTCAACCAATCAACAGCATGGCAGATTTAGCAAGAGCACCTCGATCTCACAGTTACTGTTTTGTGTTTTTCCCCATTTTTGAGTTTTCTAAATGAGGCCCCTGGCCGCCCTGGCAAGGACGCGTGTCAGAAAGTACGGGGACGCTTTGGTGTCCAATAAACTGTTGGATGCAATCGGTCACATCAGTGTCATCTGACACTGCTTCTACTTTAAATTAATTTTCATTTTGCCACGACCTCTGAGCACGGTTCCTCGCTGAAAATGGCAAGTTGGCTCAAGTTTGGAAAGTCCAAAATCAGATCGTGGAACAAGACAGGCCTGCTTGTTTTTTTCAGGGCATGATTGTAAAGATCTACAAAGAATAAAACATATTCAGGGCATTTCCTCGCTAACTGGGACGTTTTGGGAGCGAGTGGTGGGGTTGCT
Source organism: Percina caprodes (assembly GCA_013375575.1). Lineage (NCBI taxonomy): Eukaryota > Metazoa > Chordata > Actinopteri > Perciformes > Percidae > Percina > Percina caprodes. The sequence goes on from JABXJD010000736.1 coordinate 8,085, forward strand.
GTGTTAAGAGATAATCAGCTGATTTAAATAGTATATTTAATATTTTTTTTCTGATGTTTTCTTTTACTTCCATGTTGAAAATAAAGATATGAATCACCCTACAAGGTACAGCATGTGGACCTGAGCTCAGCGATCCACTAGGACACCTTCCATGCTTGTCTAAAGCTCTTAGCTTCCTGTGCTGAGCCCTCAGCTTCCAGCTGTCAGAGAGGAATGTATGTGAACATCACCCAGAGACAGATGGAGAGAGGCGGAGAGGCGGAGAGGCGGAGAGGGCAAACAGGGACGTGTAGCAACCTGTGACTCGTACGGCCCAGGAACAACACTGGGTGTCTGGCTGGAAGATTCACCTAAACAGCAATCAGACAAACCAGGATGTCATGGTTCTGAATCCTGTGTTCCAGTACCTTTTGCTCAAAGTTGAGAGAAAATGGATACGTGATCTTTTGTATCACGCTGAATGGTTGGACGAGGTGAGCTGAGGTGACAGTTTTACACGTCTGCTCGTTTGGCATTAGGCTGCCGAGGGTTAGACGAGGTGATGACATCAGCTGCTCCGAGCTGAACTCAGCAGCGGAAGGAAAGTTTATAACAGTGTCACGAAAGATTTGGAGCTGGCGTTGTGTTCCTTTCCCTCCAGCCATGGGCTGCACACGGGTCTGGGACCGATATGTGTTCGTGAAAGCCGATACTGAAACAGAGTATCGCAGAGTATTTGACAGAGGACGGCCAATGGGTGAAACCTTCTGCCAATATGAAGTGTCACATTTTGGTAAAAAGTCTGAAACAGCTTCTAGACCTTTATGTGGCAACTACAGAAACACGCCACGCTAATTTACTGACCCTTTCTCGCCCCCCAAAACAGCCCCCATAGGTAATTTATACAAACTTCAATTACGACCCGTGTTTACGTTCTTTGTTAGGCGTTGCTCTCGCTTTGCCAGACCTTCCTCCACAGCGCTGCCCAGGAAGGTCTGGCTAGTCCACACAGCATTGTGGGATGGGAGAAAATCGTGATCTGGTTCATTGGCATTTCTTCAAACCAATCACAATTGTCGTGGGCGGGGCTAAGCGCCGGACGGAGCCACAGTGCCTCTGCTAAATAGTCTCAGGGAGGAAGTTGTTTTGGTGGAACATGTGTACGTTCAGAAGTAGTTTTAGTCGTCAACAGAAAACTCAGATTGGACAGATAGTCTAGCTAGCTGTCTGGATTTACCCTGCAGAGATCTGAGGACCAGGTAACCATAGTCCTCAGATTGGACAGATAGTCTAGCTAGCTGTCTGGATTTACCCTGCAGAGATCTGAGGACCAGGTAACCATAGTCCTCAGATTGGACAGATAGTCTAGCTAGCTGTCTGGATTTACCCTGCAGAGATCTGAGGACCAGGTAACCATAGTCCTCAGATTGGACAGATAGTCTAGCTAGCTGTCTGGATTTACCCTGCAGAGATCTGAGGACCAGGTAACCATAGTCCTCAGATTGGACAGATAGTCTAGCTAGCTGTCTGGATTTACCCTGCAGAGATCTGAGGACCAGGTAACCATAGTCCTCAGATTGGACAGATAGTCTAGCTAGCTGTCTGGATTTACCCTGCAGAGATCTGAGGACCAGGTAACCATAGTCCTCAGATTGGACAGATAGTCTAGCTAGCTGTCTGGATTTACCCTGCAGAGATCTGAGGACCAGGTAACCATAGTCCTCAGATTGGACAGATAGTCTAGCTAGCTGTCTGGATTTACCCTGCAGAGATCTGAGGACCAGGTAACCATAGTCCTCAGATTGGACAGATAGTCTAGCTAGCTGTCTGGATTTACCCTGCAGAGATCTGAGGACCAGGTAACCATAGTCCTCAGATTGGACAGATAGTCTAGCTAGCTGTCTGGATTTACCCTGCAGAGATCTGAGGACCAGGTAACCATAGTCCTCAGAAATCCACCCACACAGTCTCACTCCCTACTCGTCAAATGTCTGACGCATGGTCAAACACCCCTGGCGTCAAGTTCTAATGATACGGGGGTCCGTCAGATAGACATTCATGTTAATTAATCCCTCACCGTCGCATGTAGACGAGAGGAAGAACACAATGATTTATTACTATGTTATCATAGTATTCATTTATTTATTCTTATTACCGGTGAAATATTACAGTATGCTGTAACAGTAAATTGGTGCTCGTGGTGTCTATACATGGTAGTAAAAGGAAGGTTAAAGGTAAATAAAAGCACCAAAAACATTCAAATAAGAACCAAAGGTGGAGAAAAAGACTAAAAACATCACAAAAAGTGTTGAGTTTCTGACCCGGGAGGACGACAAATGCGTGATCAAATGGAAGACAACACGAGGGTTACACCATCCAGCCACCAGATGTTGATTTTTACACTTTATTTTTCAAGATACAACGTGGGACTCATAAAGCATAAATCAGCTTCAGAGGCGATGGAATCTAGAAAAGAAATCAGACAAATTAGCTTGTACAAATAGTGACAGCAGACACCATGACTACCAATATCAGCCATACATATCGGTCTAACTGTTGCACAGTGCATGACGCCAGCCCCCCCCCCCCCACCACACACACACACACACACATACAGAGCTCTGCAGTATCTCAGTTGCACTTAGAAACTAGTGTTTTCGCACCACGTGGGTCAAGTTTAACAAGCAAATATAAAGCTACCCCTACTGTTTACGACTTGTTTTAATTGATGTGTCCCCCCCCATGTCTGTCTCTCTCAATATGTCTCATTCCATGACTCTCTCTCTCTCTTGCTCTCTCTCTCCCTACATTCTGCTCTACAGGGGGTCACATGCTGTCATCTTGCCCAGTAGCAAGTAGCGAAGTCTTTTTACCTTTTTTGTCCTCACGTGAGCGCTAGAGATTTGCTCCTCCAGTTCCTCATCATCTTCCACATGCTTGATGTTTTCTACATCAACATTAAAATATGTATTATGTAAAGGTTCTGACCCACCAACCTGATTATCGGCCGTCGGACAGTCCGGCCAGGTCGGTGACTCGAGTCTGTTTGGTGTGTGCTGATTTTAAAATCAATGAGTCCATAATTGAAAAAATGAACATCATTCTGTGTTACAGAAGACTTAAAACTAGCAATAAATTAATTATGAAAATGTTTAGGGAGGTAATAAATCAAGTGAGAAGTGGCTCACTTTCTCATGGACTACTACAGAAGCAGACCTCCTTTTGCAACCACACGTGTCGCCCCCCGCTGGAGATCAGCTAGAATGACGGTTTAAGGAGTCCCCCTGCAGGATATCAGCTAGAATGACGGTTTAAGGAGTCCCCCCCTCCCCCCCCCCTGCAGGAGATCAGATAGAATGCAGCTTTAAGGCTCTTCCACATTTGCAGCACTTTGCCGAACGGGATTTGCTGTCCATTAATATCCCCCAGACTGAAAAATGTTGGGTGACCCTCCCCTCAACAAAGAATAAAAAGACATGATCCTCCCCTATTTCCCCCCAGTGGTCCATTCCATAAATACTGATGGCAAACAATTTTATTATCTGTTTTTATTTCATTTACTTATTCATTTATTATTAACGTCATCCACTCTGTTATTGTCTTATGTACTAGTAGAATTTATATTTTAATCTCACTATAATATATATATATATATATATATATATATATATATATATATATATATATATATATATAAACATTATTTAAATTTAAATGTCTTGCTGTGCATTGTTTCAGGATGTTTTAGTCTTCTTTGAAGGTGTGTGTGTGTGTGTGTGTGTGTGTGTGCGCGTGCGTGTGGCACTTTTTTCTATTTTGCTGTCTTCCTCTTTTTGCCCTCTTCTCCTCAGACAGTGTAGTGTTGTGCTGTCATGCCCCCGAGCCATCCATCAGTTCATTAGGACAATACGATGTGTCTGAAGTCTATGAAGCAAAGTATTCCACAGAACTCTCAGGGTGTGATCTCGGCCCGAGGCAACAGGATGCTGCTCCAAGTAGCGGATTAAATGGGGGTTCTGAATACACAAGTGTCTGGCGTTTTAATGACTAAAATATAAATATGAGGGGACGTGACAACAGTCTCCACAAAGAAAAATAGGATTTCCTCCAACCTTGTTTTATGAAATTTTCTTTTTTTTTAATCAAATATATGTAAATTGATGCAGCTAAGTGATGCCATTTATATTTCCGTGGTCCACTGCTATCGTGGCAAAATGTTCAGGTTCCCCAACACGTGTTTCCCTTTAAGAAGACTACAGTCAACTGTCTCCAGTAGGGTTAGAGGAAGAGGAAGAAGGCCAACGGTGTGTAACGTGTTTCACTGTTACGCCCAAACATGATGCCAGTCCACGTTCCGGTACAGATGACTGGCACTGGAGGACACGGCTGAGTCACTTCTACTCTACTGGAGAAGTTCTATTTTTTTTTGCTACTTCATACTTCATGTCATGTCAGAGGCAAATATATACATATCTATATATAAATACTTTTCACTCCAACTAACTAGTAACTAAAGCTGTCAGATACATGTAGTATCTAGCTTTAGTTATAGTTACTTTGCATACTCAGATTAACACTACAAAATCTTATCTATAAATAAATGGATATTATACATTTACAAACTACCCAGAAGAAATATATATATAAATATATATAAAAATATATATATGAGAAATTGCAATTAGCTTCACCTTTACTAGCTGCTACATTTGTGTGATATACACAATGATATTCTGCATAACTGATAATATACTGTTTGTTGACATGAAGAGATTTTTATCTTCGTTCATCATTTCCACATTACATTAGTTGGTGACATGAATACTGAGTGCTACTCAATTTGGTTGAATATCAGCGAAAAATCCCCATGTCTGTGGTAAAACTAGTTATTAAACTGTCAAATAACAACAGCAGTTATCTCAGGACACTTTACAGACAGAGCAGTTCTAGACCACACTCTATAATTTACTAAGACCCAACAAGTGGGCCGGCGGCCATCTGCCACTGCTAGTTGGGACTCAGAGACACAGATAGAGAGAAATATTATTCATAATAATTATAGCAGTTGGTATGATGTACAGCTGCAAATAAAATAGTACCAAAAAAAATAAATAAAACTAGAACTTGTAGTAGTAGTAGTAGTAGTAGTGGTAGTAGTAGTAGTGGTAGTAGCTGCAACCACAAGCCAGGTGCTGCCACAATCCAAGGAAAACTGCGAGGCGAGACAACGTAAGGTATCCGGGGGAATTTTGCAGTCCTATTTGGTGCTGAGGAGGGTGTAGCGTCAGATGAAGTGGGTCCTAGAACTTAAATAATAAATAATAGCAATGGAGAAAAATAATATTAACATGAAGGATTTGTTTTGTCTGGATCTGAAGAAGGCTGTATTAGATTGGACTGAGTGTAAATAACATTATGTCTAGTCACAAAAGAGCCTGTAAGCAAGTATACACACACACACACACACACACACACACACACACACACACACACACACACACACACACACACACACACACACACTTTCTATCATATTACACTTCAGCTGAAGGTAATTTGACCACTTTTCTTTTGTCTGCTGGATTGTTCTAAAACAGTAACGGAATACATACTTTCTTTTTTTGTCCTAAAAACAAAACCAAACAAAAGAAAACCCTTGGGAGAAAATTAAGTGAAAATTCATGCTCTGTATGTTACATAATCTGCAAAAAAAAACAACCAGAAAGACAAAAATAAGAAAACCATAAGGAGAATAATTGAGTAATGAATGCATTTTTGGAATATTCCTTCAGCAGATGAGTTTGTTGTGAAAGGATCCGGCCTCGGTAATCCAGTTGGATGTAATCCACTACGTCCCAGCGTTTCCCTTCAGGGCCCGGGGCAGAAGGATATTCCCTTGACTGACAATTACAGATAATTACAGCGTCAGAGTTAAAAGCTTTATTTCACAAGCTGTGTCCTAAATTGCCTGTAATTGACATGGTCATTTTATAAAATCATTGACGAGGTTTGACGACCCTTTCTGCTTTTCCAGATGTGTGCTGGGCGACCGACGTGACCCGCTTCTTCTGATTTATGACTTTGGAGAAGAGTGGCTCCAGTCCACTGGAGAATGAATGTGTTATTTTTGTGATACACCCCCAAAGACAAAGTTGGATATTATCTGTAAAACAAATGTTGAATGTAAGTTCAATAAACCAAATGAAAAAGGGTGGCATTGATCACTGGCTTTGATTTATTTCAAATAACATAGCATGTCCTGACCCAAAGTCAATATATTACCGGCAAAATAGTATTTTCCGCATTTTAAGGTTGTTGAATAAATTCCAGGCAACATATACATGACTGTAAACTCCAGTAGGTGAGCTGAAAAACAGCAAATGTTGGGATGAAACATTTAAACTATGGCTGCACAATATCATGCAATATCAACTGGCGCAATACACACATTTAAAAAGGCTGCGACATATTTTGATTCAACACTGCGATTATTTTTTGTGTTAGTTGAAGGAAAATATCAGTAGATTCCATTTTATTTTATTTTTTTTAGTGCTGCCTTTCATATTCAATTCAATGTTCAATTTATTGGACAAAAGAAAATTGGAAATGGTTTTCTTTCATTTGTTTTAAATACAGCAAGCAATGTGTTGTATTTCAGCAGAATACTGCAAGCAGTAGTAATGCAGAACTGAGTACACATTAATATCTGTCTGTAATATCGTTATCGCGATATTCAACGTTATCGCATATCGCATGTTTTCCTCGTATCGTGCAACCTTAATTTAAACTAAGCAAACATAACTAAAATCCATCGAACATAATGCTGAATGTTGCCAGTTAATGAAACCCTGTCCAACAGCCCATTGGTTCCCACCAACGAGCAGCTGGAGTGGGGGGCCCAATCAATCAAATTTAATCAATGGAATTAAAGGTGAAAAGGAGGAAATCACCTGGTCTAATTATTTCACACAGACATGGTTTCTAGGGGTGAAAAAAATCAATACAGGACGGTATTGCAGAATTTTCCGTGGCAATACCGTAGCGATACACGGACACCAAGTATTGATCTATTAATATATAAATTACACATTAGAATTTAACTTTTTGGTACTAGAATAATTCCCAAAAAAATGAAGTGAGATTACACAGAGAAGTTGATCTTTTTTGATTAAACACATGTTGACAAAATGGTCCTTTGGGAGCCAAGTTTGAATAAAAGGCAATATATCGCAGAATATTGCAATGTGATTAAAATCGCAATAAAATCTTATGGTGACATAATATCGAATCGTGGGACATCTGATGACCCCCTTATGGCTTTCAAATGCATTTTTGCAATTTTCCTTTGGGCTTTTGACCACTTACACAACAACAATATATATCAAATTTGACTCATACAAGTAAGTAACCATGGCCATTCAGTGCCTATTTCTCATATAGTCTTAAAAAAGGGCAGTATAAGTACCATAAAATGTCTACTTGTTCATACAGCCCGGCTTATCAGGGCCTCTGTTGGTGCTGTCAAGTCTATTTGCTACACAGACCCCTTATAGTGTTACACCCAGTCACAATTACAAAAATACACACAATGGTCCCCAATGGGGGCCCTTTGAATCTGATCCATAAAAAAACAACTATGAAGAAGCCCTGAAGAAGCCTTCTTCTTACAGGCGTATCCTCCCCACTGTACGCCCCTGAAAAGACAGAAAAAACCCGAAATGTCCAGAATCACAGATGCAGGGCCGGCATTAGCTTTGATCAAAAGAGGTCTTGGCAGGCCAAGCTCCTCTGCAGGCAGAAATAACTCGACTGACCGTGTTAAAGGAAGTCTGGGATTATTTTTGATAGACCTCCTCTTACAAATGAAAAGTTGAATTCAGGAGTAGTTTAACCTTCTCTATTCTCGGACTGCGACTAACTCGGGTTAATGCTACAGCCCCACATAGTCATAGCCGTTCCAGATTTAAGGACAACCCTGTGATCTATCTCTGCCAGTAATATTATTTCTGCCTCCAGCGTCCGTGTCCCTAACAGCTCCAGTCAGCTCCTCAGTAGAAATCCACCGTTTGTCTCCTGACTGTCACATCATCTGAGTCCTGGGCATGGAGTCCTGCTGGTGTCCAGGGTACCAGTGAGCAAAATTGTTCATGTATCCACCCGAGTGCACTGGCGCGCCTTTGGCCGCCATGCTGATGTCCCACAGGGAGCAAGGAGAGGCAGAGGACGGCGGGGGGCCAGGTGGTCTCCCTCAGGTCCACAGGGCCCATTCTTCATGATCTTCTTGAATTTGGATCGTTTGTTTTGGAACCATATTTTCACCTGAAGGACAAGGAGAGGAAAAGAGTTAATAGTTAAAAGAGTTATTAGATTTAATAGTTTGTTCAGTGACCCCATCCCCCCCACAGCTTCAAATGTCTCCAATAAAAAATAACACAATCAATTTGGGGACCCTGTGGTTATATAATGGGTAGGGGGGGACTCATCAGAGGTCCCACGATAGATTATTATCACAATTTCAAAGAGATTGAGATATTCTGCAATATATTGCAATGTATTACCTTTCATTCAACTTTAAATGATGTCCCCAAAGAAAAAACCTGTGTCAACATCTGTTGTATCGGAAAAAAAGACACATTTCTATGTTCATCTCACTTTATATTTGCAATTTATATAATAAAAAATTGATAGTCCGTGTATCAGTACAGTATTGCCCCCCAGTATTTTCAATATATACAGTATTTTTCACCCCAGGGGACCCCTTCTGAGGGGGTCCTCAGAGTCATTACAGGGAGCCGCCAAATTATTGTTAATATTTGAAAGGTTTTTGTTTTCAAATTAAAATGTCTTAACATGAGTCCAACATATTATTAGCAAATCTAAATCCCACTGATAGGCCTATCTATTTATCTATTATCTATCTATTTATATCAGGTAAGGTACAGTCACTAAGGTAGACTCCACTGATCCAGTTCCTCCTGAGGAGTCAACAGGAGGCAACAGTTAAAGATGATTCATAAAATCAGCCCACAATAATTATTTTAATAGCTTACTATTCTATGCACTCAAACAGCATGTATAAGAGCTTTAGGCCGCCCTACACCTGACTGTAGGCCCAGTTTAATATGCATATTCATTCTATACAATACGCAGTATGTAGTAGGGGTCCCTGCTCCATCTCTTTCAGTTAAGGGTCTTGGTTTAAAAAACGTTGAAGACCCCTGGCTTAATCAATTAGTTGTTATTAACTGAATCAGCAACTATGATGATGATTTCTTAAACAGTATTTCTTAGTCATTGCTTATGAAAAAAAGAAAAACAGTCTGACTCCTACTTCTCAAATGGGAACTTTGTTCTAGTTTCTTCTCTTGTGTGTGACAGTTAACTGAATAACATCTGACGGCGTCGTCCCGGGCTCTGGGAAACTCCGATCCACATTTTTCACCATTTTGTGACATTTTGCAGACCAAACTAATCCATTCATGGACAGATTCGCAGCCCTGTCGTTCTGATTCGTCCTTCACCGAGGACGATGTGTTCATTTGTCGAATGAAACTATGACGACAAAATATGCGTTGACAGTCATTTTTTCCATGTTTAAAACACCAAATTTTTGTAACCTTCGATAACAAAACATATGAGGAAATACATTATAATATTTCTAAGAAGAAATAAATTATGTGAAATTTGAATGCAGTGTAATGCAATGAGCCTAGCCTGGCTCCGCCCCCCTACATACTTCTGCTCTATTTCCATTTTCCTTCAGTCCTACGTCTGGGTTTGTGGTCAAATCTTTACCGGTCCAATCAGAACAGAGGGTGTGGCTGAGAAGGATGGCGCTGAGGTCGTGCCCTAGTTAGTTGTAGTTCTGTAATGGCGGCGGTGAAAGATGTGGTAACGCTGCTGAATATCCAAAAAGCCCGAGCAGGAACAATCTTTGCTGAGTTGTGTTGGGGGCCATGATGTTGTGGCCCTCCCCCCCACGGGGGCTAATGTACCAGAGTCTGGTAGGACCAGGCTAATGGACCAGAGTCTGGTAGGACCAGGGTAATGGACCAGAGTCTGGTAGGACTGGGTTAATGGACCAGAGTCTGGTAGGACTGGGTTAATGGACCAGAGTCTGGTAGGACCAGGGTAATGGACCAGAGTCTGGTAGGACCAGGTTAAACATCCCAAATGATATATTAAACTATTAAACTACTATTAAAGGGAAGTTATAGTGAAACAATGAGAGGCCTTAGAAGATATTCAAATTAAAAAACAATAAAAGATTAAAATACAACAAATTCAAACAATACACTATACTATACTATACTATACTATACTATACTATACTACACTATACTATACTATACAACACGACGCCAACCACAGACACGCCTGCTAGGAATACCATTAAAGACAACAATGCAGTGAAGTAAACTACAATTAGGTTATAATGAGCCGTACTGAAGGAACTATAAAAAAGTTACAGCCTAACAACCTAACAGGAATTTAAGTGACTATTAAAAATATAATTACAGTAAGTGCCTGAAAAAATGGCACTGTATCATTAACTAGGGACGCACCGATCTGATGACAATGGGGCCAATTTATTTAATTAAACGCTATATAATCTTAATAAGATTAATCTATAGCAACCATTAAAATCAATAGTTTGCAAAGTGCTTTGACAGAAGCATATACACATCCATACATGTATTTAGAAATCATTGTATTAGTGAAAATAGAAGATGGCAGGACACCTTTAAAGATTAAATAAATGCGAAAAAAAAATGAATAAATACAATAAAATCAATAAAAAAAAGAGCATAAAAAGACAAAATCACATAAAAGCCTATAAGTCTATAAAAATGTGTTTTAAGAAGTGATTTTAGGGCGCCCAGATAGCTCAGTTGGTAGAGCGGACGCAGCAGGGTTCGACTCCAAAGCATGTCACTCCCCCCCCCTCTCCTGTCCTGTTCAAAGGCCTAAAATGCCCAAAAAAGGATCTTCAAAAAACATTATTAAATTATTGAGCTGTGTATAACATTTTTCGGTAGCTGGAGATGCCTCAGTTGTGTTGTTGATATAATTGACAGAGTTGACTGCAAATTGAGCTTCAAATTACACGAATATGCCTCTCGGGCAACCTGTCAGGTGAGCAGGAACAACTGAATCATAAATAATTACGCACTCTGTGGTGGATACTGTATATCTCAAACAGGTTTTAACTGCGCCACAAAGGGAAGCAAAAAACAAACGCCCAAAGGACTGGTGCTGCATGGCTGGTAACAGAGGAGAGATAAAAGGGAAAAGAAAAGAAGAGAAAACACGCTTGGTGCTAAAACTGTTTTCTCCTCCATACTGACAGTCCTGGGAATTATTACCCTGGGATTTTATAGGTATTTATGGAGAGGGTTGAAGTGGTTTATGGAAGATATTTTATTCTATAAAAAAAGAAAATCTAATTTCAGACTGCTCTATTTAACTCTAATTATGTGGAAAAAATGATCCCTTTGGCCAATCATCAAAAAGGCACCCAGCTTTCACACCCAGGGTTAAGCTCAGAGAGCCAAGAAGTCATGCGGCGCAAAACCTGACGTCTAATTCCATCTCCATTGTTCCAGAGTATATGCTGACGTCAATTACTGCCTGTTAGAAGTTAGTATGGATGGTGGCAAATACATAAAATCAAACTGCCACTCCATAAATAAGCAATGCCATTGTAATTACAGCACATAATGCGTTTTTATTACGAAATTAACTAGCACTTAGACCCTTTCTCCAATTTCTACATTGAGTAAATTATAATATCAGCAAAGAAAATCATATAAGAACGTAGTTGTCTTTCTAGTTCAGTGATTCCCAACTGGGAGAGCTAGTGACTGTGCACTTTTTAGTAACTCTTTAGTTGTGATGTCACGCTAACATGTTCACGCACGGAAATCTCTGTATGCAAATTCTTATATCATCTAATACCGATGATCTGATCTGTGCTCTTGTTGTCACTGGCATGTTGATGGGGATGCTGACTGATGTCCTTACTCTTTTACTTATTTATTACATGAAAGGGATAGGCTGTAAAAATGAATTGCTCATTGGGGATTAATAAAGTTTTCTGAATCTGAATCCATGAATGGTCAAACAAATAGCTAAAAGTATTGTATAAGCAGCTGAACAGGTTAGCTAAAAGTATTGATTAAACGGTTCAAATAGTGATCTAAAAGTCATGAATACATTTTAGAAATAAATAGCTTAAAGTATTCCATAGGCGGCTGAAATGGTTAGCTAAAGCTACTGACTGAACAGTTTAACTAGTTAGCTAAAACTACCAAATCATAAGCCCTTATTTTCAATAATCTCTAGACTAACGCAACAAAAATGACAGCCACCAAACCGCAGTGCCTGGAGTATAATAATTACATGGATAAAAGCCTAAAGAGAGTATGTGGAGCGTAGCTTATGAGCCCAGGAGTCAATCAACAGCACGTTAAGTTAATGCAGCCTCAGTGAGAGGATTTCTGTTGTAATTATTGGTTTCATATTCCAACAGCAACGTGGAGCTGACAGCTTCTCCGAGAGCGCTGCCACTGACACCCACATTAGCGGAGGAGGGTGGCTGAGAGGCAGGCCAGGTGCCACTGGGTGTGTGTGTGTGTGTGTGTGTGTGTGTGTGTGTGTGTGTGTGTATACAGTTTGTGTGAACATTGAACCAAACCTTTGTGTGTCTGGATATTCTTGAATACTGGGCAAAAAAGTTGGGGTCCTGGGGTACTTTTAGAAATAAAAGGCGTCCATTTGGCGGGTGTATGTATGGGCAGTGTGTGTGTGTGTGAGAGAGAGAGAGAGATGGATCGAGATAGAGAGGGTTTCACAGAAGAATGTTGGAACTGTGCTACGTGCCACTTCTCAGCTGCGTCTGGGAACATTAGAGATTTCGATGGAAAGTGGTCAGCGGTTGGCTGCCAGCCTAATGGCATGAAGGCAGGATAGAGATGTGGTGTATGATCACTATCTTCATGTGTGTGTGTGTGTGTGTCTGTGTGTGTTTATGTTTCCATCTGTATATGTATATGTACGTATGAAAATGGACCCATGAGCTGCATATGTCTGAGTAGATGCATGGGTATTTGTGTGGACTAGAGTGCTCCCGTGCACGTGAGCAATGTGTGTATGTGCCCAGCAGGCTTACATGCTGTATGTGCTTGTGCAGTTCCATATGCACATGGGGCTAATGAGAGCTGACTGACGGTTGTTCTGTGTCTCCATCTATTTACTGCCCCACCATTACAGGATAGAAACGAGCCTGTTAAACACAACAGTGTGTTGTATGTCAGATGTAATTTTTTATCCATATTTACTTATGTAAATATGGATAAATGAAAGATAAAATGCAAGCTCTAATGCGTTTGGTGTGGTTTCAGCACTGAATAAAAACAAGCAAGAACAACTGCTGTTATTCAAATATGGAATTATAATTGTGTAGAGATGCACTGAATCCAGATTTTGGGGGTTTGGCCGAATACTGAATCCACTGGTTAAGATTCTGCCAAATCTGAAACCGAATACCGAGTCCTCCTCCTATCCTCAGTCCATTAACCCAGTAACCACATTAATGAGGTAACCCACGTCCTGTGCAGTGCCTGTCCTTCCTTTGCTGTACCTGAAGTTCCTGCATGTCGGCCGCTGTCTGTAGATCCCTTCATGCTCAACTCGTATTGATGTTTCATGCCAAATATTGTAACCGTGGCGATGTTGTCGGCATTGCATATTGTACATGTAGCTCGACTTGAATGGCCTTCTTTTGACTGAAAGTCCTGCCAAACAGCAGTTTACCACTTTCACTTTCTCACAGCCTGCTGCATTGAACGGTCCACCTACGTCAACACAGCGCGCCTAGTGCAAGCGTAGGGTTCGCTGTGAAAATGTTAACGTTCGGTGGAAACCCAACCCCATCAAAAAGCCCAACATTGGGCCGAAGCCGTATCCTGGATTCGGTGCATCCCTGTAACTGTGCTTGAGAAAAGCCAATTAACTTTTGTACGAAATTGGTAGTGTGCAATAAGGAGCTTTTAAAACTGCTTTTCTATGCCAACCCTAGTGCCACACAGAACATTGTTTGCTAAGTGGATGATTCTGCTAAATTCTGGATTTTGACAAATGTAGCTCAGCCCTAACCCTAACCCTACCTATCGGCCACAGTTCATCATCACGTCCCCAGGGAGAATCCAGACATAGTGGCTACACTCAGTATTGCAGAACCACCACTGGTGTAGTCTAATGTATTGTAGTGGGTATAATGTACTGTGTATATATATATGTGGGGTGGGCTCTGGGTGTCCTGCCCCAGGGGAATTCTGAGCGTCAAAGATTTCATTTCCTGCATTTTTTTCACCAATTCACAGCTGAAATCTCTTTATTTAGCCTATACAAAGAAAAAAAAAAAAACACATGACAATTCAAAATACATCACAAATATAATGGAAAGTATGTTGTTGCGTGTTATTGCGCATTTTAAATGGGTATATAGAAATCCTGGAGCCTTCTTCTCTGATTATCATGTAGACTACACCACTGTGAATCACGCAACACACACTGGCCTATGTAAATGTTTTTTAATATGTAAATCATTACAAACGGAACGGCTGCTTAAAGATGAGCCCCAAAATCCATTTATGATGTTCCATTTAGGACCAATAAAATATGAAAAGTCTAGAAAAGCTTTGTAGTCGTTTTACCCAATTTGTGTGTGTGGGCAGCCAACAGGAAGTGAGCCGGCTCGACCAGAGGAAGTCTCTTAACGTGCATGCTCACAGGTGGCTCGGCTGGAGAAGGACTGTAGTAGTGCGCCTGCACTACCTTATAACGCAGAAGCTTATCTCAGGAAAGGGCCGCGATTATAGAACGCAGATTCCAGTTTTTCTGATGCATTTGATGTAATTCATGCAGCTTGACTTCCTGGTTGAACTTTGACCGTACCACAGCAAATTGTGAGCTGCGGAAAACAAATGAATTCCTACGACTGTTAAATAATCTGTAAAACCACTGTCAGCTTTGTCGCGAAAAAGGTCCCACGTTAACACTAACTTAACACTAACTAACTACGCAAGCCTTCACGTAAGAAGCACCAGGTTAAAAAAAGACACACACATTCTTTTTCCAAAGCCCAGAGAACTGTGTCAGCATTCCTCAAACTGCAGCCAGATCCTTTAATAGTATCAGTGGAACTCTGACACAGACTATAATACAATCAGTCAAAGCCCACTTTCCCTGATCCAAAACACCAGCAGCGGACCACATTCAAAACCACTTTGCCACCACAAGGCAAAGCCAAATGAACGGATCATCTCTTACTCCCAGAGTAAATATCACTGCAGAGCGTTATTCATATGGGATTAGGGCGGTTCATCTGATGACATCAGCAGCTGGTTATGTACGTACACACACACACACACACACACACACACACACACATTCAATTTTAAATAATGCTGCTATAGCGTATGTTTCCCCAGAGGTACACCTGCTCAAGCTTTTACTTCTCACCTTTTCGATATGTGTAATGTATGTGTATATATAATAATAATATAATATGTGTACGTCTCTGATAATCCGACACTGATCATTATATGACAAAAATACATGTGTCTTTATTTGTTGGCAAAATGTGTCGTTTTGTCCTTTTCTGCTGCTGAGAAAGAACAATGATTATATTTGCATATACAGTACATATTGAACATGATAACAGCTCTGAATAACAGAGACTGTGCTTTGTGTGTGTGCGTGTGTGTGCGTGTGTGTTTTGAGAAAAAGGAAACAGACAAATAAAAAGAAATAAGCTGACAAGTGGCAAAACAAGTCTTCCAGTGTCCTGCCCTGTTCTTTGACATAGGCGTGATGTACATTTCTGACATATTATACACAATATGAATAGAATATATATTACAATAGCTATGCTGGTGGGTGTGTTAATGATGACTGATGACACGGAGAACAAGGTTTCTCTTTTCCAAATTTGATGTGTAAAAATCAGTTTGTCATCTTTTCAGTGAAAAAATAAATTGCTACTAATGCCATAGAATGAATGTGCTAGTACTTTATATATAATAACTAATAACACTGCCCTACAACGCCAAAACACAGAAACTACATATTCGCTCAAACCCCGTCAAGAACTGAATCTGTCTTTTTGACCCGTTTCATTATGAAAAAACAAGTGCTAAAGAAAGAGAGCTAAATGAAATACAAGCTGTTGAAATAGCCAAGACAAAACTACCTTTAAAATTTTCCCTTGCTGTTATCTGTAATTGAATGTTTTTTATGAACCGATATCTTTTTAATCCATTTAAATAAACGAGGCAGTAACTAAATTCAGACATGAAGGCTACCAATAGGCTTATGTGTGTGTGTGTGTGTGTGTGTGTGTGTAATAAGGAATAAGAGGGAAAATTAAGTGGCAAAACAAGTCTGGGGGCCCTATCTTGCCCCCGGCGAGTCCGACGTAAGTGTCTTTGCTGCTTTAAGACCGACGCAGTTGTTCACTTCCTGTCCAGCGCCCACGTCATTTAAATAGCAAATGCACCTGCGCCCATCTTTGCGCCCATGGGTGTGCTGGTCTTACAGGGAGGTGTGTTCAGGTGCCTTCTGGGTGTGCTGGTCTTACAGGGAGGTGTGTTCAGACGCACAGCAGCACACACACATGCAGAAGATTGAAAATAAAAATATGCAAATCTTCCATCATAACAGCAATGTGCCAAGGACCTTTAAAGGGCACGGGAGAGGGCCTCTAATTGGTTTATTGCATGTTACGCCCAAAACACACCTCTGATTAATGACGACACATACAACCCTTTCCTTTTTAACTAACAAAAGTGGATTTGGACAAGCCCTGAACGCACCTGCGCCTGGCGCCTCATGCCGTGAGCTTAGATCGTTAAAATAGGGCTCTCTGAGTTAGTCAGCATGACAGCATGACAACTGTACAAAGAATGCCCCAGCGCCTGTGTGGGCTTTAATGGCATTATTGCCCTTTCACTGTGAACAAAGGGAGGCTTTAAATCCAATCCACAGAAACAATCAAAGACATGAAAGATTAAGATTCTAGAATAAATCTGATTTAATTATTATAATTTTTTTTTCGGGGGGTGGGGATTTTCCATATACCATATGTATGTTGTATCAATATTAACCTATGTTGTGGTCATGTCTTCCAGTGATAGCTCAGGTCAACTTCCTCACAGTGTGTCATGTAAACTTTAAAGTTACGGACGGGATTATGCACGTAGGCCCTCAATTAGAGAAATTAACAAACACTTTGTCACACTACAACATGTTTCCGACTCCTGTCATCACATATATTTACGTTTGTATACCTTCAGGAATATAGTTTTTTTTATTCCCTCATAAGTGTAAAATACTTAATTTTCAGTCCTTTTTTCTTGCATTCATCAGGATTTATTTTAATTTATTTCCATTCCATCTTGAAATGTAAAGAAGCCTAAAATAACTTAATATTTGAAAGTGTATTACTTCTAAATGTGAAAGAGCACTTAGCCCTTGTTGGTGCATTTTGTGTGTGTGTGTGTGTGTGTGTGTGTGTGTGTGTGTGTGTGTGTGTAGTACCTGGGTCTGTGTCAGGCCCAGTTTGGCCGCCAGGTCGGCCCTCTCGGGCAGGGCGAGGTACTGGGTCTGCTGGAAGCGCTGGTTGAGGGCCTGGAGCTGCAGGCTGGAGTAAATGGTCCGAGGCTTCCGGATCTTCTTCCCCTTCCCGTTCAGCCTCACCTCCCCGTTCTCTATCACCGTCGTGGGCTTCTCGTGATCTGGAGAAGAGCAGAATGTTCTCCAGATAAATATCAACACAGGGTATTTCTGTGGGGTGGGGGGGGGGGGACACACAGGGAGTCACAGGGATGCATCGTCCTACGCAGTGTTTTCTTCCTACACACTGAGTCTCTTTGCGCTTCGTGAAATGTTTTACTGACAGGTTTTGTGACATATTTGAGCTTTATTAAAAGGGAACGCTTGTTGAAACTTGTGTTGTTTTTCTCATCATGTGAGGTTTTTCTGACTGCTTTGGATCAAACATGTCTATCCCATGAAAACGCTTAGGAAAGTAAAATGTGAGCAGTATGTAGATATGAAGGTCAAAACAAAAATACCAAGAATGAATGTTTTTATCTATTGGAGTGTTAACAGCAACACACTCAGCATTAAAAAAATAAAATGTAGGTCCATTTATTGTATTTTGGGTTTAACCATTGTATTACACTAAAACAATTAACTGCAGTGGACTAAAATATGAATTTGTTTCAAAATAAAAGGCTTTTCAATTTTTTCAATGTAATAATGTGTGACACAAAATAATTCTTTGAAATATGTTCTGGTGGATTTACTGCAGGACTTCACTGAGTCCAGACTGCTATGAACTCAAGGAACAAAATGCCATAAACCAAGTACAATTCAGCATTATAAAAAAATAATATATATATATATATATATACATATATTATGAGGGTGTGCAATGAATGTGTAACGACTGCAGTAGAATGGATGCAGGTAAAAAGATAAATCCTCTCTGTTCGCTCCAAAGGAGTTTGGGTTACGTGCAGCTCCGTCATGAGGGCTTTTTTCTTCATTTAACGTTTTTTTTTCTTCTCAAGAAAGCTATACAACTGTGTGTTCGCCCACGCTGATCTTTGTTATGACATGAGCTTCTAGCCTGCAGTGGCAGGAGGGAACAGCTGTGGACAAGCCGAGGCCCCACAAGGCGCTCGGATTCTGTAACCCAGGCAGGAGGCGCGGGACAGAGCAGCAGCTCCACGCCGGCGTGCTTCAACGCTGGAGGAGAGAAGAGAAGTGACCAGGGTGGACATTTCCAACCCTGGTTTTTTTGGTTGGCAGTAGCTTTACTTTAATGTTTGGGGTCCCACTGCTGTACACTGCTGTAAAGGTAGAGTATGTGTCAAAATATGTTTTATTTCTGCCTTTAAATGTTGTTTTTTACTTTTTATACGTAGTAGGGCTGCATATGAGTCTACTCAGTTCAATAGTTGGCTAACTCTAAAACAAATGAAAGGACATCCTTTCTGACATTCTTTTACTGTACAAATTGAACATTGAATTAAATATAAAAGGCAGCACTAAAAAAAAACACGACAGTTACATTTTAAAGTGCAGTTTTCTACTGATGAAAAATGTCTGTCTTTTGTGTCTTTTGGTTATTGCGCAAATAACCCCCACCCCTAAAATATATATTGTTCAGCCCTAATACGTAGTAATGTGATTTAGTGACCCCTTACGAGGAAATACAGAAATAACCACAAGTGCACCCAAATAAGCAAATATGACATGTTTATATGCTTAATGGGCTGTGTGTGAACACATATAATAAATATATATAATATATAAATATATAATAAATATATGTATAGGTTATTATGTTTATATTTTATAGTCAAAGTTAATATTTAATCATGATCTACTGCACTGTTTAATCCCTGCACTGTTTACCTTTTGCACTGAGTGAGTTTTATTTTTATTCTTATGTATGTGTGATATATGTGTGATATATGTGTGTATATGTGTGTATTGTGTTATGGTTGTCTTGTTACTGGATGCCTAAAATTTCCTTCAGGATGAATAACTATCTATCTATCTATCTATCTATCTATCTATCTATCTATCTATCTATCTATCTATCTATCTATCTATCTATCTGTCTGACAAAAATATTCCTTATTCCTTTATTTATATAAACTGTGCCAAACAACAGATGTGTCCTCTTATCAAAAACGCAACTGAAAATCTATTTTATCTTAAATGACAGAAATGAACTAGATTACGACCTAGGCCATATAAAGAAAAAATGGCATCGTGATTCATTGTTTTTATCTCCAGCGATTATAATCTTTACACATTTCTATCGATCTGTAACGATCTCCTTTGCTTTCCAGAAAGTCATTCAGACATGAAGAGTTTGAAGGAGGAAGAGTGTAAGAGTGCCGTTGCTTCTGTTCTGGGCCTGTTGGACACCCCAGAGGACCTCATAGGACAACGTGTTAGAAAGGTCCAATCAGGGAAATGTGATGGGACTTATGTGGGAATTGGGAGCGATAGTGCTGCGTGTACAGCACTGAACTGTCAACACCAATCTCAGATAACAGAGAATAGGATTATTAATATGTTTCACAGCTGGCTGAATGCGTCTTCTGCTGAAGCCGACCTCTGCACTACGCCATCAGCGCAAAATCATAGAAGACCCATTATTAGAAGCTTTTTTATAAGATTAGGAAATTAAAGTATAATAGTGATGAAGCAATAGGAAGTGTGTTTCTTGAGCTGGAGCCTTTTACGTATTGTTACATTGCTTTATGTATATATTAAGTAGACACACTGAATCATTTATGTCTGAAAACTATAAACATTTTCTGCAAGAAATTAAAATGAAATCAAAAGTATTACTATGGTCAATGATTTACAAGCATAGATAGAATTTCTTCTTACATGGACACAGACTATTAGTTTTATTTTATTTTTTTTTACATCTGCTGTATTTGTAAGGATAAATAGCGAAAAAATATTTTTTTTACAACCTTGAACTGTTGTATAATATTTTGTGTAATTATCACTAGAGATTTGTACAATTGTATTGGCTCCCTAGTCATTTTTCTTGGAATTTGCCTTCCTGGTAACTTCATACCATCATATTATAAACTGAAAAGATGAGAAGTCAGACTTACAGCTGAGTTTGTGCTGAGAAAATGTGGGTAGAAGAAAGAAAGAAAGAAAGAAAGAAAGATCTGTTTGCCTGCCGTCAAGTAATCATTTATTTGCCTGTGAAAAGAATGAGCTGTATGTAACAGTAATAATAACAATAATTATTCTTATTATTCTTATTAGTAGTAATAATAGTGGTAGCCTAAATGATCAGACTCTGTTAACAATAATTTATGACTACTGACATGCAGCCATTCAGGCTGCAGTACAGTGCAGATTGCTCTTCTTCAAATATCTGGAGAACCTTATAAAATACCTATATTTATATATAAATATATATCTATGCATTTTATATATATATATATATATATATATATATATATATATATATATATATATATGTATTGAAACCATGTAACTTTTGAAGCCATAACCTATCTAACCCCACAGCTGGTGCATATCTCCAGTGGTCTGCAGGGAATGTGTCTAACCGGCCTTGATTTTTTTTTTTAAGCTGAAAAAGTACATGTTTAAAAGTAGCCTAATGATGTTATTCATAATCGAATTGATCTGAGGTAAAACGATGTGTTTCTCTCTAAGGTTAGGATTCTCCTGTTATTTTATTTTGAAAGAAAGTTCTAATTAAAAACAGGAAAATATTTCGGTTCAATTAACGTTTGATTTGAATCAAATACAGTTAATTATGGTCATTTGGTAGGTGTGAAATTATTATTATTATTGTATTATTATTAATGTTATTAGTATTTATAATTAAATTGAATTAATTTAATTATCAGTATTATTATTGCAGCCCTGTCAGTGTGTGCGGAGGAGCGCGTGCAGGCAGCAGAAACAGGGCGGATGTTATGTGGGAGACGATGGGCTGAGGGTTCGGGTCCGGGCCGCTGCGGGACACCACAGGGCCGGTGTCGGCTGCTTGTTGTGGAGAGTCCCACAGTCCGCAGGCCTTGAAGTCATCTCCGGGCCAACCCCAGAGTACACGGAGCATGACGCTGTGGGCGACCGTGTGTGCATCCAATTATTGTGCTCGACTGTGGTTCATTTTTTTGTTTTTTTCACAACACTTTAACTATTTAAATGGGCCTCAATAAAACATATTTTAAGAAGACCATTTTCTTCCATGAGATTAACTTGTGCTGTGCATATCGCTGCATTTAATGTCCTCTGTGGTGGTAGGCCTATGCAGGCAACATCTTTCTGACTCGGGCAGTCTTCACACACAAATAGCCTAATGACAAGAAAAAAAATATATATATATATATATATTTTTTTTTTTAGCACACGTGGCCCAGTAAAAATCAAATAAATCATGACCCAATGGTCCTAATTGGCTAAGAGCTCTTTATTTTCTCTATTTGCTTTACTTTTCTTCCAACTTTTTTTACCTCCAACTCTACTGCACCTCCGTTACATGAATGAGCGTGTTCATGTAATTGGTTGGCCCATGTGATAAAATTCAACATGGTCAATATTTAGGAGTTAGACCACAATGGTGACAAGAGCACACGTTTAATGCAAAGGGAAAGTTCAGAATGTAAGTTCAGGTGGAAACCTACCCGCGTCTTCTAGTCTGCTGTGTCCAAGCGCGCCGCCGTGACCGCCGTGCTGATAGGGCAGGTAGGCCCCGGGGTGGTGCGCGGTCACTGGGCTGTGATAGGCCGGGTATCCCAGCGGGCGACCGTACGATGATGCACCAGAGGAGAAGGGCCCGTCGTGCTGCGAGGACCCGACGGCGTGCAGACCGTGGACCGAGTAATGGTTGTGGGACAGGCCGGGGGAGTGCTGCTGGTGTCCGGTGTAGCCGTGGCCGCCGAACTCCAAAAACGCCGATTTGGACGGGTCCGGTGGGACCAAAGTGTCCGATATAGAGCTCATAGTCATCATTGGGGTGAGGAGCAGTGATGCGGCGGGAAATAAAAAAGGGTCAGCTACGACCTCCAGGCGGGGGCCATTACAAAGCAAGCCACCATCAATGTTAAAAAAGCTCTCTGAAGTTTTTCAGTTTTCATAAACCAACAGCAGCGTTTTAAAATGATTTACCTTCGTTTAATGCCACTATATTCCGAGTATTTAACGCGGCTTTAGGTGGGGTTGCCCTCCGCTACATCCCGGCTCCATGAACGTGACGCGGACTGTTTACCATTGAGAACAAGACGCGGGAAGCTAGGGGCCGACGTGCAGCCAAAAACCTCGGAGCTCCGGAGCAGAAAGGCAGCCCGGCGGATTTAATATCCTTCGAACGGGGTTATGTTCCTTCTCCTCAGCCTCCAAAACAACCAGCCCGGGTCTTGTTTGGTCCCGTGTAGTGAAGAGGCGTTTGGCAGCAGAGGGAGTGGAGTGTTTTCCTCCTCTTCAGAGCACCGTGTGTATGTGTGTGTGTGTGTGTGTGAGAGTGTGTGTGTGTGTGTGCGCTATAGAACATTCTCTGCCTCCACTCTGCACACACCGCGCGCTCATTGGCTACATCGCTACGCCGTGTCAGCTAATCACAATCCGCGCAGCGAGTGTGTGTGTGTGTGAGAGAGAGAGAGAGAGAGAGAGAGAGAAAATAGGCCTTATTGCCCACTCATAAAAATAATTATTAAGTTAGGACCATTTAACCATTATAATATAATTCCGTGTGAAATTCTGGTCCAGGACCTACAGGCACCGACCCCTTTCATTAGGTGGCCTTAGGCCGTCGGGTTATTCAGACTCGGTAGGCCAGACAGACTCACTGAAATAAAAAGACAAATAACCAAAATAATAATAATAATAATAATAACATTCAAGCTAAATAGCTGCCAAAGTGTATTTCCCAGTTCTTTCTCGTGTGAGGTGACTGCTTGAGGTAATTGACGTCATCTTAACTTTGGATCATTATAGCCTACGAAGAAAAATACACAGGCATATAGACGTACTGATAATTGTTACATAACAAATATAGGAATGTCTGCCGTCATGTGCCGACTACACGACATAGGCCTGTAATTAAAAACTGACTATTCACCAATACTGTGCACGATTCCATAAAAAGGGCACGATGGCAGCGCTATTCCAAAATAAAATTCTTCTTGCGCGCCCAATGCAAAACTAGGCAGACCAGACCAAATTATCTTCACAAGCTGCTGTTGAAAGGGCGCGGACCTTATTATCCAAATTGGATTTTATTAAACACACACTTACACTCGTCCACAAGACTCCCGAGTTCCATAAACCCATCTCATTGTGCTATTCATCCTTTCTTTTCTTTTTTTCTTTCGCTGGCACAGAATGAAGCTGAAGGGATGAGACTGCGTTTGAAGACACTGACGGAGAGCAGCGCGGTTTTACGCCTAATAACCTTCAGAAATAGCAGAGTATCACGCACGAACAAACACACACACACACACACACACACACACACACACACACACACACACACATACTGTGGTCCCACTGGTCCCACACTAGAGACAATTACAACAATATTGCCCTCCTAGAGAATTTTTTTGGCTGAGCATAGGGCAAGGAGAGGGCGACCAGAGGGCAAACAGAGGGCGAGGAGAGGGCGACCAGAGGGCAAACAGAGGGCGAGGAGAGGGCGACCAGAGGCCGAGCAGAGGCCGACCAGAGGCCGACTAGAGGCAGACCAGAGGCCGACCAGAGGCCGACTAGAGGCAGACCAGAGGCCGACCAGAGGCCGACTAGAGGCCGAGCAGAGGCCGAGCAGAGGCCGACTAGAGGCCGAGCAGAGGCCGAGCAGAGGCCGACCAGAGGCTGACCAGAGGCCGACTAGAGGCCGAGCAGAGGCCGACTAAAGGCCGACTAGAGGCTGAGGCTCGGACACTGGAATCTCGCTCTGATCACCGTCACTACGCTCATCTGTGGGCCTGCTTTCCAATTAAATATTAAACCTCATCATCACCGCATGCATATAGAATCATAACATGATCAGGGATGCCTAAAGGCATCTCAGGGGATCTAGATCCCGACCAGTCATTCTTACAGTAGTCCACGCATGCACAACAAGCCTAACTGAGAAAGACTGCAAGCTCATGATCACGTCTTCATTTCGGGAAATACTATTCCGGGAAAAAGTGAGTTTTTTTGTGATTGTTGCAAAAATCCTTGACTATGCGGCACATTGTCTTAAAAAAATGTGATGGAATATGCAGGATATTTATGCAATTTTATGCAATGAAATTGTGGGAACTTGCAGCTGCTCTTGTGTGAAGCAAACGCAACATTTCTGCTGAGATATATGCGACTTTTATCATGAAATAATGCAAGCCCGCATTATTTTCTGCGGAAATCAGTAATTTCTGTGGCGAAAGTGTGGCTTGTTTGAAAAAAGGCGCCCACCTCCCGCATAAATATGCGTAAGCCTACTTTGGCTGATGATACATTGAATTATGCGATCACATAATCCCGTTTTCTGGAGGGCTGATTAATAGAATAGGACTACCTACATTAATACACAGCAGCATGAGCATCCTTACACAGTCACACTTATTTGACTTTGGCAATATGTAGCCCTTTTGTTTTCATTTTAGGTTTTATTTACTGACAGGGATGCAGTGGTGGAATGAAGTACATTTACTCAAGTACTGTACTTTAGTCCAAATGTTGAGGTACTTGTACTTTACCCAAGTCTTTTCTTTTCATGCCACGTTCTACTCCACTACATTTCAGAGAGAAATATTAATTGCTTAAGTGAAGGGTCTGAATACTTCTTCCACCGCTGCATGTAAGAAAATCAGCGAGAATGCATTTAGAACAAGGCTGCAATAAAGACGAGATGTAATCAGACCTTTAAACGTTACATTACTGAGTCTGTAAAGCCCATAGGACGGTCCCATCGTGGAGGCAGCCTGTCGGGGGAGCTCCAGTCCAGTGAACACGTGAACTTTGAGGTACTTAATACTTCTGCTCCACTTCATTTCAGAGGGAAATATTTTCCTTCTTACCCCAAGGCATTTATCTGACAGCTGTAGTTAGTTATGTCTTAGTTTAAAAAAGACAATCATGGAACACATACTTACACTGTAAAAAAAAAAAAGGATAGCCCCATTAAGTCATGTGAACTTTTTCCTTCCCTTTCCTGGAACTCCAATCGTTGAGGCACATTTCGCGGTATTGAACTCAGGTTTCTAATTTTTCAAAAGTTGAACTTTGAAGTTATACATTGTGTTGACTAATTATTCAGCTATTCATTCTAGCATCTTTTGGTACCCAGTCCCATTCCCCCCCCCAGCCCAACCCCTTATTCTCTCTGACAAAGCCCAAACCCCCCCCAGGTGAACAGGTGAAGCAAACAAATATGTCATCCCATCAGCTCAAACTGCCATGAAAATGCCCACCACCTACAATATAAGCGCAAAATATAATAATCAATATATATTACAAATATATATATTACAAATAATATACAAATATTACATAAACAACATACAGTGTGTGGCACTCTAAAACAGAAGTCGGGGCCACACTTTCGCTGCATAAATTGCAGATTTACGTGCAAAATAATGCAGGGCTTGCATGATGTCATAATAAAAATCACATATGTCACATATATCTTAGCAGAAAATGGAAAAATGTTGTGTTTACGTCACACAAAAGCAGCCATTTCCCCCTGTTGCCATGGGAACGTTATGACGTGACGTAATCACGTGACAAGACAGCCTCTTTTTCATAGAAACGCAGTTTTTGCAAGTTTGCGTAATTTCATTGCATAAAAATTGCATAAATATCCCACATATTCCATCACATTTTTTACAAAAATGTGCCACATAATCATGGATTTTTGCACGCAACAATCACAAAAAAACCTCTGGATTTTTCTGGAAGGACTGATATTGTGTCCACTTCAGGTCTCTCTAAATATGCAGTGTTTGGTTCTTCAACTCAAGGGTATTGCGCCTGAAAAGACACAATTCTGAAATCTGATGTTTAAAGTGTGGAGACCCTCAATATTATGCTTTACTATAAGTAGGCTGCAACAAAGTTTTAATATCACAAAATTACTTTTGATGCTTAATTATCAAATACATTTTTAGACTTTGACTCAAGGTCTACTGAGTTCTATATTCTACTGAAAAAGTTGACTTCAACCTCTTCCGAAGTTGTTTATCTGGTAAGATACTTGTACTTTAACTAAAGTATTGCCTTAATGTACTTTTAAACTGCACCTACCTACCAGCTGGAGGTAAAAGGTACAGGCTCTGCGGTGGTTTTAGACTTGCCCCGAGGCCTGCCGGTCCCTCTTTAGTTACTAATCTCGGTTTTGACAGGACGCTTTGAAGGCCCTGCTGTCAATCTGAGCCGCACACACACACACACACACACACACACACACACACACACACACACACACACACACACACACGATTTTTTATTTTCTAGCATGTCTATTTCTACGCCCGTTTCAATGAATCAATGAACGTCAACTCCCATCAGCATTACGTTATTATTACGTATAGCTGTAATTTTTTGGGGAAATAAAAGAAAAAGAAGGAAAGAAATTTGAACATACTGTGGGTAAAGAGAGAGAGAGACACAGAGCCTGGCAGACAGAGAGAGAGAGAGAGAGAGATGTTTTGGCATGTTTCTTCATGGTTTCTCCTCTCCTGCCTCTAGGATCAGGCTTATTATGCCATCATGGCTGATGTGTGGAGAGTTATTACACTTCCTAGCCTGCGCTCCGGCTTTCATCTGCAGCCAACATTCCTCCCCTCCCTGATTTCACCTCTGTGAGCGCCGTCACACCCTCCTCGCTGTGTCAATGCTGTTATTTAGCGGCACGATCTTGCTAAGTTGTCAATTGTCTTTCCTTTTTTTTTTTGAAATCACAAACTGAATGCAACCGGCGAAGCAGTCCTTTGGCACGGCTGGAGAGCAGTGTAGCATGGGGGCAAATTATCGCTCTCTTAAAAACTCGTAAAACGTTCTCTTTGGCATTTCGGCCCACAGGTATCAAGCACACAATGGTTTCCACGTTGAGTTCACTCTGAGTCTTTGAAAAGTACTTGACCTGGAATAGAGTGTGCTTAGCATGAATAGTTGCATTTCTTCAATCATTTCTAAATGACAGCAATGGTATGACTTCAAGTCTGTGGCACATTTAAACCAGAATTTGTGTGACATTCCAGCCCAGCCTCATGGCAGTTTGTTATGGTGACGTTATTAAATCTATTTATGAGATGTTTTTACAGTGTGTTCAGGGGACAGGCAGCTAGCAGATAGTGAGGAGATGTTTTTTACAGTGTGTTCAGGGGACAGGCAGCTAGCAGATAGAGAGGAGATGTTTTTACAGTGTGTTCAGGGGACAGGCAGCTAGCAGATAGTGAGATGTTTTTTACAGTGTGTTCAGGGGACAGGCAGCTAGCAGATAGTGAGGAGATGTTTTTTACAGTGTGTTCAGGGGACAGGCAGCTAGCAGATAGTGAGGAGATGTTTTTTACAGTGTGTTCAGGGGACAGGCAGCTAGCAGATAGTGAGGAGATGTTTTTACAGTGTGTTCAGGGGACAGGCAGCTAGCAGATAGTGAGGAGATGTTTTTTACAGTGTGTTCAGGGGACAGGCAGCTAGCAGATAGTGAGGAGATGTTTTTTACAGTGTGTTCTGGGGACTGGCAGCTAGCAGATAGTGAGATGTTTTTTACAGTGTGTTCAGGGGACAGGCAGCTAGCAGATAGTGAGGAGATGTTTTTTACAGTGTGTTCAGGGGACAGGCAGCTAGCAGATAGTGAGGAGATGTTTTTTACAGTGTGTTCTGGGGACTGGCAGCTAGCAGATAGTGAGATGTTTTTTACAGTGTGTTCAGGGGACAGGCAGCTAGCAGATAGTGAGGAGATGTTTTTTACAGTGTGTTCTGGGGACAGGCAGCTAGCAGATAGTGAGATGTTTTTTACAGTGTGTTCAGGGGACAGGCAGCTAGCAGATAGTGAGGAGATGTTTTTTACAGTGTGTTCAGGGGACAGGCAGCTAGCAGATAGTGAGGAGATGTTTTTACAGTGTGTTCTGGGGACTGGCAGCTAGCAGATAGTGAGATGTTTTTTTACAGTGTGTTCAGGGGACAGGCAGCTAGCAGATAGTGAGGAGATGTTTTTTACAGTGTGTTCTGGGGACAGGCAGCTAGCAGATAGTGAGGAGATGTTTTTTACAGTGTGTTCTGGGGACTGGCAGCTAGCAGATAGTGAGATGTTTTTTACAGTGTGTTCAGGGGACAGGCAGCTAGCAGATAGTGAGGAGATGTTTTTTACAGTGTGTTCAGGGGACAGGCAGCTAGCAGATAGTGAGATGTTTTTTACAGTGTGTTCAGGGGACAGGCAGCTAGCAGATAGTGAGGAGATGTTTTTTACAGTGTGTTCAGGGGACAAGCAGCTAGCAGATACCGAGACTATTTTGCAGAGTCATCGTCGCTGTGACCAAAGCTTAGCACCACCCAAGACGATTGTGATTGGTTCAAAGAAATGCCAACAACCCAGCATTTCTTCCATTATATCCAGGAGTGCCGATGCTGTTACCAGACCTTCCTCCACATTGACAACTAAGGAATAGCCTACAGTGCTAACACCTCTAATTCAACGAGTAACACAAGCCAATGACGGTGTCTCAAACAATGAAGCGATGTGGTTGTTGGCCCGCGGGGAGGCAATTTGTCATCCGGTGTCAAGGATGAGATGAGTTACTGTCCGACAGCGAGAGGTGGAGCTCACTCGCTGCAGCTTGTGGGAACATGTGCAGGTCAGTTTACACCTTCAGGGAGGGAGAAAGAGAAGATGAAGGAGGGATGGAGGGGGGAGGAAGAGACCACATGTAGGGCAATGAAACTCATTTCAATGAGTTTAAATATATAAAATCATTTAATTTGGATCCAAATTATAAACTGCTCCTTGGTTTCTCCCGCAGCAAACGGATACACTCTGAGTCGAAGATGACGGAAAACTAAACTTTGATTTCCAAATCCGGATTTTTCGTCTTCCTTCTTCCTCTGTGCCACAGAGCTCCATTAAAGTCAAATACTATGCCATTGTTTCTTCCATCAATCTATCTATCATAAACTCCTAATACATCAATAATATGATACATTGCATATGTTTGTTTGAAAACACCAGTGATGGTGGTGAGGAGGAGTCTGGAGCAGGAACCTGCAAAAGTACAGCGTGCGGTGTGCAGGGCTGGATAGGAAATTGTATGAATAGAAATGAAAACATATGGAAAGAGTTTTAAGAGAAAAAAAATCTGTGTGGATTTTATAATGTCAGTTCAATTACTTCTTAAAAATATTCTATGTGCACTCTCAAGCCCTGCCACAGTTCGTCCCCACAAGACTACATTTACTACAACATGTGCTGTCGATGTGAAATGAATTACGGAATTAAGTCGACTGTCAAATACCACGTGAGCATTTCAAACCTGTGTTTAATAATGAATATTGATCCCCTATGGGGAAATTATAATCTACATTCTGTTGTTATCATACATTACACACAGGCCTGAAACACACACGCACACACACACACACACACACACACACATGCTCAGGTCCTATACATGCACTAATGGAGAGATATCAGAAGGCGGGTGAATGGGTGGATAGGTGGGTGAATGGGTAGGTGGGTGGGTGAATGGGTGGGTGGATGGATGGATGGATGGATAGGTGGGTGGATAGGTGGATGGATGAATAGTTGGGTGGGTGGATGGATGGATGGATTGATACATGGATGGATGGATAGGTGGATGGGTGGAAAGGTGGATGAAAGGTGGGTGGGTGGATAGGTGGATGGACGGATAGGTGGGTGAATGGGTGGGTGGATGGATGGATGGGTGGGTGAGTCATAAAAAAACGCACTTTCAAGCCAGGAAGTTCCCTTCTCAGGGAAAATCAAAAGACTTTCACTCAGGAAACACGTGTTCCTTCTTTAATTCCTTCCTTAGTTCCTTCCTTAGTTCCTTCCTTCCTTCCTTCCTAATCTTAACTAGTCGTTTTGATGGCTAAACTGATCTGTCGTTGGGGCATGACGCTCACTATTTTCACCCAAACCTAACTGTAATGTCCCCTGAAACGACGAGCAGCTCACAGTGCCCTGTAGCTACGTATGTTGGAGCTCTGTAGTTGGGGTCACGTGACCAGCCGGCAGACGCCTAGTTTCGTAGGTATCATACAAAATGGTGTGCATACATTTTCATACTACATCGTACAAACCCGTTTCCTGAGAATGGGTTGCTATTGACAACCCAGCGATCAATCGCGATTACATATTTAAATCGACTGACAGCCCTCAGACAAAGTCAGTGGAAAGATAAAGGTGTATGAAAGCAGCTGTCACAAGCTGTGTTCTTTCAGTCTTCACACAACTACTTCATACATTTTTTGTGTGTACCAATGGGTGCACACAAAAACAACCAACAACTAGTTGTCCAACAGCATTGTTGTTGTTTGTTTGAAGTAGCGGTACGTATAGGAACTTTCAGTTACAGAAGAAACAATGGAGGCCTAATTAAAAAAGTGATGAGCTGACAAGCAGCCCAGTACCTTTCAGAACCTGCCAAGAACAGGGAGTCCCAAGGACACTGACACACAACATGGCCTGACATAGTACACACATGAAAGAGGTGCTTCAGATCATTTACTCTGTCAATCAACTAAGTGTTTACGGGCTAATCATTTCAGCTAGATGTGTAGGCCTTTATATAGTATAGTTTATAATGAAACGTGTGTTTTGCGTGCAAAAATCTTCATTTGTAAAGTAAGTAAAGCTTTTCGGATTGATTTAGTGGAATAAAAGTCCCATGGCATGAAAATGTCACTTTATGAGGTTTTTTCAGGTTCCCCCAGTCTGCCTATGGCCCCCCAGTGGCTAGAAATGGTGATAGGTGTAAACCGAGCCCTGGGTATCCTGCTCTGCCTTTGAGAAAATCAAAGCTCAGAAGGGCCGATCTGGAATCTTGCCCCTTATGAGGTCATAAGGGGAAGGTTGCCCTACCCCCGCTCTCCTCCTCAAAAGCTACAGACTCAGAAATGGCACATACTAACATAAGGTCATTGTGGGACTGGCTACTATATAAAAGAGACTTCAGATACAGTATTAGGGACCACTAAGGTCTATATAAAAGAGACTTCAGATACAGTATTAGGGACCACTAAGGTCTATATAAAGAGACTTCAGATACAGTATTAGGGACCACTAAGGTCTATATAAAAGAGACTTCAGATACAGTATTAGGGACCACTAAGGTCTATATAAAAGAGACTTCAGATACAGTATTAGGGAACCACTAAGGTCTATATAAAAGAGACTTCAGATACAGTATTAGGGGACCACTAAGGTCTATATAAAAGAGACTTCAGATACAGTATTAGGGACCACTAAGGTCTATATAAAGAGACTTCAGATACAGTATTAGGACCACTAAGGTCTATATAAAAGAGACTTCAGATACAGTATTAGGGGACCACTAAGGTCTATATAAAGAGACTTCAGATACAGTATTAGGGACCACTAAGGTCTATATAAAAGAGACTTCAGATACAGTATTAGGGGACCACTAAGGTCTATATAAAAGAGACTTCAGATACAGTATTAGGGACCACTAAGGTCCATATAAAAGAGACTTCAGATACAGTATTAGGGACCACTAAGGTCTATATAAAGAGACTTCAGATACAGTATTAGGGACCACTAAGGTCTATATAAAAGAGACTTCAGATACAGTATTAGGACCACTAAGGTCTATATAAAAGAGACTTCAGATACAGTATTAGGGGACCACTAAGGTCTATATAAAGAGACTTCAGATACAGTATTAGGGACCACTAAGGTCTATATAAAAGAGACTTCAGATACAGTATTAGGGGACCACTAAGGTCTATATAAAAGAGACTTCAGATACAGTATTAGGACCACTAAGGTCTATATAAAAGAGACTTCAGATACAGTATTAGGGACCACTAAGGTCTATATAAAAGAGACTTCAGATACAGTATTAGGGGACCACTAAGGTCTATATAAAGAGACTTCAGATACAGTATTAGGGACCACTAAGGTCTATATAAAAGAGACTTCAGATACAGTATTAGGGACCACTAAGGTCTATATAAAAGAGACTTCAGATACAGTATTAGGGGACCACTAAGGTCTATATAAAGAGACTTCAGATACAGTATTAGGGACCACTAAGGTCTATATAAAGAGACTTCAGATACAGTATTAGGGGACCACTAAGGTCTATATAAAAGAGACTTCAGATACAGTATTAGGGACCACTAAGGTCTATATAAAAGAGACTTCAGATACAGTATTAGGGGACCACTAAGGTCTATATAAAGAGACTTCAGATACAGTATTAGGGACCACTGGTCAGGTCTATATGAGACTTCAGATACAGTATTAGGGACCACTAAGGTCTAATAAAAGAGACTTCACAGTATTAGGGACCACTAAGGTCTATATAAAGAGACTTCAGATACAGTATTAGGGACCACTAAGGTCTATATAAAGAGACTTCAGATACAGTATTAGGGACCACTAAGGTCTATATAAAGAGACTTCAGATACAGTATTAGGGACCACTAAGGTCTAAATAAAAGAGACTTCAGATACAGTAGTAGGGACCACTAAGGTCTATATAAAAGAGACTTCAGATACAGTATTAGGGACCACTAAGGTCTATATAAAAGAGACTTCAGATACAGTATTGGGACCACTAAGGTCTATATAAAGAGACTTCAGATACAGTATTAGGGACCACTAAGGTCTATATAAAGAGACTTCAGATACATATTAGGGGACCACTAAGGTCTATATAAAAGAGACTTCAGATACAGTATTAGGGACCACTAAGGTCTATATAAAGAGACTTCAGATACAGTATTAGGACCACTAAGGTCTATATAAAAGAGACTTCAGATACAGTATTAGGGGACCACTAAGGTCTATATAAAGAGACTTCAGATACAGTATTAGGGACCACTAAGGTCTATATAAAGACTTCAGATACAGTATTAGGGACCACTAAGGTCTATATAAGAGACTTCAGATACAGTATTAGGGGACCACTAAGGTCTGTATAAAGAGACTTCAGATACAGTATTAGGGACCACTAAGGTCTAAATAAAGAGACTTCAGATACAGTATTAGGACCACTAAGGTCTATATAAAGAGACTTCAGATACAGTATTAGGGACCACTAAGGTCTATATAAAAGAGACTTCAGATACAGTATTAGGGGACCACTAAGGTCTATAAAGAGACTTCAGATACAGTATTAGGGACCACTAAGGTCTATATAAAAGAGACTTCAGATACAGTATTAGGACCACTAAGGTCTATAAAGAGACTTCAGATACAGTATTAGGGACCACTAAGGTCTATATAAAAGAGACTTCAGATACAGTATTAGGGACCACTAAGGTCTATATAAAAGAGACTTCAGATACAGTATTAGGGACCACTAAGGTCTATATAAAAGAGACTTCAGATACAGTATTAGGGGACCACTAAGGTCTATATAAAGAGACTTCAGATACAGTATTAGGACCACTAAGGTCTATATAAAAGAGACTTCAGATACAGTATTAGGGGACCACTAAGGTCTATATAAAGAGACTTCAGATACAGTATTAGGGACCACTAAGGTCTATATAAAGAGACTTCAGATACAGTATTAGGGACCACTAAGGTCTATATAAAAGAGACTTCAGATACAGTATTAGGGACCACTAAGGTCTATATAAAAGAGACTTCAGATACAGTATTAGGGACCACTAAGGTCTATATAAAAGAGACTTCAGATACAGTATTAGGGGACCACTAAGGTCTATATAAAGAGACTTCAGATACAGTATTAGGGACCACTAAGGTCTATATAAAAGAGACTTCAGATACAGTATTAGGGACCACTAAGGTCTATATAAAAGAGACTTCAGATACAGTATTAGGGACCACTAAGGTCTATATAAAGAGACTTCAGATACAGTATTAGGGACCACTAAGGTCTATATAAAAGCATCCAAAGAGCAGCATGTCATGGAACCTTTAACAATATTTCTCTCTGGAATGTAGAAAGTGGCATGGTAAGAAAGACTCAGGTAAAGCAAAGCACATCCAATTTGTACTTGAGTAAATGTGCTCCATTCCATTCCGCCTCTGCAGAGGTGTGTGCCTGTGTGTACCTCTATTGCCCTGCGAGGTGAGGTGAGGCTAGAGGTAAGGTCGATGTTTGCCTGTGTGCCTTCTCTCTGCTAAGACTGTAATTATGGCGTGCCATTATGGAGCGCAGAACAAAGGCGGGCCCTACAGCCCTGCAGCAGCCAGAGAGCAGGGGATGTACCGCTGCCTCTATTCACACCGTAGTTAATAACAATACTCCTCAACGCACTGCAGACAGCGCGGCGTCAACCTTCCCACGTGTGTCTCCTTTTGTGTGTGTGTGTGTGTGTGTGTGTGTGTGTGTGCGAGAGAGATGGGACAGTGAGGGTGTGTGTGAGACAAAGAGCTGTGAAGGAAGGTCTGGCCAGGGGTTGTTTCACCAATCACAATCGTCTTGGGCGGTGCAGAATAGTCTCGGGGAATGGACTTGGTTAGGTGGGACATTTACACCCCGCAAAAGAAAACGCCTCATACAATATTACCATTACCATTGTATTCGATTTGTACTTCGCCCATAGCAAATCATTCCCAATAGGTCCCAAAATGTCCCCGTTACAGAGTAAATGCCGTCAACAAATTCTTTGTAAATCTTTACACGTATTCCCCAAAAGAACCAAGCTGGCCCACCTTGTTGCACGATCCAAATTTTCTTCAAAACTTGACATTTTCAGTGTTAAGTCTGAGTTTGACATGAACCCAAAGAAAGCTCAAAGCGAGGGATAGGTCATGTTATGGATTTTGTCTTATTTTGGTAGTCTGTTTTTCAGTTTGTATTTGGTTGCGTTTCCTGTTTTATTTTGACGGCCTGGTTTTCTGTGTTGTCTTGTTTTACTTCCTGTCTTTTGGTTTTCCGCTCTTGTACCTGAGATCTTCCACCTGTCTACCATCCCTTGTGGCACCTGCCTCTTGTTACCTGGTTACCCTCTGGATTTGGTCTTTGTGTCCCCCTTGTCCTGTGTTTTGTCTCCGTGCTCGTTCCTGGTTGTCGTAGTGTTTTCTGTGTTTCTATTTTGATTTCACCATCACTGTTTTTCCTCCTATCCCAGAATACATCTGTGGTGTAGTCAGACCTATCTCTACTGCTGTCTAACAAAGTGTACAGCAGGGCTTCTAATGCCCTAAACCTCAACAGGACCACAGAGAGAATATGGACCGCACAAAGCAGTACAGACAGACTCTGGACAAACGGTTTATGATGTGTGTGAATTCTATGTATTTAAACTAAAGGATGAAACTGATCATGATAGGAAAAGCACAGGTGTTACTGACAACCTTAACAAGGGCTCTGTTTTATTCAAGTGTCCCAGAAACCCCTGACTGAAGCAGCTAAATAGAATCTAACCATGGGAAACATGCTTATAAGTGGCCCTGTTGCTCCCCCCCCCTCACGTCTTCACGTCTTTTTGTTTGAGTCCGTGATTCTGATGTGCAACGGAACCAAATAAGCTGTCAATGGTTGAATGAACAGCCAGATGATACAGTACACAACACAATACAGTGGCAATCATTTTGGCGTTGGACCCTTGAAACGTGTGTTACATCTATGACTTTTCCCATGTAATCCCAGATGGTTTCATTTAAATGACTGTTCAAAGTCCCAAAAATTTAAAAGTCCAAAATTTCAGAAAGAAACAACGATTTAACCGTAAAAATGATTACACATTTGTATTACAGAGCTTTGTTTCTTCTTCACTCCCACACATGGATCATCTCATAACTCCTCAGATGATTTTGTAGTCTATATCCACGACGTTCCACTTCGGGATTCCTCCGTTGCCGATGGAAATTCCACCGATTTCACTCATTTGGGCCGGATATCTGTTACGCTGGGCTTTCTTTGTGTTGGGGTTCTAAACTTGATTCATGAGCCTATCTGTCCACTCTGAGTTGTTCCAAGACTTCTTCAGACTATGTTGCACCGTGTGCTGCGTTGACGCCATTGTGATTGGTTTAAAGAAATGCCAATAAACCAGAGCACGTTGTTCTCCCATCCAGGAATGCTGTGTGGACGTTATTAAGAACCTAATAATGCAGTAAGGAATAATATATCAGTCATGGGGGGCAACTTTTTGCAGAACCAGTGGCAACCAGTTTTGACATTTGACTTGTACTTGTATTTTTACATTATTATTTATACATTATTATTACTTTTATTAAAGACGATGATCAAAATACTTCTTCCACTACATGGAAAAGGCGGACACATTTGAAATCTGCTTAAATTGGAACATAAACAGTCATCATAGTGACATAAGTACCTCAGAGGGATTATATGGTATTACACTGTGTAGCTGATACTGTTTAGAGTACCTGTAATACCTCCACAAGTGAAACTGGAGCTGAATGTTTTCAGGTACCACAATACATAACGGCATTGATAGGGTTTAATCTGCTAGTGTTACAACTTGTTAAGACTGTCAATTCAATTTGAATTTATACCATCTTTAAACACTTTCTTACACACCATTACGGAAGTAGACTCTAAAAGGCAAGGTAAAAAAAAGGGCTTAGGTTTTGGCCAAAAATGTCCAAAAAACTTAGTTTTTACCATGTTTTTACCATCCTTCCACGGCTTAGTGTTAGCTTTTAGAAAAGAAATGTTTTTATCGATATGTCAAATGATTTCTATCATTGGCATGTTGTTAAACCAATAGAGGATTAGGTTCAGTTTTTGCCTTCTCATTGAACAATTCCTTAGAATTGTCATGTATTTACATGCACGGACTTATCAAAATTGTGTGACCACTGCATGAACTTAACAGTCCACACACACACAAAAGAAGTGAGATGAAAGTCCAGATGATAGCAGTTTCAGCAGCTGTGTTCTCAGATCTTGCCCTTATCCTCTGGTTGACCCCAGAGTATTTATCATCTCATTTAAACTAGTCTACTAAGACTGAAAACATGTCTCTGGGAAAGTTTAGCAAGTCTTAATTGTCCTCTTGCACAGCTGACAGAGGGACCAGATGCAACGACACTGGAGTGGAATTCTGGTTGTTCATCATGACAGCTGCATGAAAGAGTCTGCCCTGTGCCTTTTCAGCACTGCCTGGGCAGCATACACTCTGCATACACACTAAATTATCAATTATTAGCAACTTAATAATGCACTAAGGAATAATATATCAGTCAAGGGGGCCAACATTTTTGCAGAACCAGTGGCAACCAGTAATACTTTTGACATTTGACTTGTACTTGTATTTTTACATTATTTTATAAGTACTTTTATGAAAGAAGATGATCAAAATACTTACTGCGACATAAGTGCCTTTGAGGGATTATATGGTATTACACTGTGTAGCTGATACTGTTTAGAGTGTTAACATCTTGTTAAGTCAAACTAGTTTGATATCTCTCCGTTGAATTTGAATTGATATCATCTTCAAACATATACGTGGACACCGCAAAAGTTTAGTATGGAAGCCCTGAAAGGCAAGGTGGAAAAGAAAGTTTTGTTCATTGTTGGCCCAAAAAAAATGCAGATATGAGATACTATCTGCTACAAGGGTAGAAGCTTAGGTTTTGGCCCAAAATGACCAAATTATATTTGTTTTTACCATGCCTGATAGGGCTTCCATAGCTTAGTGTTAGTGTTTAGAAAAGACATATTTTTATTGATATGGAAAACTATTTCTATCATTGGCATGTTGTTAAACCAATAGGCAATTAGGTTAAAGCATCCATATTCTGCTCATTTTCAGGTTCATAATTGTATTTTAAGGTTGTACCATGGTTTCATTCTCAAAAAACACCATATTTTTGTTGTACTGCACATTGCTGCAGATCCTGTTTTCACCCTGTGTGTTTAGGTCTCTGTTTTATCTCACATGAGACATCTCACTAGTTTTAGCTCCAGAGTGAGACATCTCACTAGTTTTACCTTCAGAGTGAGACATCTCACTTGTTTTTGCACCAGAGTGAGACATCGCACTAGTTTTACCTTCAGAGTGAGACATGTCTTTTGTTTTAGCTCCAGAGTGAGACATCTCACTAGTTTTACCTTCAGAGTGAGACATCTCTCTAGTTTTAGCTCCAGAGTGAGACATCCCTCTTCTATCCTATCTTTGTTGGGAGCTGCACATGCTCAGTAGCTCGGTAAGATCCATCAGCTGATAACTCTTTCTCCAGCTTTGGTCAGTCCAAGGCAGGATCAGCTGGGAGACTTCTTCTAGACCAGGGCCACTTGTGGAAAACCTGCACAACAGGGACAGGAAGTAGAACAGGGACAGGAAGTAGTTCTTTTGCAGATTCTGGTCAACTAGTGGCTGTCGGAGCAGTGTTTTGCCATTGAGAACGAGCTAGCATGCTACAGTTAGCCACCTCGTCTCTAGTGACAGCTCACCCGGAGACTGAAGACAGAGGACATTCAGAAACCGGATCTCACTCAGAACAGCAAGGATAGTTCTTTTTCCAAGTGTGTCTGTGTGTGAAGCACCAGAGACACAAAATAACCCCCAAATCCCACAAAAGGGGATTTTTTCATAATATTTCCTTTCTTATTGAACAAGCAATTCTTCAAAATGCTCATGTTTTTATATGCACGGATGAAAGACTTAAGATGGACACGTTTGTCATTGTGAAATGAATACAGGTGTGTACATGTTTGTACATGTCTCAATATGCAGTGTGTACTAAAGGAATCTGGTA
The DNA here is from genome assembly GCA_013375575.1 of Percina caprodes. Classification (NCBI taxonomy): domain Eukaryota; kingdom Metazoa; phylum Chordata; class Actinopteri; order Perciformes; family Percidae; genus Percina; species Percina caprodes. The sequence continues at coordinate 47,539 of JABXJD010000736.1, forward strand.
ATCCTTGAATAGTCCCGAGGATTACCCACAGAAGTAGTCTGTAAACCAACTCTCTTAAGCCACTTTAAATATTACAATAGCTCATAATTATCATTATAACCACTATGGTCAAATAATGTGTGGTTTTGTTGGAAGTGGTACGGGCAGCAAAGCCAGAACCACATCCTTTTGCTTTGCACACAGAAACCCCGGAGCTGGATATTCACTGTGTGGCTCGAGGGCACTTCAGCAGTAACGTGTGCAGTATCTGCTTCATTCTACTCTTCTAGAAATGAGACAGGGTTGACACAACAGGGCTGTCACTTGTCAAATAGCAAGTTTAAACAACGTGTTAACATTAATAAAATGCCTCACTAACATATGGGAAACATTAGTTATGTTGTAATAGTTTTAGACTGCCGGGGGACTTCCTTTGACTGGCCCCGTCAGACACCCCCTACCAAGAGACTGTCCCAGGTTTCTTCCTAAAAGGAGTTTTTCCTCTCCACTGTCGCACTGTTGCTTGCTCTGGGGGGAACTACTAGAACTGTTGGGTCCTTGTAAATTACAGAGTGTCGTCTAGACCTGCTCTATCTGTAAATTATAGAGCGGTCTAGACCTGCTCTATCTGTAAATTATAGAGCGGTCTAGACCTGCTCTATCTGTAAATTATAGAGCGGTCTAGACCTGCTCTATCTGTAAATTATAGAGCGGTCTAGACCTGCTCTATCTGTAAATTATAGAGCGGTCTAGACCCGCTCTACCTGTAAATTATAGAGCGGTCTAGACCTGCTCTATCTGTAAATTGTAGAGCGTTCTAGACCTGCTCTATCTGTAAATTATAGAGTGATCTAGACCTGCTCTATCTGTAAATTGTAGAGCGGTCTAGACCTGCTCTATCTGTAAATTATAGAGCGGTCTAGACCCGCTCTATCTGTAAATTATAGAGCGGTCTAGACCTGCTCTATCTGTAAATTATAGGGTGGTCTAGACCTGCTCTATCTGTAAATTATAGGGCAGTCTAGACCTGCTCTATCTGTAAATTATAGGGCAGTCTAGACCTGCTCTATCTGTAAAGTGTCTTGAGATAACTCTTGTTATGAATTGATACTATACATAAAATTGAATTGCATTGAAATTGAATGGTGGCCCCATGGTTAGCAAAGTGGGCTCACAACAAGAAGGTTATGAGTTTGAATCCAGGTTGTTCCGGGCCTTTCTGTGTGGAATTTGTGTGTTCTCCCCATGTTTGCGTGGGTTTTCTCCGGGTGCTCCGGTCCCCCCCCCCCCACCATCTCCATTGCCATCAACATTCTCCAGTCAGTGCCCTTGGATCAGATCTGGAGTTGGTCCCCGGGCCCTGTGATTGGCTGCCCACTGCTTGCCTGAGGGAGGGGTCAAATGCAGAGAAGGAATTTCACTACATGTATGTGTATGTGACAATAAAAGTACCTTTACTTTATCCAAACAGCCTAACCTTCAAACACAGTGTTGTGGATAAAAAAATTGATAATATGACCATGCACTGAATGGCCTTCATATATTTAAATTAGGGCTGTAAGGGTTAATGCATGCGATTAATCTAACCCTGAACATAACCCTTTTTAACACAAAGAAAACATTTTATTAGCGTTAGTTAGACCCCAACCTTTTCCCTGTATCACAGCGTGAATGGTCATCCTTCGTGTGATCAGAGACGGTTCGAGCGGAGACGCCCCAGCTCCGAGCAGTTTCCTGTATCTGCGTCACGTGGGCTCGGCCACGGCCACGGTCACGGTCACAGCCACGGCCACGCCTCGTTAGGAGACTGGCGGCAGGTCTTGGTCCTGAGTGTGTTGATTCCAATGGGAGAAGTGCATGTGAACACAGATTATGAGCGATCCGTTCGCCCCACAGTCACCAAGAGCCACATGTCTCCTGGACATTCTGACACTAACATGGCATTTTTCAGACAAATCAGTAAAATAATAATCTTAGTTTGAGACCTGTTGACCTGTTTCTGTCTCAGGAACAAACTTTCCTGAGTAACTGTTCTACCGTTATTGTACCATTTTGTTTTTTTTGTTTTAATGCCTCTGTCGATGCATTTCTGTGCTTGCTTTTACAAGTGGTCTGCTGAGTCCGGGAGAGGATTAGGACCACTGGTGAAAGGTATTTGAGTTCTGACTTTAAACTCATTAAACTCAAATCCTCTTCCGTAGCTGAGAGATATTGTTGATATAGTTTTAACACAGGTTGCTCTCCTCTCCTACACCTGTACAAGGCTGAGCCGTGTCAGCACACTGCCTCCTTGTGCTCAGACTGCACCGGCTGACATTGTAGTGATGTGTATGTAGCCTTGACACTGTATATTTTGTAGTGACTTGCATGATATTTGTGCTAAATCTTACATGATATTTGTACTGAATCTTGCATGATATATTGGAGTGTATCTTGCATGATATGCCATAGAGAATTGTGTAGAAATAAGTATGTAGTACAGGTCCTTGTTGGTGCTGGGCCTTCTGGCTCCTCTTTCTGTCTCCCACAGTCTCCCCCCCACTCTGAGGAGTGTAAGACCAAATGTCTTTTCATCTACTTTATTATTTTACTAATCTGCCCCTGCTATTTTAATTGGGATTTTTCAACTTCTTTGTAATGAAGCCAAACCTATTTTGTACAATATAATAATCATAATACAATATAATAATAATCCCGTTGATGAAACGTCGTCAGTACCTTCGAGGGAACTATTGTTACGAGAATACATGAACTGTATGATGCTGAAAAAGCTACGAAAGCTACTTTTATTGCACTTACTGGAGACCACTGGACATGGTTGTCACAAGCAGGTGTATGTGGTAAGCTGGCTCATATTTAAAAAAAAAGGTACTCAAAAAGGTAATTAGATACACAGTGCCATGTGGAAATATGTTCTCTTTGGCAGGCAACATACTGCAGAAGAAGAGGCCAGCTCAATTATCTGAGAATCTGAACAATCTAATCTGCCTGAGCAAGTGGTTGAAAGAAGACTAGACTATGATTGGTTGACAGGAGGCATGTTGCACAGTAGAACACTGTTTGAAGTCATTTACTTTAACAAAGAATGTAAACTAATTTGTTGCATTCATTTCAGTTGATGTTACTATGCCTAATTGAGTGGGGAGAAAGCTATGCCATAATCATAAATATATATACAGTACCTATAGCTTTCTGGACACCTTTTTGGAGCCATTCTATAATCCCCAGAGAGTTGGAGAACGACATGCAACCATAAACCTGCTCTGCCTGTGGCTTGAGAGACTGAAGAGACATTGCCAGCCCCCCCGCAAGCCTTGGTGCACCAGAGACATGCCGAGTTAGTTGAAGAGATATCTGAAGTACATGCCCACGTTTACACCCTACTCCTGCCTGTGGAGGAAGATGCTGCTGTACTGGCTTCACACCACCAGCCAGGCCCAGGAGGGACTCTGACGAACCAGATGAGGATGAAGTTGCCACGTCCAATTCACAGAGGCATGCCACGGATGACGACAGGGACCTACGGAAGCGGTGGAAAGTCAACGGACTGGTGTACCCAAAACTAGCCAGGCTGGCAAGATCCGTCCTCTGCATTCCAGCAAGCGGCAGCTCAGCTGGCCGAACGATAAAGCAGAGGAGGACCCTCTGAAAGCACAAACTGTGGACGAAATCTGGTTCTTGCATGACATGTAGAACCATGTAAGTAGGCTATAGCTTTGTGATTAATATGGGATTATAGAATGGTTACATTTGTATATAACAGGCAGCATATAGCCTTGGCCTAATCAATTCCCCCCACTTCATCTACGAGGTCATACACAGGCAGCCACGTCAACCACGTCAGCCACGTCAACCACGTCAGCCACGTCAGCCACGTCAGCTACGTCAGCCACGTCAGCCACGTCAGCCACGTCAGCCACGTCAGCCACGTCAGCCACGTCAACCACGTCAGCCACGTCAGCCACGTCAGCCACGTCAACCACGTCAGCCACGTCAGCCACGTCAGCTACGTCAGCCACGTCAGCCACGTCAGCCACGTCAGCCACGTCAACCACGTCAGCCACGTCAGCCACGTCAGCCACGTCAGCCACGTCAGCCACGTCAGCCACGTCAACCACGTCAGCCACGTCAGCCACGTCAACCACGTCAACCACGTCAACCTGCTCACTTCAATACCACTTTTTCATTTAGTCTAATCCACCGTTACTTTGTTCATTTTGTATGTTTATTTCATCCCTAGATGTGACTCTGTGTTATTGCACTAGGCTTACATTTTAAAATATCAAAATAGGCCCATTTGTTGTGTTTTCAAATGATTCTATTTACATTAGCTTTGCTAACTTATAGGCCAATAAGAGTAGACTAGGCCATCCACAGTTTATTCTTTTTCATTTTGTATGTTTTAGATTATTGCTCAAAATCTGTTTTTTTAGGGACATGAAGCAGCGTTTTACATTAGGCTTTGAAAATATTTATTTTGTTTAAAAAAATATTCTATATTCTAAAACCTTGATGATATCATTAGAGTACTAGGCCTACTCCTAGGCCATCCGAAGTTCATTCATCACATTTTTTTTTTTACTTCATTAGGATCTGTTCCGTTCTGAATTAACAACTCAGTTTACAGGCTTCGTCCTTGTTGCATTATTCATTAAGATCATTCTAAACAGATTCCTGCTGTTCAAAGTTCAGAGTTGTTGTTGAGAGCCTCAGTTATAACTGTCGGGTTTTAATCAAGCTCATAATTGCTTGATTTTTTTGGGCCTAATCTAAGCTTTAGTCCGCAATGCCTAACTGAAAATCTTTTGTGGTGACTTTGACACCCGCCGCAGGTAGACCTAATATACAGCTTTTCTAGTCTTGCGACAACTCAAAGATCTGTAACACAGTACAGGAACCATTCCCCATTCACACACATTCATCCACTGTGGCCGAGGCTGTCGTACAAGCTGCCACCTGCTCATCAGATAAACATTTACACTCTGATGTGGCATCATCGGGGCAACTTGGGGTCAGTGTCTTGCCCAAGGACACTTTGACATGGGACTGCAGGGCCAGGGATTGAACTACCAACCTACCCAACCAATTGGCAGGCGACTGCTCTACCACTGAGCCACAGCTGTCCACCAGATGCAGTTCTTAATCACAGTTCTTAATCACAGTTCTTAATCACCTGCATTAGCACATGTACACAAACACTGTCTCCCTACGTCCTCTGACATTTGATCCAGGCAAAAATTCACAGACACTTCAGATGTGATGCTCAAGTTTGGTCTAGAGGAATGTGTGTCCTTGTTTTTCCCGTGTGTGCGCTTATGTCTTTGATATTTGTATCATTTTCCCACCACTGTCTTTTCATTTCAAATGTGTGTGCATCGGCCAGCGGTTAGTATGTTAGCTTTGATCTTTGTAGGTGTGTGTCTATGGGTGTGTTTCATTGCGAGTAGTTTGTGGTTCAGTGCGAGTCTCTTGTGTGTGTCCTATGTGTGCGGGAACTATGCTGGGTGCCTGAGGGGTGCGGTGGGCGGTGCACTTTGAGGAGCAGATTTAGCTAATTGTTCTGAGGGAAGATAAAAGAAGAAGCATTCCACAGCCCAGTGTGTTAAAATGGTAAAAAGCTAGCGACAATAGGTGCAGTTATGGAGTTAAACACAGTTTATGTTTTCAAGTGCGCATGTACACTGAACAAAATTAAAAACACTTTTGCTTTTGCCCCCATTTTTCATGAGCTAAACTCAAATATCTAAGACTTTTTTATTTCTCTCAAATACTGTTCACAAATCTGTCTAAATCTGTGTTAGTGAGCACTTCTTCTTTGCTGAGATAATCCGTCCACCTCACAGATGTGACATATCAAAAACCAGTCAGTATCTGGTGTTAAGGTGAGGGTTAGGCTTCATCCCCCCCCCCCCTCTCGACCTGACTGCAGTTAGTCGTCATGACTGGGCGAATGCTCACATTCAATGGTGTCTGGCACTTTAGAGAGGTGTTCTCTTGATACTTGAACCCGGCTAACAGTACCCTAGTCTATATTGACAACGTTTCTATTGTTCAGGTGCGGCCGGAAATTGCGCCCCTAAATCTCAATATCTTTACCTTACGTGTTCTCTGTGTTGACATTTTAACCTCTGGTGGATTTCTGAGGACTATGGTTACCTGGTCCTCAGATCTCTGCAGGGTAAATCCAGACAGCTAGCTAGACTATCTGTCCAATCTGAGGACTATGGTTACCTGGTCCTCAGGTCTCTGCAGGGTAAATCCAGACAGCTAGCTAGACTATCTGTCCAATCTGAGGACTATGGTTACCTGGTCCTCAGATCTCTGCAGGGTAAATCCAGACAGCTAGCTAGACTATCTGTCCAATCTGAGGACTATGGTTACCTGGTCCTCAGGTCTCTGCAGGGTAAATCCAGACAGCTAGCTAGACTATCTGTCCAATCTGAGGACTATGGTTACCTGGTCCTCAGATCTCTGCAGGGTAAATCCAGACAGCTAGCTAGACTATCTGTCCAGTCTGAGTTTTCTGTTGACGACTAAAACTACTTCTGAACGTACACATGTTCCACCAAAACAACTTCCTTCCTGAGACTATTTAGCAGTATGAATGATGTATGAATGATTAATGTAGGATCATAATAATCATATGTTAACATAAGGGTTAATGTTACATGCCTTTTCCTTTCCATCACAATTGCAATCATCATCATCACCATATTCTTCATTAACAACATTATTTATGATAATAATCATGGTAATACGTTATGAATTCTACAAATTCTCGGGTTCAAAATGAAAAGAACTTTGCCATGTTGCCAAATGACTGAAAAATGACTAGATATGTAGAAGAAAAACAAAAAACATTAGCTGAACCGCCAACCATAACATAACAGGTGTGTGTGTGTGTGTGTGTGTGTGTGTGTGTGTGTGTGTGTGTGCAGTTGTCATGGATCTTGAGTGTGTGTGCGTACAAATTGAGCAATTCCCTCGCTCTTCACTTCCTCTCTCTCACTCCATTCTAGTAACAGCGACATCCAGCCAAGAGAAACAGACTGGGGAGCTCAACGTTCATTTCTCCGTTTCTTAAATCCTCTCCCTGCCTTTTTTTTTTCCGCATCTCCTCCTTCCCCTCACCCGCTGTCTCTTGTTCTACGATCAAAACTCCCATTCACTCGCACACATAAACAAACACCTGCACATGCATGCACGTACCACAGGGAGATGATGAATACCCTATGTGGATGGGCTGAATTAAAAACAACATTAATGAGAACGCTGTGATTGCCGTCATTCATCAGCCTGTCCACAGCTGAACTCCGAGGCTTTCACATCAGATACAAGTCAGAGCGTCTCCCGTACTGTTAGGAAAAGACTGAGTGATTGAGTGAGTGGGTGAGAGCCAATATTTTCCATATTGTACACATTTATTTTGTACCATATGGAAGCCCATAGGGGACTTTATTAAAACGGTAATATAAACTTAAAAATGAAAATGTGGTACCACAATAGCATTATAATTTTCCACATATCAGGGTTTTCCCTATGATTATAAGTAGAGATATACCGATATCAGTAGTAGAAGCCTCCTATACCGCCTTAAATGCTGGGATTGGGTACCGGCAAGTACTCAGTTTATGCAACAATCCGATACTACGTAATTTATCAATATTTATTGTTTCCCGTTGTGAATGTCAAACTAGATAATAAAAGAACGTTTCATGGCATTTATTGTTTGTGTTTGTTCATGTTTCACAAAGAGTTTAAGCTGAGCCAATTAATATCACATCCATACAGTGATTGTAGTATACTACTGTTTTATAATATATTATTTATATATAATATATTATTATATTATAATATATGTATATATATTGAGTCAGTATCGGCCGATATGAGATCATATATCGCAATCAGCGCTCTCGCACATGATAATAATGGGGTAATACATGCTGATGTTTTCACAGTATTATAGGCTACTATCAGCATAATACCTTCCAAATTAGATAAAACGTCTTGGAATTCAAAATTGATAATTACTGTAGAAGCCATTTGTATCCACCTTTTTAGTTTAATTTAGTTAAATATTTTAGCCACTTGGGGGAGTATTGCACTGGGGGCAGCACGTCACTGGGAGTTAGGTATATTTACAGGTGTGGTAATCAGTGAGGGAAAGGTGTGGATGGGGAGGGGAGGGGGTCATAGCATTATTGTAAATACCAGAAACATGGCCCTCATAGTAGATGACAAAGTCGTACCACTGGTTAGCCCACACCAATATGTCCCTAAACTAATGGATGGTACAGTATCTTCTACAGTTACACTCCCAGCCATGTCGGAGATGGACATCTCGGCTAAGTTAGATGTACCGCAAGGGACTGACACCTCATGACTATGTAGGTGTATTTGAACCCCACTACACTAATAAGTCAATGGTTGGTTTTGCATGGACTGTGACAAGGTTCCTTCTATGTGAAAGTGGCTAATCCCTCCAGTGAGGAAGTCATGATACATGGTGGCACTCAAATAGACGGGAGCAAAGACGAATACACAGTAATGGAAAGCTCTGTCTGTAATGTCAACATTCAGATACGTTCACTGTCCAAGCCACCTGCACTGCCTGATATTTCACACCCTGATCTCACAAGTGCACAACATGACAGATTGAAAGACACTTTAAACCCATTGTCTGATGTCTTCAGTCAGCAACCGTGTGACTTTGGAAGGACAAACCTAGTCACAGAAAAAAATCACAACTACTTTTGACGGCTCACAGTTTTTCTCCACTATGGACATGTCAAGTGGATACTGGCAAGTTGAAATGCGTTACAGGGACAGGCCCAAAACTGCATTTACAATAGGTGACAGTTTCTATGAATTCAAAGTAATGCCCATGAGTCTTCAGAACCTGACAGACATTCTCACCAGATTCAGACAAGCAGATTTGAAACTAAATCCAAGGAAATGTGACTTTTGCCAATCTGCAGTCAAGTATATGGGATAAGTTGTGTCACGTGATGGACTTACACTTGATCCAGTCGACAGCCACCGTGTAGGTGACTGGCCTGTCCCAAGATCACCCACAGAGGTACGAGCGTTTCTGGGACTGTGCTCATATTATAGACATTTTGTACACAAGTATGCATTCATTGCTCATCCTGTTCACAGACTCACGCAAAAGTATGTGCCATTTGATTGGACCGACGAGAACTCAACTGCATTTCAGGCATTAAGAGATGCACTCACATCCCCTCCAATAATGGCATTTCCCAACTTTCATCAGCCATTTATTTTCAGTACAGATGCATCTAACTATGCAGTGGGCGCGGTGCTCTCACAGGTTCAAAATGGGAATGAACGGGTTATAGCATATGCAAGTCAGAGAAAGAAATGGTCCACATATGACAAAGAACTCTGGGCCATTGTCTGGTCTGTTGGACACTACTTGAGCTGTAATCCATTTACAATCATCACGGATCACCGTCCACTCCTCACTCTACGGAACCTGGATGTCACCCACGACCCCACAGGACGACGAGGTCGTTGGGCTTTGGAGTTGGATCTGTATCAGAAACACACTAATGCTGACGCTATGTCACGGATTCCCTTCTCTAATCCTTTCTAATAATATCTAATCTATGTTGTTATTAGTATGGATCTACTAGACATAATATCTAATCTATGTTGTTATTAGTATGGATCTACTAGACATAATATCCAATCTATGTTATTATAGATCTACTAGACATAATATCTATGTACATGACATCTGATTGGAGGCTAGTCTCACTTTGTCCCACAGCAACATTAAAAGAGTTTAGATTTGTGTACAGTTCGTGTTAATAATGTATAAATAGTTGAACATGCACATGTATTTTAAGTTCCGTTAAAGGGGGTCACATTTGAGCATTTAAAAATGTACTTGAAAGTAACACATTAGTTACTTTCTGAAGTAACTACTTTTATAATTTGTAACTGAATATCTAATTTTGTTACTTTTTGGAAGAAAACTGTAACTAATTACTTTTTACCTTGCCCAACACTGGGGACAGGTGTCATACATGTCAAGCATACAGAACACCTGTCCCACAACACAGAGCCACTGCAACACATACCCGCAGTAAGACCTTCCAGTTGTATGTACAGACATTACTGAGCCCCCCCCCCTCACATCCCACGGACATGTGTATGTGCTTGTAGTGGAAGATCATTTTACGAAGTATGTTAATGCTTTTCCTATGTCAGATCAGAAAGCAGCTACAGTAGCACAATGACTTAGTCAAAGAGACATTCCTGAACATGGTGTCCCAGAAGAACTGTTTTCAGATCAGAGATGACAATATGAATCTGAAATAATTCAAACAATATGTCAGAGACTGAAGATCAAAAAGAAAAGAACCTCACTGTACCACCCCTGTGGAAATGGGATGCTTGAGAGATTTAACAGGACTTTAAAGGGACAGTTGGCTAAACTCATTTATGATAGGTGAATGGGACTTCTCATTCTAGTACTGGATAGTCACCTTATTTTTTGGCTCATGGTAGAGAGCCTTGTGTTCCTGCTAGTGTAACACTCTCCACAGACTCCACAGACCTATGGCTCAGATTTGGTGAAACGGCTGGACGCCGTTTTTCAGGCTGTTCACTGTCATCGTGAGGAGCAGAGACTAAAGCGTGAGTACTACTTCCATAAACATGTAAAGTTCAAACCTTACCAATGTGGAGATGTGGTATGGATGGACGATCCCTCTACACAGAGAAAGAAACTTGAGCCTAACTAGACTGGACCTTTCAAAGTAATCTGACATTCTCAGGATGGATCAAAAGTTGTTCACTATGATCGATTGAAGCCTTATTGGTCTGGTTTGGAAACGTCTTCGCTGCCAGTGGAACGACTCCCCAGGTACACATCGTTGTCGGGTTCATTCCCCATGTACTTGGTACCACTTGACCCAGGACAGGCTCCTGCTCCTGCCTGCCCCTCTGTTCCCCTGCTGCGGAGACCATCAGGACGGGTCTCACGAGTCCAGCCACAACAGAACCAACAGTGCCTGTTGGGACATGGTCTGGTGGCCCTCCCCCAACTCGTTGGGAAAGGGTTGTTAGCAGACCAGAGCGGCTCGTGCAGTTAGCAACCCCCTCCCACTTCTGTTTATGGACATTTACATTTAGCATCTATGTGTTGATTGTGTTCTCATATGAATAGTGTCTAACAAAACAAAACAGCTTGATATTGTATGGTACTGAGTTGGGACACTCAATATACAGGGCATGGGTTTATGCTTTTATTATATGGGTTATTTCTGGTTGGAAGTTGACATGGTAAAGTATTTTGGTAAATCAGTACTTCCTATTAAATATCCTAGTCAATTTATAGCAGAATGAGTACAATGTTTTTCACCCCACGCACGTTTGTGTTATTGCGATCTTTCTAGCATTTGCAGAGTGCTGATTTTCTGATTAATGTTTAAGTTGTGAGATGAGATTCATTGAAATGGGGACATTTCATCTGAAGAAAAGGAAGAATGTAAGATGAGATTGATTTTGTGAATATTTAGTTAACAGATGACCGTTTTAGGGTTACTGAAATAAGTCACATATTTCCATCAGTTGTAGCTTCGTAGTGTATTCTGTTCTTTGAGTACACAAGGGACTATCTAACAGGCTGGCGGAGGGATACGATGATGAGATGCTGAAGCATGTTTTCTTATGAGTCTTGAGTTGTTTTACGCTGGAGGTAGTGTGACTAAAAAGTTGTCTCTGTGCTCTTACTCCATCCACGCCCTGAAAATACTTCTCTGTACATAATAATAATAATAACAATGAGTTAATAGTTAACGCTAACAATCACCAGTGTTACAATATTAGAATGGTGAAATGTATCCACCCTTTATGGTCCAAATATTTCCCTTTTGTTTCGAGGTAATACTTCACAAATTACATGTTTATCTGGTGACTTCTTTACTGGAAACATGTCTGGTAGTTTCTGTGTAACGACCATGAATCAGTGGTTCAATATGCAAAACAGCCTGTTTACATTTAATCACATGGTAATCTTACAATAACAGAGGTAGGGATTATTATTAATGCTGACTGACAGAACAGCAGCGTTGGCGTCAATGCTTGGATTTGACTCGGATTGGATTTGGTGGTGGTGTACGGTGCTACCAGTCCAGTCCACACTCTGTACTTTGGTCCATATGGGGACTTGAACCAGCGACCCTCCTGACCCACCTCCCTACGGACTGATCTACTGCCCCCACAAATACATAAAATACATACATTTAATGCTCGAAAGAAAGTTATTTTCATTCAAGGGAAACTATGAAACAGAAAGTTCTTTAACCTGAGAGCTAATGCCAATCATTATTATTAAATACATTGATGGTTATAACATGTATCAGATTAACTGGGTAATAAATCCAAATGCAATTAAAAAAATCATATGACCCAATGAAATGCTTTATTTTTTATTTATTTTTTAATTATATTTAAAGACAGCCAATTGGGAGCTTCATATAAAATCCCAATGATGAAATGGACCTCTGCACAAGAATAGTAAAACGCAACTTGGCATAATCACAATATATGTAACAATATTTGGGTGACAATTTATTTTACCTCACATTAAAAGACCAAAAAAAGAATTCTCCGAGCAGGTTTCTCTTTGCTAATACTATGTAGAGCTTGACAGAAATCTTAATATCCATAAAGGCCTTTTAAAGAGTCAACTTGTGATCATAACTGTCACTAAATCAAACTATATTTTTTGATTACATATTTACTATTAGATATATTTCTTCATAAGGAGTTTGTTGGCAGGAAACCAGCCCCTGTAAAAATCATAATAACAACCTTCCGCTGAAATAAGTATATGTTGAAGTAATGGCATGTATGTGGGATGTGGAAACTTAGGCGAGGCTTTGAGGAAACACCTTGATGAAGCGGAGCGGAGGATGGGTGGGTGTTTCCACGGTAATAACCGACACACACCTTCCTTCATTACTGTTGTTCTTCTTTATGATAGACAATGTCAACATGGAAATAGTCCTAAAAAAAAAATTTGCATGCAATTATAATTATAGGTTAATATACCTGTCACGCTTTGGTTGTCATGACGATTGACCTTATAATAAAAACTAACCTGGCACAACCCTTTGTTTTGCCAGAGCCGCCATTCCATTTCTGTCATGGCAAGCCATTTCATTTATTGTTGCTGCGTTGTTCCTGTATTGGCCTTTCATTATCAGTTATCCAGATTCCTACACACATTGTAGATATCTGCAATAGAAGTCTTCTAGGAAGAACTCCAATTTTTAGATATCTACAATTTAATTATTACTCGTCTTAATTTAAATCCCATTTAATAACTGTTATAATGACCAATTACACTTTTTAAGGACTTACAGATATCTAGTCTACATTTTGTTTTGACTAGTACAAAGTGGGAGATATCTTGAAATACAATTTCTACTAGTAAGAATGTCATTGGGGATATCTTTAATTACCATTCTGACTAGTAAGAAGATAATTTTGACTGGGAGGAATGCCATTATGGATTTCTCAGTGCCCTTTAAGACCTAGCTTGGTTAGGTGTGAAAACGTCCCCCGGACCCCTGGAATTTATTACGATCAAAAGGGGGTGTTATGTGGAATAAACTCAAAGGATTTGACCTAAATTAACTAAAAACAAACATAAATTCAACAAGATGCCAAGGAGTTGAATGCAAATTCTAATATTATGTTCAACTAACACATGCATGCTGTGTTCACACAACATGATAAAGGTGGTTTGACTTAACTTGGTTTGTTTAGATGGAATATATGTGGCATGATTAAATCATGTTCATCCAATCAATCATTTTTTCAACAGATAGTCTAGCTAGCTGTCTGGATTTACCCTGCAGAGACCTGAGGACCAGGTAACCATAGTCCTCAGATTGGACAGATAGTCTAGCTAGCTGTCTGGATTTACCCTGCAGAGATCTGAGGACCAGGTAACCATAGTCCTCAGATTGGACAGATAGTCTAGCTAGCTGTCTGGATTTACCCTGCAGAGATCTGAAGACCAGGTAACCATAGTCCTCATATTGGACAGATAGTCTAGCTAGCTGTCTGGATTTACCCTGCAGAGATCTGAAGACCAGGTAACCATAGTCCTCAGATTGGACAGATAGTCTAGCTAGCTGTCTGGATTTACCCTGCAGAGACCTGAGGACCAGGTAACCATAGTCCTCAGATTGAACAGATAGTCTAGCTAGCTGTCTGGATTTACCCTGCAGAGATCTGAGGACCAGGTAACCATAGTCCTCAGAAATCCAGGGTGCCAAAGAGGGATGGGTAATCTACAAAATTTGCCAATTGCGATACGTCAGTTTCTAACGATACTTTTTCAGATAGCATATGTTTTAAAATCCATGTCAACATCAACAAAAATAGAATAAACACAAAACTTTTATTTTTCACCTTAATTAAAACAGTTATTAAAATGAGAAAATTCTGGTAACCCTGCTCACTCGCAGTAACATTAATAATAAAACTGGTGCGCCAGTCATATACTCAGGATTGGTATCAATCCCAACTTCGGCAAAATTCACAAAAAAGAGAAAACTTCTTTCCTGGGACAGTTTCCCTCTTGCTGCAGTGTGAAGAGATGACACTTTCTGGTATTGTCTTCCTATTGGTCACATCCGGGTGGACTGGTGCAGAGGCTAATGTGAAGGGGTAAAATAGACAGAGCTAACGCTACAGCAACACACAACAGCAGCACAAGCTAGCATACATGGAGTGGTAGTCAACGTTATGGGGATGCATTCGGTATAAGTAGTGAAATTACACTTATATGTCAAATATTTCTAAATTGTGTAACATTAATGTTACCTTGGAAAAACAAAGATTGTTGCCTGGTCAAAGAATAACGAATAGCTCCTATGTAACATTACATCGCAATGTAGAGTGGCATCCACACACTCAAACCACTCTATACTCATAGTATCAAAGTTTTTTGTTCAGTACCATAAAAGTACGATGCCCAGCCCTAGTGCCAACACTACCAAAGAGGAAGATGACGGACATCCTCATCCCATTAATGCATGTTACTAACTCGACTTCTTCCATTTCCCGAGTCTTGTGCTCTCTCGCCCCCCTCCTCTCTAGTCCTATCATTTCCTGCAGGTGGTTCTGGCTCTGGAGCTGTGGAGTCTGGATCTGTGGTTGGAGACACCTGCTGCCCCCATGGTCCTGCTCCACACCCTCTGCTACAATTCTCCATATGGCTCTCTCTCTCTCTCTCTCTCTCTGTCTGTCTTTCTCTCTCTTTTTCTCTTTCTCTGTCTTTGTCTGTCTCTTTATCTCACCCCCAACCGATCGAGGCAGATGCCCCCCCCCCCACTCTGAGTCATGGTTCTGCCTCTTAAAGGAAGTTTTTCCTTGCTTCTGTGTCCTAGTGCTGGCTCTTGGTGGGAACTGTTGGGTTTCTGTAAATAACATCACAGAGTCCGGTCTAGACCTGCTCTTTATGAAAAAATAAAAGTTATGAGATAACTGTTGGCGCTATATAAATAAAATTGAATTGAATCCGGTTGTAAATAGTGAAATCTGGCAGAATTTCAACAACGGACAACAGAGCAATACCAGAAGTGGAACGTCCTGGATATAAACTACCAGCATGGTAATGTTTCGGCCTTCATTAGAGGTTCATTTAAAAAAACAAAAAACTCATGTGTATATGTGTATAAATGCAAATTAGCACATGGCGTATAATCTAAAAACATCAAGCTACTTCCATACAAGGTTTTACTTTCTATTTCTGAAAAGTTGTCAAGACTAACAGACTTTGCTATGCATATATTTTAACTGCTATGCATATATTCTTAACTTGTAACAAGAAAATAATTTGACAACAATTTGAGCAAATAACTTGCAATACGTGGTGGTTTAGTGTGCTCACTTTTCTTTGATCATCCTAATCAAAAAATCCCTTCATCAAAGTATATCGAGGTTTCCTTTTTACAGGCCTGCAGCAGGGCTGGAAGGGTTCTCCATGACTTGCCAGGTCATGTTTGTGTTTCTTGGAAACATCTTGCATTTGACTGATGGTCATGTTTGAACACCTTAATCCTCAGCATCTCTCGTGTAATCTCAACCATTTTCCTATAATCTCTTAATTCAACAATGAGAGTGAGACAGGGTGAGAGAGAGATTAAGAGAAAGGATTTCCTCTCTTACTCCCTCAAGCTCTGGTTTGCTCTCTCCCCCTCATCCCCTCTATGGCACAGTAAAACTGGGTGTGGGAAACACATTCTCCATTCGCAGTCAGCTCGTCACAGTGAATGCAAATTACGTAATATTTTCAGTTGTTTTTTTTCCAATGTAAAGAAAGATAGAGAAATAGAGAGGAAGGCAGTTAAGCTCATGAGTTGCAGCATTGTCCCTTTATTTGCCTTTGACTTGGAGTTAAGCTCTGAAGTTATTCTTCAAAAGGAAGAAGTGTTCAGAGTTTAAAGTTGAATCTATCAACCAGCGTTTGACAGAGTTCCCAGACCCAACATCTTGACGTGGGTATTAGGAGTATTAGCTATCTCCGTCCATATGAACACATCTGACAACGCATCTCACACACATGTCAGTTCAGATGCTAGCTGTGTTTCCTCACTCACTATTCCATATATTATGTTCATTAAAGCGTAACTACCATATTTTCCTATGTTATTGTGACTGATGAGAAACAACAATCTTTGACATTGGTCCCGTGTTAAGAGATTGCTGCAGTTAATATGTTAATAGGGCAATCGTCTACCTTGTTTTTACCTCCACTAAAGTGCTTGTTTTGCCGCTGACAGACTCAGATTAATTTTCTCAGTGTCTGACAACATTATGGGATGGATCTCTTCACAAACAGACCTTTAAAACCTCTTAAAAACCTTTCTGTTTAACCAAGAACAGCTCTGTCATTGTCATTAGCACTAAAGCCACCAGACTCCATGTAAATAAACAGTGATTTTAGCGTCATAATGTACACTTCATTCAAAGTCGACAGAAACAAAATAAAACTGTTTTGGGTCGGGTCATTAGCTGTGCATTGTGGGTATTTTATAGTGGACTATATAGTGAGCCGTCATCGGATCGGATATATATATATATATATATGTGTAATAAAACCTCAACCCATGTCAATCTCAATTTCTCTAATCAAAATATATGTTTTACCAAACTTTAACCCTTGTGCTGTGTTCCCATCAACTTGTCCTTCCAGGTCAAAACTGAAAATGAAATTTTTTTTGGTGCTTTTCCGATGTTTTTGTCGCTTTATCTGATTTATTTGTCACTTTTTCCAGCTTTTGGCGCTTTTTTTAAAAACCTGAGCTCGTTTAATATTAGGTTTTACACTTATTCTTGAAAGTCATGGTCAACAGACCTCATTTATATCAAATCATACATAAGTTTTTAGTTAAAAAAGAAGAAATTATGAATTATTTTGAGGATGTTGAGTGGATCACAGATGGGTAGATGTCAAAATTTAGTCCCGATACTGTTTTAAAACCATTTAAAAAAAAAAAGGAATTCAAATGCTATAAGACTAAATAAAACACCCAAAAAATGTAATGAAAGTAATCATTAAAATTACCTGAAGAACGTTGCATGGAATAATCCATGTTATTTTTGGGCAATTTGATTAAAAGAAATCTCTACTTCTGATATAAAACACTTTCGACGGAGTCAATTTGACCCAACGACAACACAAGGGTTAAATCTTCTTTTACTGCTTTCTTGTTCCATTCTTGCATCCATGACCATCGGTTTAACAGCATTAATCTGTGCTTTTGGTAATGTAATGTTACCTCTTGTGGCATGTCTAGTCACATAGTCATGTATATTGAAACTGAAAGGTAAATTATTATACAAAATAGACGGTTTCTTTGTTACAGGAATATTCCTAAAAAAACACATAATGAATAGAGTAATCTATTACTTACAGATAACCAACCTGAACATCTGAGCATTGGGATATTTTTTCTATATCCACACCTTTAGCTACTACTTTGGTTGAGCTTTGTGACAAATATGGTGCAGATCTATAATAACAGACTACCATTACCAACAATGTTATTTCTATGTTTTGCCCCGGATAATTTGCTATCTGAAACACCTGTTCAACAGATACATCATTTATACAAAGCTTCAACTCAGCTTGTTAACGAAGTACAATGTGAGCCGAACATCTTTGAAACATTAAGAACTAGCTTATTTTTCTTTCTCCCTTCAACCGCTGATTGCAGCTCTGGTGATAGGGTGGTGTTTGGTCGTGAAATGTATGAAGACATATAAATAGTTGAATCATCTGCATACATCGATATGCTGACCTTATTTAAAACCAGTGATAAATCATTTGTGAAAATTGTGTATAACAGCGACCCAAGACAACCCCCCCGGGGGACTTCACAGCTCACAGCCCCAACGTCCGAATAGCTACCATTCGAGGAAGAAACCAGTGGTTCAGAAAACTCAACCTGACCATGCACTTCTTGGTGAATATTATTATGATCTAACAAACCTGTGACCTGATCTGTGCTCTTCTTCTCACTGGCATGTTGATGTCGATGGGGATGCTGAGTCATGTTGTTACTCTCGTACTTACTTATTACATTAATGGGATAGACCCCTTAGGGATAATACAGTTTTCTGAATCCTGATCTGAAATTGAAAAGTGCACTTTTTCCGTGACAAGGACCTGTTTCTGCCACCCACTCCTGCTCTGTATTACCTGCTGATTCCATTCACCTGGCCCATCCCCACACACACCTGCCGCTCATCAGCCAATCAGCCTCTCAGTACCGCTCCATTCCTACAGAGCTTTGCTTTCACTCAAACAAATACATTAAAACTCACACAGCCCAGGAGACGCACAGCAGTTCATTTGGAAGTGTATTATTTACATTTAGTAGAATCTAATGCAGATAGCTTTATGCCCCAGAAGTAGCAGTTATAATGCTCAAAGTAACAAAAAGATAAGATTACACTTAAAAATGAAACTGTAGTCTCAAGAAACAATAAATCACAGAACCTTTTTAACATTAATTCTTATTGCATCCCCTGTAACAGGTATCATAATCCCAAACCCCAGTAAATAAATCGCAAAAATGTGTTAGTTGTGATTTGGGTGATTATTTCAACCCTAACAACGTGATCTTGGCCTGTTGTTATTGGCTGGTTTCCACATCTTGAGACTAAGATAATACTAGTCTGTGTGTTTGAGGTCTGTGTTTGGGAATTTTACATTTGTCTTTTCATTTATTAACAACTGTAGTCTTCTACTTTAAAGTGTTCAGTTATGCGAGAGGACATTTGTTTTTTTTTTCAGTTCTTGGGATTATTTTTCAGGGTTTCAACCCAAATCTTCAAGGCTAGCCAGTTAAAGCGAAGGTTGTAAAACCTTTTTTTTTTTTTTAAACCTATAATAAATCCCCATAACCATAATATGGTTCTGCAGCTGATGTTTGGTGTGTCATTATACAAATAAGCACCAGGTTCACGGCCACTGTGCCTCATTAGCTGGTTGTTGTTTACATATACGCTGGTTAATGTATCGGCTGACCACCCAGATGGAACACACACACACACACACACACACACACACACACACACACACACACACACATATCACTGCTTGTCATAAAGTCAGCAGACCAGAACTACACTGTAGAGTCAAGATCAGATCAGAGTGAACTGTTGATGTGGCGCGCGGATCCTGCCGTGTGTGTGTGTGTGTGTGTGTGTGTGTGTGTGTGTGTGAGTGTTCACTTCCAGTTAAGTGTGTGTTTGGTGACTGAAACAAAACAACAATGGATGGAGCCATGATTCATCATAGCAACAGGTAAATAATAGATGGAGCCTCCATTTTACGAGGAGCTATAAATACTAAGTATCTGTGCAGACTACATGCACGTACGTCAATTAAAGAGACTGACCGCCGTCTCGACCGCAAACACACGCGTGCCGTCATCATTCATGCTTCACGGATGCAAGTGTCTACACAAAATGAAATTAAAACACAAAAAACTCAACGGTTGGTTTCTTAATTTTCCAGAACCCAACCCTGTGTCACATTTCCTAAACTCAACCGTCGCTTTCTTCTCGTGATAACACCCCAATCCCAAGTGGCATATATGTTTACGCAAAGTCATGATGTCATGGTGCCCAGTGTGTGGTGTAGCCAGACCTCTGGGGCGATAGGTCTGGCAAACACACACACACACACACACACACACACACTGGTTGGCGCGCTCCGATGCAGAGGTTGACATATTGGCTGTTTCCTTGCTGTCTTGACAAACAACCAGTGTTGATTTTTCACTGTCTGTGGTGTTGTTGTCCCGCAGCTCTAACAGGCCTGCTTGTGTGTGCATGCATGTGTGTGTGTGTGTGTGTGTGTGTGTGTGTGCGTGTGTGTGTCTGTGGTTGTTCTCGGTGCAGTGTGTCAGCAGTGGAAAGAGCTGGGGGGGAATTCTGACACCTCTCCTTCCAAAACAGAGGCTGTGAAACCTGGAAGCCTCTGCCTCCCTCCTGAGGTTTGTCTGTAGTCGGTTCACAACAAAATATCCCGTCCCTCTGGTGGTATCTTGGCATGCAGATGGTTTTATAAGCAACACATTGTCACTCCCATCACCCCCCCCAACCTCCCCACGAGGAATTTCCCCGTTACATACAACTTTCTAAACCTCAGCTCCCCGATACGTTCTACACACAAAAACTTGTGTGGAACAACCGAAACAAAAACCGGTTTCTTATATCAGAATATAGCATGTTTTTGTCTTGAGGATGCATTCCATATGATATAGTATAAAAATACGAGCCACCTATGAGATCCATTGCGCCGAGAGGTAGTTGCTTGTTCTTTAAGCCGCTACAGAGCTCCGTGACGCCGGCTACAGACCTCAAGTCACAGCTCGAGGGTATCAGCGGCAGTTAGTAGATGTGTTTAGCCGCTACAGAGGTCTGCAAACATGGCTACGGTGCTCTGCATGGTGCTCCATGGTGCTCTGCATGGTGCTCCGCATGGTGCTCTGCATGGTGCTCCGCATGGTGCTCGCATGGTGCTCCGCATGGTGCTCTGCATGGTAAATGGTGGATCAAGGATTTTTGCAACAATCACAAAAAAATATTTTTCTGGAAGGACTGAAAACCCACGTGACGTGAAAATACCGTTTGTTAAGTTAAAAAAAAAAACACGCTGTTATCTTTTTAAAACGAGACTGGAACCTTGCTCACCTGGGTAAAGGTCCTGTGTTTGGTGGTGCTCACGAGAAACCAACCTGAGTAGCACTCAGAATGGCTGAAATATTAATATACTGCATCATTTTGCTAGCCTTAGATAGGTTTGCTCATGCTAACAAAAAAGTTTCTTGTGAGCACGAGAAAAAAAATCCCAATGCCCCTTTAGGAGCTCCGTAATAAACGTCATTTTTGTCACAACTTATTTTTTAAATATTGAAAGATAACAAAAAAATAAGGTGAAAGTGAAATGCGCTGAGTTGTTTCTGACCAGTTCTTTCAGACATTATACTGAAATATACAGAAGTTGGATTTGCAACACTTTGCACGTCTCACGCTTCCTTTTTCAGTAAGAGGAAATTACCCGTGGTGTGTTTAGGTGTAATCTGTATTTGCAAACACTGCCGGCTTTGTTTGGTGTGACTACATGAGTGCAGATGTAATATTCTCTTCTCTCTCTAATATATTAGCTCAGGATTGGTGCACAGACAAAGTTAATATTGAGGTTGATAGTTGACATATGTGATATTTTGCAAATAAATAGGAAATACCCAACCCTGGCTTTTGAGATATATTAAATAAAACGTTATTATCTACACATCAGAGCCAAAGAAGAAGTTGTCATGCAAATCTATTATTTCCAATAGTTACCGTAATAACAGTTCATAGTGTTTCCTCTAGAATTCTTTTCAGCGGGGGGGTGCATGCTAGAAATAGGGCCGACGCCTATTTTTCGTGACATGCAAGCGTGTTGGAAGCGTTTCCAGGCAACATGGAATAAAAAAACATGTGTATATGTAATTTTGAAACAAATACGTTTGTAACTCTCGCCAAAATGCAACCTAGGGTGTTTTTGTGAATGTACCTGAGTCAAACTTTCATTTAAAAGCATAATTAGGACAGAAGCACCACTTTTAAGATTCACCGTATTCTCCTTTTTGGTCAAATGGCCTTTTGAATGGGAGAGCTAGGGGCGCTACTATGTTAGCATCAACATCACTATTTTTAAAAGACTAAGAAGGCTCGACACAACATGAGACTTTGCTCCAAGTCTCACCAGGGCTCTACACATCAACTCAGCATGGAGAACATTGGTAGTGTACACAGAGTTTAATAAAAAGAGGTTTTAACAACTCACGTTAGCAGTTGTTGTCTGTCAGACATTCTCCTACCAAGAGCCTGGGTCTGTCCCAGGTTTCTTCCTAAAAGGAGTTTTTCCTCTCCACTGTCGCACTAAATGCTCTGAATGCTCTGGAGGGGACTACTAGAACTGTTGGGACTTTATAAATTATACAGTGTGGTCTAGACCTACTCTATCTGTAAAGTGTCTCTAGATAACTCTTAGTATGATTTGATACTACATCATGGCTTTCAAACAAAGTGGCAGTAGGCCACACACCCAGCCTCCACCTTGCCCCCTTCGCCTCGAAAAATACAGACTCAGAAATGGCACATACTAAGGAAAGCTCATTGTGGAACTGGCTCTAATGGCTGGAATTCTGGACCAAGGCTGAATTTGGGGAAAGAGACTTCAGATACAGTATTAGGGGACCACTGAGGTCTATATAAAAGAGACTTCAGATACAGTATTAGGGACCACTAAGGTCTATATAAAAGAGACCTCAGATACAGTATTAGGGGACCACTAAGGTCTATATAAAAGAGACTTCAGATACAGTATTAGGGGACCACTAAGGTCTATATAAAAGAGACTTCAGATACAGTATTAGGGACCACTAAGGTCTATATAAAAGAGACCTCAGATACAGTATTAGGGGACCACTAAGGTCTATATAAAAGAGACTTCAGATACAGTATTAGGGACCACTAAGGTCTATATAAAAGAGACCTCAGATACAGTATTAGGGGACCACTAAGGTCTATATAAAAGAGACTTCAGATACAGTATTAGGGGACCACTAAGGTCTATATAAAAGAGACTTCAGATACAGTATTAGGGACCACTAAGGTCTATATAAAAGAGACTTCAGATACAGTATTAGGGGACCACTAAGGTCTATATAAAAGAGACTTCAGATACAGTATTAGGGGACCACTAAGGTCTATATAAAAGAGACTTCAGATACAGTATTAGGGGACCACTAAGGTCTATATAAAAGAGACTTCAGATACAGTATTAGGGGACCACTAAGGTCTATATAAAAGCCTCCATAGTGTCATGGGACCTTTAAAGGTTGGATTTTTCCAAATTGTATTAATTAAGGCATTAAGATCAATTTCCAAAAGATAATTTTTTATTCCTCTTTTTAGTCCACTTTAGCACTACAAAGCAAACAGAGAACTGAGAAAACTGTAAACTCTAAAACATTTTCCTTCCAAAAGGATGACAGTATGCGAGTAATAAAACAATGTCTGGAGTCCCGTCTAAATCACATAAAGTATTTTCTTTTCAGGGAGATCTGGAACTCTCCGATGGGAGTCCAGTGCAGATGGGAGTCATGCGTGCTCAGATTTAAACATTTACGGCATACTGACATTTGTGAAATCAATGAAATAATACATTTTCTCTCATTACAAACTTTTATAGAAGAGGAAAATCATTTCAAAAACATTTTAGCTATCTATGACTGTTCATAGCTAGCTCAGAATTTAAAATCCAAATTTCAGGAACAGGAGTCTTCTTCTTCGCCCAGACAAAGGAGAAAGAAAAGAGCAAGAGACGGCTTTTTGGAGCGTGAAGGCCACCGTAGCTGTGACCTGCGTGGCGAGAGAGAGCTGATTGTGATGATTGTGATGTTTGATCTCAACACTAGATGGGATGAATTCCTTCACATGGGACCTTAAACCATCATGTTGAAACCTCGCGATCAGCCAATGGCGTTCATTCAAACCGATTTCGATTTGACAACGATGAACCCGATGTCAATGTAATTAGGATATAAGCCCTAGGATATATTTCACCTTTCATTAGCTGTTATTAATGAGCTTTCTATTTTTTTCGTATTATGAGTTTATGCAGGCATGTAATATTCCCAGCGAGGACAGCAAGTCGTGCGATCCGTGCAGGTGGCGAGAGGCCAAGGCAGGACCGGAGGGGGGGGCGGGGGGGCGCGGGGGGTGCTAATGGGCTGCTCTCCCTCAGCACAGACAATAATAATAACAACAACAAAGTGCAGCGCCGATCGGGCCCCTTCAACCGTTTCCAAATGTCATTCCAGCCGGGCCTGGGTGTAATGGGCCTCAGTGCAGAGCTGAATGCTGGGTAATTGCTGAACAGGGGAAATGGTTTGTCACCATAGCTTCCTTTCCTTTCTTAGCTTCCTCTGTGCAAGTGTGTACATGTGTGTGTGTGTGTTTGTGCGTGTGTGTGGATATCTTTCCTTGAGTGTGTCAGAGTTTGGTCCCCAAACGCTAGCCCCCCTGACCTAATTGTCTGCACGCTGCGGGGAATTAGACCCGCGAGGTGACCCCTGAATGATGACGATAAACCGATAGAGAGCAAAAAAGAAGAAAAAAAATCTAGAGATTGTTTAGTAGATCAGTCCGTTAGATGTCTATGTCTTGTTGCAGGTGGCGGGTGGGGGGGGGGGAAATATGGGAATAATAAAGACAGAGATAGAGCAGTGTTAACGTGTCCTATTCTATTTGTCAGTGTAATAACTAGACTAAGTAGTATTATAAGACTAAGAAGTGGGAGACAAGACTAAAGGCTCATTTATGCTCCATCAGGCTGTTCTCATGAACTATATATATATATATATATATATATATATATATATATATATATATATATATATATATATATATATATATATATATATATATATATATTATATATAATATTATGCAGTGCATTTGTCATGTGTTCCATGTATTTATTGCTGTATGCACCTTATTGATAAAGACAGAGCTTACAAGCCGTTTTTTTTATCTTAAAGTTCTCATATTATGCTTTTTGGCTTTTTCCCATTCATTTATTGTGTCATATATTATTTTTGTGCATGTCATAGGTTTACAACGTGAAAATTCCCAAAGTCCCCCCCACCCAAAAGGGACTTACCATCTCCAACAGACTGGCTAGTAGTCCTTACCTAGGTACTGTCAGGACACAGCCTCATACTCTGCTTCTGACTGGCTAGTAGTCCTTACCTAGGTACTGTCAGGGCCCTCATACTCTGCTTCTGACTGGCTAGTAGTCCTTACCTAGGTACTGTCAGGGCCCTCATACTCTGCTTCTGACTGGCTAGTAGTCCTTACCTAGGTACTGTCAGGGCCCTCATACTCTGCTTCTGACTGGCTAGTAGTCCTTACCTAGGTACTGTCAGGGCCCTCATACTCTGCTTCTGACTGGCTAGTAGTCCTTACCTAGGTACTGTCAGGGCCCTCATACTCTGCTTCTGACTGGCTAGTAGTCCTTACCTAGGTACTGTCAGGACACTCCTTCATACTCTGCTTCTGACTGGCTAGTAGTCCTTACCTAGGTTCTGTCAGGGCACACCTTCATACTCTGCTTCTGACTGGCTAGTAGTCCTTACCTAGGTACTGTCAGGACACTCCTTCATACTCTGCTTCTGACTGGCTAGTAGTCCTTACCTAGGTACTGTCAGGGCACGCCCTCATACTCTGCTTCTGACTGGCTAGTAGTCCTTACCTAGGTACTGTCAGGGCACGCCCTCATACTCTGCTTCTGACTGGCTAGTAGTCCTTACCTAGGTACTGTCAGGGCACTCCCTCATACTCTGCTTCTGACTGGCTAGTAGTCCTTACCTAGGTACTGTCAGGGCACGCCCTCATACTCTGCTTCTGACTGGCTAGTAGTCCTTTCAATTCAAATACAATTATGAAAATGAAAATTAGCATTATATGAACACTTTAATTAGTCGTTTTGGTGTCTACTGTAGTTGATGATTGTGCCTTTTTGTCAGCTAAACTTAACCCTAAAGTCTGTTCCCACATCAGTGGTCTCCTTGTGCCCAACCTAACCCAGTGCTGGACCAGTGCCATGAGCGGTTGGGGGGTGTACGGTGCCTTGCTGAAAAACATCTTGGCAGTACCCAGGAGGTGAAGTAGCACTTCTCAAGCTACCAATCCACACTCTGTACTTTGGTCTATAGGGACTTGAACCAGTGACCCTCCAGTTCCAACGTGAACAAATCCACTTTTCCTTTGCCAACGCCCAGCTCACATTTACTTCTTACCCCATCTCTTCCCAGCTGCTCCATAGTAACTGTCCATGTGCCAGGGCCAAGTATTAGCAGAACATTATTTTACAATTTCTGACCAACTCGCCTAGCCATTCCTTAGAAAGTCCCCCCATTTTTAATTAAAATAATGTTGCTACAATGAGAGTTTCATATTATCAGGAGAAGTTATTATATAGAATGGATGGGAATTGCGTAGTTGTTTGTATATGTATGTGGTAAAGTGAAACGGAAGATGGGTTTGTGACGAGGAGCAAAGGAGGGAGGAGAGAAATATTTAACCTTAGAACAGAGTCAGAGAGGTAATGTCGTCGATCCCTTTTGCCCGGGCGGCGATTTCGTGAAGAGCAATTTCCATGTCATATCTCATCAAATGTGACGTTGTTGAAAGAGCGCTTTGCCCCACACTCCTTTACATTCAGTTTTCCCAAAGAAACGTCAAACGCTTCAATGTAATGAACATATTCGTGGAAAAAAGGTTTTCTTTACCACCCAGGGGATGTACTAGTGAAAATAAAAAACCCAGTTCTTATCCATTAACTGAAAAAATGCACACAGAATGGTTACACGTACCATGTTATGTCCATTTTGATTTGTATGAAGTTTCAACAGGCCTATATGAAAAAGTGTATCCAGTATGAATAATAAGTCTATATAAGTACATATAGAATTACAGTTATTGCAGAACTGCAGGCATTCCAAACCATGGTGGTGAAGAAGAAGATTACCCATAAGGCAAGGGTTTTGATTTACTTGTCGGTCCATGTTCCAACCCTCACCTAAGGCCATGGGCTTTTGGCACTGACCCCTCCCCCCCCTCATGGTACATGTCCACTGTGGCGTCTTATGACGGCAGGGATCGCTGCGCTTCCCAGCATTAGATGCTTGACGGGCTCACCACTAGTAGTTATCAGTTTCTCTTCAATGACCGCTGACAAGCCAAGAAATCAAGCTCCGCCCTTCTACAGCCGCGATGGCTGCACCTGATTGGATGAATTCTTCACTTGTGGGTTGTCTGCTCCCAGACTTTTAAAACAGGCCAACATTCAAAATTTGAATATTATTTATTTTGGCGATATTAGGCCTTTTATTTTTGACAGGACAGCTTAGACATGAAAGGGGAGAGACGGGGGACATCGGCAAAGGGCCGCATGTTGGAACCGATCCCATGGTTGCTGCGTTGAGGACTGAGCCTTTATATATGGCTCTATATATGGGTGTGTGCTCTACCAGGTGAGCTACCCAGGCGCTGATCGTTTGAAAAAGTTCTCTTATTTTACCAGAATAGTTCACCGAAATGTGATTCTGAAAATATGTTATGGAAGAAATAAGCTTCCAGTTGCTGAATCTGTCTTCGTTTTTAGATCAATGGTCAGTTTAAAAGTTCCAGCTGGAGTCTAGCTGGACACCTCTGATTTATTTTAAATTACCTGGACCCCAACTTTATGCCAAGGAGGAGCGGGCAACTCGACGCCCCGCCACCCGAAAGACGCAGCGACGCTAGCTAAACTGCAACCCCACAGTCCTCTGTACCCGGATCACCAGAGGTGGAAAGTACTCAAATATTGGGCGAACCAACGGGCCGCCATGCTGCGAGTGGGGAAATCACATTACCTTCTTTTTTATAAAACACATTGTGTTTGCATTGTGTGTGTGTGTGTGTGTGTGTGTGTGTATAAGATGCATGTGTGTGCATGAGAGAGAGTTTAACCACCACATCTGGCCCGGTGTGTTATTGCAGAGGTCAGGGGTCTGCTGGGTCTCTGCTGCCTGTGTGTGTGTGTGTGTGTGTGTGTGTGTGTGTGTGTGTGTGTGTGTGTGTGTGTGTCTGGAGCAGAGCTGCAGGTGAACGCCACAGGCATCATAATCACAGGTCAGGGTCATTAACTCTTTTCTCAGTGTATGTGTGTGTGTGTGTGTGTGTGTGTGTGTGTGTGTGTGTCTGTGAGAGAGAGACTCAGAGAATGGAGGGTGGTGATGGTGGTGGGGGGTTGAGGGTGAACAGGTGGTGAACTGGTGTTCAAAGACAGAATGAGAGAGTAGAAAGAGTCCGAGAGAAATAAAGAGTACAACATGCTCTGCCTAAAAAGGGCGCCACTGAGATGGAGACACCCCCCCCCCCTTCTCAAATAGTAAATATATGGAATATATGTATTCCAAATTTTACATAAATGATTTCAAAGACACAAAAATACAAAAGTTCTGGATTAGCTTTTGTAGCTAACTGTATAGGGTTCTACTTCCAAGACAACTTCTGTCTATAGCAAGTCTAGAACAGAATAGATATATATATATATATATATATATTATTTATCATATTATGTGCAGTACCTGTGCAACGAGATCAAAGCAAAACCCCTTTACAGTGTCAACCAGAAGGAATATACCATGGAATAAAATATCAAATATAAGTAATGCAAAAGAAAGGGGGGGGTGCACAGTTCCAGAGACAACAATATACATATATAAAATAGTAAGAAAGATGAATATGGTTTGTATATGCATTGTGAAAATATTGCAGTTATACAATTGCACAGTTATTGGTGCATCAAAAGTATTGAATATTAAATATTGGACAGTAATGAAATTGCACAGAATTTCCAGTTGTCAAGCAATCAATGTATAAATATTGTACATCAATGGAATAAGCAGCCTAATACCATTTATTAAAATGCATCTACACCATGTAGCATGATTGGGCCTCCATTCTCTAATCTCTTATATAAATAATATAAATAAAAACCAGGAAGTAGACCTACACATGAAGCCACATTCGCCCTATCAGCTACAGTAGCTAGTCGGGGGTGCATTCGTCTATTTACTGCGTTGGATTCTGTGACAAGTGTTTGAAATAATTAATATAGTTTTGAACAAAACTGAAGGTGAGTTGAAAAGCTTAAGGTTGAATTGCGCTGCTTGTTCTGCCGGCGTTATTCATTACCATTCAAAGTTAAGATAATTAATTTCAGCATTGTGTTTTCAGACGCTCTGTAAGAGCAGGTGAGACTTTTTTTAAAAGGGTGGATTGCTTTTATTTTTGGGATAAAAAGAAATGCTGTTTATTTTAATTCAGGTTCAGGGGTGAAGAGAGGTCGGCCTGCTATTTTTAGTGCCAAGTCCAAGATGGCCGACCTTTGTCCTTTCTAGGCCCGGGGTGTCAGGGGTCAAATGTTAGCAGGCTGAAATGACAGTTTATTTTTAGTGCAAACAAGACTGCTATTTAAGGCTCCATAAGGAGGCTGGTCAGATAATTATACCACCGGTTGGTCGGCTGCCATTTATCCACCCACCCTACCGGTCAATTGCAGCCATATGTGGACAGACTAGGGGGTCTGCCCTGCTGCCTGTGTGTGTGGCTGTGTGTGTGTGTGTGTGTCTGCATTAATTTATTTTTTTTCCTACGTAAATGTTGGCATCTTTCCTTTCCTGTGTAGAAAATGTACACCACTTCATATCTTCTCGTGGATGCATGTAGCGGACTCGTCCGTGTAATTGTAACCATTTCTCTTCTGCACTGTAACGAAGAACATGTGCATCCATGTGTGTGTGCGGTTTCTCTGCATAAATGTTAGTGTCTCTCAGTTGCTCTGTTGTTAGTGCGGCTTCTGCTAACCCTCTCTTCAATTTGGCTTCCAAAGTCAAAACACGCTGTCCACCCCGAGCCGTCCTCCCAATGCGGAGGGAATCGTGTTTATGCCGCCCGCGCCGTCTCAAAAACCACCCAGATGCTGTAAGTCAGTGTGTATGGACGAAAAGACGAATGTCCCCAGAAGGACTGAGGAGATGACAACCCCATGAAGGAGAAACACTGCAGCATGTCAGTTACTGGTCAAAAAGCAAAGACCTTCAACTGCATTATGTAATTGCTTCATAAACGTTATTGGATGTAATAATGGACGAAAGGTTAAATGAATGAAGGAATAATAAAAGCCTGATTAAAAGATGTGAGTTACCACAACATACAAGAAATATAAAAAATGACATATGAGACATTTTCACACTGTCTGCCTGGTGTGAGCGTGTCAGTTTTTATTTGGGCTGCCATGGTAACAGGTCAGAGGTTACACACTGCAATGTTTCTTGTGTTATGAGTTCATCAATATGGGTCAGCAACTTGTGAATGTAATGTGAACATTGGCTTTATTGTGGCCTATTGCATAGCATCCAGTTAATATTCTGCATGAACCCATGCACTTTATTTGTAACTTATTGACTTGCTCTGATTTGTGTCATCCTTTCTTAGTTTCACGGGGCTGGAAGAGCAGCAATAAACGTTACTGCACCCGCTTCCTCTTCGTTTCAGTTCCAAGGGCTGCTACATTACATAAAGATAAAAAAACAGCACTGGAAAATACCTAAACAGAAACACTCACACAAAACTCCCTAGAACACCAGAACCAGTAGCATGAATGAATTCCCACAAGGCTCTGGAGCTGAGTCACCAGTTTCACTTTAGTATCGGTGGAAGAGTTTCTTCATGATTCAGCTCTCTCTCTTCATTTTCTTCTCCCATTTGGTTTCTGTTCCGCGTTTTATCATAATCATCATATATCATCATCAGCTGTTTGTTCCACCAACATGGTGCTAGACTGAAGTTGTATGGTTCAGTGGTTTCAAATACAGAGGGGGGGGGGACTCGTCCTTTTTTCTTGAGAAAATCCTGTTAAAACTAAAACAAATTCCCCCTGGCTCCCCTCTGGGGCCGGTGAAATGACTAATGTAGTGGCAGAGACATTGATACAGTTGGTATTTGAAGGATCTAAAGGTTATGGGGTCCCAACATTGAATCTTTGAAGCACATCGATGTGCTTCCCTACACCCTCACTGTGTCAAACGGAGAACACGTAATCTAAATTTACCCGCGCGGGACGCTGAAGATGAGCGGAGCAGATGGCTGCTGGGTGGAGGCTCTGAAACCTTGTTTGCATGCAGCACCCAGGGGGTCAGGCAGTCAGTCGGGAACACTATTGTAGAATGGACCAGGGGAAATAAAGTCTCTGCAGAGGGTAAATGGCTAAATAAAGTCACCACAGCTTCTCTGGGTTCAGCTCTCATACTGGTGTCTGTAGAAGGGGAGGCCAAATGCTGGAAGGAAGACACGGGGGAAATAAAAGAGAAGCAGAGTTTTGGGTGGGACCTGAGATCAGTCAGAGGCTGAGCTAAACCGAAACCCAAAGGGACACTTCCACAGACTCGCTCACTGTGGACGTTGCTAGCTAGCTTACGGCGTGCGACACATACACACACAGCATATATATAGATATTGGCTGTTTTGGGCGAATAAGCACTAGCATGCTAGCGGTCAAATTTATGTGAATTATTCAAGACGAATATTTGCTTTGCTTTCTTATCACACCTTTAGCAAGCAGTCAGTACAGGAAGACGTGAGGAAAACTATTGTGTGTTGTGTTCTGAGGTTGTGAGGAGTTGGTCTTCGGGCTCTGTAGACTCCACACTTCTTCACCCACTGATCGCTATCAACCAAACAGACGGCTGGCGCTCAGTAGCTCGGCTTCCGCAGCAATTATCTTTTCCCATGAGACACTGGGAGAAACTAAGAGCATAGGCAGCTTCTCTGTGTGTGTGTGAATGAGTGAGTGGAGAGGGGTGAAATGTGTGGATGAGGTGTGTGTGTGTGTGTGCGTGCGTGTGTGCATGCGTGCGCATATCAAACGTGTTCCTGCTCTAAATCAAAACCCCAAAGCAACCGTGTCAGACAATTGAGTTCGCCCACATTACCGAAAATACCCATAATCCCTCATCCCACACAAGGTATTCAGTTTCCCCTTAACAAACGGCCCCCCCCTCCCCACTATCTGAAGACTGAACACTAACGCACTCGGAGGTTAAGCCAGTGAAACCATTGCGCTGTCCTCCTTCAGTCGGTTGGGCCGACCTGTTGGGCTAAGCAAGCCCCCTGATTGGTGGATTCTGGCTAAATCACTGCTAAATCAGTGATTGGTTCTGCTATTTCTGGTTCCTTGCCTGAAAAAATCAGATTCGAGTAATGTTTTGAATAGGCCTATTCGTAGTCTTGCAGAGTGTAGATAAGATCGATACCACTCTCAAGTGCTGCAGGTTAGCGTAGCTTAGCATAACGACTAGAAAGGGGAATCTGCTAGCCTGCTGCTGACCAGAGGTAACAACCTCTCGGCACCTCTAAAGCTCACTACTAGAGTTTTATCATTTCATGCTGCAGACCGTTTCTTGGTACGGACCAGTTGCCCCAGCAACCAGGAGACTCCAGGAAGGTACTGGTAAACTAAGCCGAAGATCCTTTGTACTAAAGAAGAGCATTTCAAGCAGCATCTCCCCCCCCCAACACACACACACACACACACACACACACACACACAATCCATTGGGATCCATTTCCTTCCTGTTCTGACCATTTCCCCAGCCACTGTCACATGACCAGTTATTGTTTCCATGATGATTATCCAAAATTCTGATAGCATGAAACCAGGACTGGATTATTTTCTTTTTTAAGTGGCAGACTGAGCCTATAAAAAAGTGTTTTAATGAAATTTAGTGAAAATTAATAAAGAATGTGATGTTTTTTTAGAAGAATTACATTTCTCTTCTATTCAATATTTCCTACGCTTCTAAGCAGATTTTCTACGCTGTATTCTGATCAAATGTTTTATGTGAAGCACTTTGAAATGTGCTCTGCAAATCAAGCTGCCTCGCCTAAAATGTCCCACATTCGGCTTTGTGATGAACCACGCACAATTTGAAGGGATAACATTTCATTCACACACAACATTCATTCACCATTTCATGTGACACACAACAAATGAGTTATTGGTTGATTGATAAAACATGATGCAATGTTCAGTGCAAAAATTATTCTTATCAAGTCATTTTCATCTGTAATTCAATTTTTCCCAAAAGAAATTAGAACAACATTAACCCTGTTTTCATTGCATATCGATTTAGTATTTAGTTAAATGAACCATAACCTGTCTTATGCATTCTTGCTTCAGATTCCAAATTGATTTGATTCCAAGTTTTACTGTCTTTTCAAGACTGAGGGGTTTGCAGATGAAACTTTATAAAGTACTTGAATTACATACAGTATGCATCGCCGGTCACAATCCTATGACTATTATTAGTATTACACTCCAAACGGCATAACAACACACTGAAAATGACTGAATTACACTCTAAAGTAAGATTTTGAATGTAGAACTTCAACGTGGAGTATTTCTAAATCAGGCATCATTTGCAATCAAGCAAAATTTTCGAATACTTCTTTCTGGTCACGCGCCACACGCCTGAGACGTTTTATGCTCTACATGGTGTTTCAAAAGACAGAGAGATAAAATTCCGGGAGAAAAATAATGTTCATTCTCCGTGTTGCTTTATCTGTGTAATGGTTCACACGGTAAATTGCGAGTGATTAATTGATGTTGTGTTAGTGAAAAATGTGGTTTTATGTAAGAGTGTATATGTGTTGGAGAGCAGATACTTCTGCATACTTACTGTATATTAAAGCATGTGTGAGTACACTCGAGATAAAAACTGCAAAATGTACTACTTGTCCATGCATGAATGTGTGTATGTGTGTCCATGCACATGCAGAACTGTGTGAAGAGCATCTGTGGCGTTAGTGTGTGTGTGTGTGAGTGTGTGTGTGTGTGCGTGCCTGTGCATGTAAGTGTGTTTTTCTTAAACTAATTGGAGAGAGCTTGGAGTCAAGGCTCAAGGATAAGATAAGACTGCAGAAACCAAACCCTGCTGTCGAGAAAGAACCGCGTAGCTGCAGTTCCTGTGTGTTGTTCCTCCCTCACAATCATTGGCTGTTCACTGTGAGTGATTGGGTTGCGAGCCTCATCTCCATTGTGAAATTTCCAAACTTGCATTGGTGAAAAATAAAAAAGACATAATAAAAGACAGCATTTCCGGTTTTTCCCCCAACCCCGAAAGACAGACTGACTCTGTGCAGATATACGTGGTTCTTTGGTCCGACAATGGCGAGAAGCATCTGGTAACACTTCTGTGTAATTGCTGCTGAGAAACCCTGAAGATCTGAGAGGAGAAAAAAATTCCAACATGTTTTTCCTCCGTCCTTCTCCTGCCCTGCTCGCCTCGTGTTGGAATTTCACCAGAGTTTAGGCAAAAACAAAAGAGACGGGTGTTCTGAGTGTAAGAAAAAAAGAGAAAGAAACACTTGGATGAAATGCAAGGAGGGCGTTTTCAATGACTGTTAATGGTGTGTGTGTGTGTGTGTGTGTGTGTGTGTGTGTGTGTGTGTGTGTGTGAGTGTGTGTGTGTGTTAGTGTCCCTAAAAGGTGTTTTCTAATAGCTATGCTGCCTGGGATCCAAAGTTAAGTCATGAGGGGAATTAAATGGGTTCCAATTTCTTTTGGAGCAATCGCTGCTCCTACCAAAAGACATAATATAACGCTAACTGACAACAAATGATTTTTCAAAAAGAATTGCTCCAGCTCAAAGTGGTGTTCCTCATGCTCTGTGTCTTTTATTATTTTGGCAAAACATTTTGGTAATAAGCGGATGTTCATGTGGGATTTCAGCACCTCAATTCCAGAGATCACCTGTCATTTGTTTTGTTTTTTTCATTTGTGACTAATAAATTATTACAAGATGATGGTTGATCAAAATGCTGTGCATATATGTATGTGTGTGTATGTATATATATATATATATATATATATATATATATATATATATTATTTTTTTAACTTATTGCACTTCAATGAAAATGTATAAATCTGTAAATGTATAAATTTGAATGTTGATTTTATAATTTTTGCACTGCCTAAAATGACACAGGGAGTTAAATCAGAGGATGCAGCGCAATGACCAGAGCATATTTTAGCCGTGTGATTTCAGCAGAATGAAAGTAGTCTTTTTTGTTTTTTTAAATTTCTTAATAACTGTACAGGAACAAAAAATGATTTATGATTGAAATGATGATTCAACTCTACATTTACATTTGACGCCTTTATTCTGAAGGATTGGGAACATGAGACAATGTTGATCAGACAGCAAGCATATATTCAAAACTGGAATAAACTGTTAGATTAATTAATAAGAGGTAGTTCCTCTGAGATGTGAAAATCTAATAACCAGCTTATATGTTTCAATTCAGTTTTATTTATAGTGTCAAATCACAGCAGGAGTTATCTCAAGACACGGTACAGATTACAGTAATTCTAGACCACACTCAATAATTAAGAAAGACCCAACAATTCCCCCCCAAGAGCAACATTGGGTGCAAAAAACATCCTTTTTGTTAGAAGTTGGTGTCCTGTCTGCAAATCAAACACAGTGAGGGAGCTACGAGTGGCTTCGTAGTGTGTGATTTGAAGGACCAGGGACCAGGGACCAGGGACCAGGGGCCAGGGGCCAGGGGCCAGTGCCTGACCGCCATGAGAAGCTACTGTCTGAAAGACAGACTTTTGGGGCCTAGCCACTGTTAGTACCAGCTCGGCTCGGCTTGGCTTGGCTCGGCCGCGGTGCCCCTTCCTCCAGTTTCCATTACAGATTTAGTAGCTCCTCATGCGTGAGGCTGGTCGTCATACCGCAGGAAACTTCTGTGACCTAAACGCTCTGACTCACCAACCCGACGGACTGACCTCCCCGAGTTGGTCCAAAAAGGTCCAGGGAACACAGCGAACCGGCGCCGGCTTGAGCGTACGTTCTGCGCGTGTGCGAGATGCAATACGTCTCCATAACAGCAGGCGCCACTAATCTCTATTGTCACCCAAAAAATGGAAACCGGCAGCTGATTGGACGGACGCGTCACGTGGGTCTGGCTTCTCAAAACCAGATTACAATGGTGGCTCGTTTAGAATACGATCTTGTATTTTATCTAAAACAGTTCACGAAACCTGTTTCTGAAAACATTTTAAGTGAGAAATAGGCCGTGCAGTTTCCGGTTAGCACTCCACCAATCAGATTGGTCACTGAGACCGACTGCCCGCCCCGATTCAACATGTCAAATCAGTCAAAATGAAGGCCGCCGGCTCTCCGGCTGACGATGGCACGGAACACACGGAACAGACTCGAGTCTCAACCCCGCCAGACTGTCTGACGGCCGATTATCTGGTTGGGGGTCACGTTCCTTATGCAGCACGCATAGAGAACGTAAAGGTGCTGGTGCTGTTTTTGAATCTCTGCTGTCTGCCAGAACACACGATTTGTTTTAAAAGAAGCTGGAGGCAGCAAAAAAGCCCCCTCTGTCTGTAATGATGACACAGTGGTTAGTGACGTTTTCTCCAACCAATCAGCAGTCTGCAGGTTTTCACGTCCCATTGTGGCATCGCCTCCTCGCTTGGCCCCTCGATGGAGGTGGTACTAAAAATAGTTCCTGTTGGCGAGTAGGGCGAGGTGAGTCGAGCTGGTACCATGTCGTGGAAAAACGCCATTAGACACTCACAAGAAACCCATTTATGTCCCTTTAAAAGAGTGTGTGGTAGCTCGGCTAGCCAGTCGGAGCATCATAGACTCAAGCCTAGTCACCCAGCCGACCTATGGGGAGTCAATCCCAGCTGTCAATCATGAAGTTTCACCCCGTTTTTACAGCATCGAATAGCTAATAAAAAACTTATCAGAAGAATGAACACTTGAATCAGTGTGATAACTATATAAAATGACAGAAACCCTCTTTGGGAACAACTGTACTCTGAGTTTTCAGTTTGACCCACGTCCCATCCGCTAACATATAGGGGGCGGGCTTTAGGACTTACTGTAGCCTGTACTGCCGCCAGCCACCACGGGAGACCCAGATGTTTTGGCTTCACTTTCTTGTCAAAATGATCATTTAAACTTTTGAACATAATGTGTATTATGTATCCATGGCTTAATTCCAACTCCCCATTCACTACCGTGCATCCTTTATTGTCTCCAAAGTGCAGTCCCATGGTGGTCCCCCAGAAGGGGACGGAGATTTATATTTCAATGGACAAAATAACAAGAAGACCAGGTGTACCTGTACACTGAAATCAAGGAAAGGTTTTAATAGAAAAAAGGTAAAAATAGAAATATATATATGCATACATATATGGATATATATATATATATACACATATGTATGCATCTAATATATATATTTTTTACATGTTCAAAATAAACTAACTAATTTGTACCTCAAAACAAATTCTCACAAAAACAAGAAGACCTATGAAGGTGAAATCTGTGCTGCATACAGTATTTTCCCTACATTTCATATAGTAAACAAGTAAAAAAGAGGGGGGGGGGTGTGGGAGGTTGTTTAGGCTTTTGGTCAAATATACGGTGAGTGGATGTGACGGCGTGTTCAGCCCCAATCTGCAGCGTATGGTGACATTTTAATCAGGAGATAACATGGTTGGACACACAGATTACACCTGGTTTCAACACACAAACAGACACTGACCACACACACACACACACACACACCAAAATAAATACTTTATATCCACACATAACCGCATTTCGCCAACATATCCAACCACACCAATGAGCCCACCCTGACTCGGCATCCAAATCCATCATGGCAACTGACTCTAATTTAACGTTTCAAGTCTCTGTGTGGCACCAGGGTAGCAGGGTGGCACCGCTGGGGATTTGTGGGTGTCTACGCTGCCAGGGGGGGGGGGGTGGCATGTGCCCACAAGCTGTCTGCCAGGCTTCAAAGCAGCCTCTCATTTTGTTTGGTAGAAAAATGTTGTGTTTTCCACACTGTCACCTCTACTGACTGAGCACTTTAGGAATTACTGTTGTGAAGTTGTTTTTTAACCCTTTCCCTCTTTGCCAGCGTGAAATGGAGGTGTGCATGTGTGCTGGCATACATGTTGATAGCTACCTCTCTGTTTAGCAGTATTAAGAACAAAGAAAAAGCTCATGTGCTTCAACAAGAGAGGAGGAAGATTTGGAGGGGACCAAAAACAAAAAAACACCGAGATCGGAGGTACTTACCTTAAATTGTTAGTTCAGTCACAAAACGTATATTCTCACATTCCTCAAGTGGTATCTACATTGTAAAAAAAAAAAAAAAAAAAACTTAATATGATCAACTAATCTTTTATCAAGAACATAAAAAATTTGGTTTATTCATTTCAAGTCAATTCAACTTAAAAAAAAATGTCTTTTGTTTTCAGACCACTTCTCAACACATTCTTCTAAAGTGAAGTCTTTTGACCTAAGAATACGAGTTGAATGTACCTCCAGCCAGGAGTTCACTCAACTCATTAAATTAAATTAAATTTTTAAATAATCATGAGTCATATATTTGCAGGCTTCCCAGCCTTTCTGACTTCCCCCACCCTTTCTGTGGCACTCAGCCCCAAGCCCACCAATGAAGCTTGTCACAAATATATAGATATATATATTACAAATTTTAAAAAAATGACATATGATATATATTTTTTAATTTTATATTATATTCATTTTTATTTTTTTTAAATGCTCGGTTATTTCCTAAAACAGCTGGCCACTGTAAATACTACATTTTCAGCTGCAGATTTAGCTGCAGGATGGTGTATGTGGGATTGGGTCAAAATAAACTACAGTGTGTGTGTGTGTGTGTGTGTGTGTGTGTGTGTGTGTGTGTGTGTGTGTGTAATACTTTCTAGTAGAATACATTCATTGTTGATTGTGATTTTTTTGTGGGATTTTATTAATAGAAAAGTACACAATATCAAAAGCAATGTAATTAAAATGTAAATTTGCAATGCTATGAGAGCCACACGCTCAATGAAATACTTGTATGTCGGGGTAAATCTCAGATATTTTAATACCTGGGTAAATGAAACCAAAACTACCTTTATGGCGATACCACTAGAGGGAAGAGTGAAGATATAGTTTTGACATGGAATTTAGGCAGATTTACTCTTTAAAGTACAATTATAAAGCCTCATAACTCATTGTAGTTTGAAAAGTGTATTATAGTAATCTTACAATAAAAAAGAAGTCTGTTCTCAGTGGAAATATATTGACGTATGCCTTCCTCTTCCCACAATTAAAAAGCTCATCTTCTGACATGTGTCTTATAATAATAATAATGTATACTTTATTAATCCCACAAGGAAATTTCAATTTACACTCTCTTGTTATTACACACTTCACACACAGGCCTGAACTACACACACATGCTCAGGTCCTATACATGCACTAATGGAGAGATGTCAGAGCAGTTGGGGGTTTGGTGCCTTGCTCAAGAGCACCTTGGCAGTGCCAACTGGCACCTCTCCACGTACCAGTCCACCAGACCAGGTCCGAACAGGGACTTGAACCAGCGACCCTCCGGTTCCCAACCCAACTCCCTACGAACGGAGCTACTGCCACCCCAGCTATTACTAGTCCTGGAACTTTTTATGGTTAATTTTGGTACTTTTCTTAATTTTAGCTCTTATTTTTCTGCCAGCAGTTTTCTCACATCAATATTGCCATACAGTAATACTGTATTACCAATAAAATACTTGGGATTCCTACCAAAAAGTTGAGTTGAAATATCTTGAATATCTTTGTGTGTGTGTGTGTGTGTGTGTGTGTGTGTGTGTGTTGTGGGTGTACTACAGGCAGACCTTTACAAACATATTGTACCCTGTTTCAAACTAAAACTAGATAAAACAACACATCAGCATTGAAACCATACGTCCACATGCACCAACACATCTGACATGTTTACTGGCCAGCAATCATATCATATCATATCATATCATATCATATAATATCAGATGATGTTGTACCAGAGGAGAATATCACTTTAACACCCCTTGTTGATGGATTTGTACACAGACAAGCTGCTGCCTGTGTAATCAGAGATGCTACAAAGCTCTAATTCAACGTGCCCTCTCGCCCTCAGAAGGATGAAGGACCACATACAGTCTGTGATTAAATAACCACCCACACAGACAGGCAGACAGACAGACAGACAGACAGACAGGCAGGCAGACAGACAGACAGACAGGCAGGCAGACAGACAGTCAGACAGACAGACAGTCAGACAGTCAGACAGGCAGGCAGTCAGACAGTCAGACAGACAGACAGACAGACAGACAGACAGTCAGACAGTCAGACAGACAGGCAGGCAGACAGACAGACAGACAGACAGTCAGACAGTCAGACAGACAGGCAGACAGACAGACAGACAGGCAGGCAGTCAGACAGTCAGACAGACAGACAGACAGACAGACAGACAGTCAGACAGTCAGACAGGCAGACAGTCAGGTAGGAAACACAGTGAGCAGGCAGCTGGGCAGAGAGGAGAACATGAAATAGAAGCAAACATCCTGGCTAAGTTTAACCACCATAATACTTATATTGAAATCCATTTTAGGGATTTCCCACCTGAAAGTCTGAACCAAGGTCCAGACCAAGGCTCATGTTTTCTTTACATTGCATACATTTTGGTTGTAATACATTTTTGTATGTACACTGTAACAATTTAACAATTCACTCTTATGAAATCCAATGCGAACGACAGACAGATGGCGGCGGGACGCCCTGACGCTAATCCAATGACACAAAAAAAGTAACCATGGCGATCAGTAGATCCACTAAAAGGATCCCGTGTATCTCTACGCCGTCACCTGGCTGGTGTCAGGAGGACGAGGCCTCGCCACCGCGCCGTCACCGTCACCAGCCAGCTCCAATCAGCTGGTCGAGGCCTCGCTACCCCACCGTTTAAACAGAGTGGAATAAAACATATAAAAGTCCAAATCTACACAAAACGATCAATTAGTAAGCTCACAGCAAATGTGTATACATGGTATTCAGGCAACCTTTATTGCAACGTTGGCATGGTAACATGTCCAGACTAGTGCAACAGTAACTTTGGTTTTTTGGGTCCTGCACATGCATCAACAATGGTCCCAGGTGAGAGCTACCTGTCACTTGTCACATGACCTAGAGCCCTGAAAATATATTTTTTTTTACTAAAGCAGGATATGAAATCAGATGTATTACCTACCACCATTTGGTTTGTTTAAAAATATTTATAAAAATCTGGCCATGCCAGATGTAATTATTGTACTCATTTTTAAACATATTTTGAAAGAGCTAAATTGGGTTGGTTTGATTGTGTAGTTGTAGTACGTGCAGTTTGACGGAATGGATCATATTTACAGAGGACTCCTGCCGTTAACATGTAAATATCAATACATGCTCTGACAGGAATTAGAAACATATTTATTCGCGCGGAGTGGGTGTTGTATGTACTACCCTGCTGCCTTCGGGTCCTGTTCAAAATCTGACAACAATTAACATTTTTGCACAGTAAACATGAGCTGTAGCCCTGCACGTTTGTCAAAATGACTTTGAAATGATTTCAAGATCGCCAGTGACATGAATTACTGTAGGCCTTCAATAAACGTCACATCTCATAATGAAAAGTTGAAATTACATCTGAAGTTCATGTCAGAAAGTACCGAAAGCTGTTTTCGACTCACTGATCCATATTATCATATTTTCAG
Source organism: Percina caprodes (assembly GCA_013375575.1). Classification (NCBI taxonomy): domain Eukaryota; kingdom Metazoa; phylum Chordata; class Actinopteri; order Perciformes; family Percidae; genus Percina; species Percina caprodes. Next base: position 89,366 of record JABXJD010000736.1, read on the forward strand.
TTTGTTTGACGGCAAGCGGTTGTCAGTTCAAGTGGCTGCTGGGACAGATTCCAGGGGAGTCTCTCTCTCACACACACACACACACACACACACACACACACACACACACACACACACACACACACACACACACACACACACACACACACACACACACACACACACACACACACACACACACACACGTTCAGCCCTTGGTGTCTGCTGCCATCTACTGTTTTTAAGTGAATCCATTTCAGAAAAGGATTTATTGGTTTATTGCTTCAGTAAGTTCCACAGCGTAACACATTGTAACTAACAGAAATCAAAAGGAATATTGGCCAGTTCAAAGTTAAAGTATCTTTGTTAGTGAGAGTTATCACACAGAATGGTCTCAGCCGGCCTGACTGCTGCCTGATCAAAAAGCTCCTGAGAGGTGCAGGTGTTCCCATAACTTTTGTAAAAAAGAAAGATTTTTTTTAATGTTTTAATATACAAATGAGGCATTTCTAATGCTACGTTTTGGTGAATTTAGGAGGAATTCACTGTCACAAATAGAAAGGTGTGGTAAAATAAACACCTTTATGTGTATTTTGGATGTTTTTCCCCAATAGTCTGAAAGAAGACAAGTTATGGGAGCAAAACAGCCCAAAATTAAGTTTTATTTTTGCCTTTACCTCCCCTTAAAATAATGTTATGCTGTAACACTTTTTGATCAGGGCATTTGGTGGCATAAATGCTGTTAGAGTTAAAAATGAGGAAACCGTTGGTCTCTATAGTCAGGGGGGGGGGGGATGTTTTCCCGTCGCACAAAACCTTTGATCTCACACCCCCTAATCACTTCCTGAAGATTATACAGTACGTGCACCTCCGCACTGCCCCCACTGTGTGTGTGCATGTGTGTGTGTGTGTGTGTGTGTGTGTGTGTGTGTGTGTGTGTGTGTGTGTGTGTGTGTGTGTGTGTGCTTGCCTGAGGGCGCCCAGGGCAGATGTAGTCGTCTGTGTCCTGCCTGATCACAGACACAGATAGGGAAGGAATAGAGACAGAATCATGATGTCATTAAACAGTGACAACTAAGAAAAGTTATTAATAACTTTGGCAGTCATGCTGAAGTGCATAAAGCATATAAACTGACCAAAAGAGTCAACATATTTTTACACCAGGGAAATAAACAGATGGGAGTGCTGGTAAAGTCACTGGGCTCTGGTCTTGGTGTTACTGGGGGGGCTTGTAGGCAGTAAATGCAAATCAGGAATAGCAACTGGAGATGCACAATCAGTTTTTGGCACCACAATTAGTGTGTTATTCTCCATTGATGTTTCATTACATGCTCATATACAGAGTTGTAAGCCTGGAACCAAGCCAGCCAGCTACAAGATGAATCATGACCATAAAACATTTCATTTGGTGCAAAAATAACATTTTAAAAATGGAAAACAAGGCAAAGGTACAAGACTGTGTACACAGAATACTATCATAGACTTCAATGGTAGCAGCTCGTTTGGGGGTGCGGTGGAGAAAGATGTGAGCGAAGCCATTGGGTCCGTTGTGGTAACGCTGCTGGATATCCAGAAGTTAAAGCCCGAGCAGGAACAATCTTTGCTGGGTTGTGTTGGGGGCCATGATGTTGTGGCCCTCCTCCCCACGGGGGCTAATGTACCAGAGTCTGGTAGGACCGGGTTAATGGACCAGAGTCTGGTAGGACGTCTGGTAGGACCGAGCTAATGGACCAGAGTCTGGAAGGACCAGGCTAATGGACCATGGTTTGGTGGGACAAGGCTAATGTACCAGAGTCTGGTAGGACCAGGCTAATGGACCAGAGTCTGGTAGGACCAGGCTAATGGACCACGGTTTGGTGGGACCAGGCTATTACAAATCACGGCTGATAATCAAAATCCTTATGGAGAAGATTCATGGGATTTTCACACTGTTGAGCTCTATTTTGACATCGTCACATTTTCGTTTGTCTTTAGATAAGTTTGCCTTAAGTCATTCAAATTTTCAAGTTTTGCCGGTTCCTGCTGCTGGAGGGACCCGGGATCTTGGCAGACCAAAGATTCAGCCCCTCGAGCTCTTAAATAAAGGGATTACCCAATCAGAATGGCCCAAGGCCATGCCACATCATGGGGAGAAATGGAGTTTTGGTTTAGAGATTTGTTTGAATTTGTTGGTGGGTGCTTTTGTTTTGGTTTATTGAAAAACTTCAGCGTTCTTCATAATATGTCACCATCTTTTGCAAAGTGTATATTGCGCCAGTTTATATCACGATAACGATAAAGCCCTAGTCTCATCCCTCTAAAACACATTTCCTCACATCTCTCCCATGCTTCCTTCCATTTCTATGTAGCTTCGCAAATAATTCGCACAAAAAAATCATGTTCACATGTTAAGCCTGTTTATACCCAATACAAATCATTTTAACATATGAAATGAAATATGTTTTAAGCTATTACGACAAATACAATTTCACATTTTAAAATGTAATACACTATATATTATAATTGTTCACAGAAAGAATACATTGCTTTTATATTGATGACATGTGGAATTAATCCCATCCCATGTCTCCCACTATGTTGAAGCATATTTGTGCACACCCAGAAAATATCTTATGACACTATTTTTCAATAATTCACAATTAGATATATTTCTGAGTCCTCTAAACAACTAACTAATATAACCAAGAAAAGTTGCAACGCTGACTGTGACGGCAGTAGTCTGTTCAGAGAAAAAAAGGATAGGGAACCGAACAGAACATGTAAACACAACAATAAAATAATTTGTATTAAAGTTATAAGTTTTTTTCTCTCTCAAATTCTTATTTTGGTTTGATACTATTTCATATTTCTTGTTTTTTCTTCTTAGTGTTGTTATACTGGCAAAAATCTAATTCCATACACGGCCCCTTGTTCCGGTTGCTTCGGGCTTCCTGATTATCATTTTAGCTGAGGTACAATAATTGTGTATTAGGCCTAATTAGGCTAAAGATAATTTGACTTCATCATGTGATTAATTATGGTAGTATCATTTCTAAATAGTACGTGTAAACTACGGGAGAAAAAATATTATACAATATATTTTATCTCTTATCTTTTTGTCAGAAGTACAGTAAATAAAAGGGGAGCAGAAGAAGTGTTAGGGTTAGGTGTAGGCCTCCATTAAACAACGTAAAGCACTTCAAATATAACGTTACATGTTAGCATTTGGCTATCCTTGAGATGTTTTTTATTTCTATTTAAATAAGTAAATGAGGTATGAACGGGTTCCATACCCCAAAGCGGGTACCTGGACTGTCCTCCACCCACCCCACCCCACCCCACCGCACCCCACCGCACCCCACCCACGCGCTGCTGAAATCTGAGATGTGCCGACGCAGCAGCGCTTTCAATGAAACCCTGTTCGCCCACGAGCTGCTAGCGTCCGCCGGGGACTTCATGCGGTTCTCTTTGACTCCGCGGTCAGCCCGAGGGACTCAGAACTCCTCCAGGAAGTAACATGGCCAAAGTGAACAGCGGTGCCTCCGGTTGTCGAGCCATGGTGAAGGCAGGAAAGTACCTGTCGTGCCCGTCTTCCACGAGCCGGTATTCCGGCCAGCGTCAGCGGGACATGTTCAGTCCACAGCGCCGAATGACGAGCGCTGACGCGGCTGGCACGGGAGGAAAAACCGCGGCTTTGGCCCAGCAGGAGCAGCTGGGGTATTTCTCCACTACAGACAGACATATGCAGGCCAACCGGAACCTGATTTACCGGGACGTAAAGGCTTTTCTCAATGAAGTTGGTGGAAACCCTCGGGAGGCTCGGTACTGGCTGACCCAGTTCCAGAGGGCGACTTCGGCTCAGTCTCCTGCCTTCGCTGTACTGGAGGTAAGTTCACGTTATGGCATGGTAAACTTTTATTAGCCTAGCTAGGTACACTTAATTAAGAGCTTATCAAAAGTTATGTCTTAAATAAAATCTCAAGAATTTGGGTTTATTGTGATGAATATGCTAGCTACTCATATAAGCTAGCTAACCGTTACATGATTTGGAAGCCCATGTTTTTCGCAGCTTAAAAGTGATATACTGGGCCCTTCTAGTCTCTAAATATTACTAATAATTAACCATTTAATTTTGAGGAAAAATAAATGATGTGCTTCAGTTTCAATGTTTTTGAAAGTGATTAAAAAAAACTTTCTCAGTGATGGAAAAGATCCGAGGTAAAATATTGTACTGTATTTTTATCTGAATCGCATTAGAGTAGCCTAAACTCCTACAGCCTTATAACGCCCCATTGGACCTCTAATTGTAACGTTAGTAGTCAGCCAGGGAGTTGGGTTGGGAACTGGAGGGTCGCTGGTTCAAGTCCCCATACGGACCAAAGTGTGGTGGTGGACTGGTAGCTGGAGAAGTGCCAGTTGACCTCCTGAGCACTGCAAAGGGGCTCTTGAGCAAGGCACCGAACCCCACTCCCCCCACTCTGACATCTCTCCATTGGTGCATGTATAGGTACTCTTTGTGTGTGTGTGTGTGTGTGTGTGTGTGTGTGTGTGTGTGTAATTCAGGCCTGTGTGTAATAATAATAACATCAGAGTGAAAACATTGTAATTTCCCTTGCAGGATTAATAATTATTAACTCTATTAAACACAAGACAGCTTGATAAGTCAGGTTTCATACACAAATCTGTGACAGAATATTGTGATGCAGACACAAAAGAGTTAACTATAGGAGAATAAGACTTCTGTGTTGGCCAAATCGTTCTGTTCTGTTGTTCGGAGTGACACTAAAAAACTTTTAGAGAACTACTTAGTTTGAGACAGTACTAACAATAAACCTCTTTGTCTGTCCGTCTGTGTGCTCCTGTCTGTCTCCGTCTGTCCCAGGTGGACAGCTCCGTTTTCGCCAGCAGGGAAATGGTTCAGAGTCTGGCCTTTGGGCTCTCCTTCCTGCAGCGGATGGATATGAAGCCTGTGGTGGTGATGGGTTGGTCTGAGTACGAGCAGACGGGGCCCACCGAGCCGGTAGCCGGGTCTCGCTACACCCGAGGGCTGGTGGAGCGAAGCCAGCAGCTGACCGAGGCTCTGCAGCAGCACTCGTCCACCGTCCTGCCACTCTTCTCCGCTGAGTCCTTCCTCCTACTACATGAAGCCCCACATGGGAGCAGGTGAGTGTTACCGGGTCACCAGGGGGGCACGTTCAATCTGAAAACGGTGTGCAAAATTTTTCTATGGTTTCCCGGTTGGTCTTCATGGCAGTTTGCAATAGAATTTGAGGTGTATTTTTTCTCTTGTTTGCTGGATGTGACAGAAGTGTTACCCAATCAGCACCATGTTTGTATGCTGCGTTCTAGAGCTGGGTAGTATGTTGATATTATATCAACATCAATATATGAGGCTAGATATTATTATCATAACATTTTGGGTATCTTAAAGCACCCATACTCTGCTCATTTTCAGGTTCATAATTGTATTTTAAAGTTGTACCAGAATAGGTTTACATGGTTTCATTTTCAAAAAACACCATATTTTTGTTGTACTGCACATTGCTGCAGATCCTGTTTTCACCCTGTGTGTTTAGGTCTCTGTTTTAGCTCCAGAGTGAGACATCTCACTAGTTTTAGCTCCAGAGTGAGACATCTCACTATCTTTGTTGGGAGTTGCACATGCTCTGTAGCTAGGAAAGATCCCATCAGCTTTCCTTTACTGCTTTGTTCTCTTCCTTTCATAGTTTTTCTTCATCCTGACCTTCTTTCCCATCCTTTTTTACGCATTCTGTTTTCATCCTCTTCCCTTTAATCTCCCCACAGTGCTCCACCCTCCATTGCTGTGGACACCAGCCTCCTCCAGTGGAGTCTGAACTGCGGGACAATCCCGTTGGTCTGTCCGGTGGGGCGGGACGGCCGAGGTTGCTCGGTAATGTTGGACCCAACGGATGTGACGGCAGCTATTGCCCGAGCTCTGCAACCCCTCAAAGTCATGTTCCTGAACAACTCGGGAGGTCTTCGCAGCCAAGAACACAAGGCAGGACTAATACTGTATCTGAAGTCTCTTTTATATAGACCTTAGTGGTCCCTAATACTGTATCTGAAGTCTCTTTTATATAGACCTTAGTGGTCCCCTAATACTGTATCTGAAGTCTCTTTATATAGACCTTAGTGGTCCCTAATACTGTATCTGAAGTCTCTTTATATAGACCTTAGTGGTCCCCTAATACTGTATCTGAAGTCTCTTTTATATAGACCTTAGTGGTCCCTAATACTGTATCTGAAGTCTCTTTTATATAGACCTTAGTGGTCCCTAATACTGTATCTGAAGTCTCTTTATATAGACCTTAGTGGTCCCTAATACTGTATCTGAAGTCTCTTTATATAGACCTTAGTGGTCCCTAATACTGTATCTGAAGTCTCTTTATATAGACCTTAGTGGTCCCTAATACTGTATAAGTACTATAGTATCCTAATACTGTATCTGTCTCTTTTATATAGACCTTAGTGGTCCCTAATACTGTATCTGAAGTCTCTTTATGTAGACCTGGGGGGTGTAGCCTTGACCAACTACCATGCTTTGCTTGTTTGAAAGCCATGATGTCTCTCTCTTTCTCATCGGTGGGCCAAATTCTCTGGGCGGCTTAAGCAGAGAAAGGGGAGATTCCAGATCGGCCCATCTGAGCTTTTGTTTTCTCAAAGGCAGACGCAGCATTTTCCACAAATAAAATAAAAAATATAATAAAAACTCAAAATGTTCACACATGTTCACCCCAAACCAAAAAACTGTCCGCTAAATCCCGTAGATTTTCATTCTGGGTTACTGCTTGAAACAGAAAAAGAAAATCTTTAGATTCTGTCTGGGTCTGCTGATATAGTGGGTGTGGGTGTATCAGGTTTGTCAGACATTGTACATATACCGTATGTCAATGGTGTCGCACAACTTCTGCTGAACACTTTGTGTTTGTGTCACAGGTGCTGGACACAGTGTCGCTGCCCAGCGACCTGCCCAGTCTGTCGGCGGCGTGGCTGAGCAGGCGCTGAGCGCCGCAGGGTGACGGCCATAGCCAGACTCCTCAACCAGCTGCTGACGGAGTCGTCTGCCGTGATCACCTCGGCGGACACGCTGCTGACGGAGCTGTTCAGCCACAGAGGCGAGACCGCCGACTCACTCACTGACTGCATTTTACATGCACATAATATTCAGTTTTTTTGTTCTAGACAATATTATAGACTAATGAAGATGCAGCCATGCAAAAAAAGATTTCTTTTCAAAATTTTCCATTCAACTCCACTTGTCCACTTGTTTCTCTCTCTTTCATTCCATCTGTCTTGAAAAGGTCAGCGTTGCGATGTTTGCGATATCCAAAAACCTGTTCATATCCCATATATGTTATGAAGTAGCTGAGTTTCTCCTTCTTTTCTTTTGGGCATGCATCCCTACTGGAGCCGTGCACCTGTTGGCTGGTTGGTTGATGTACAACAACCATAGCAACGCACAGAGCTGTGTGCGTGTACTGTAAACATAGTTACTGACTTTCCCCCAAATGTAGACACATATGCATGGAGAGCTGTCTATTTTGAGCTGTGAGTGTGTGAGTGTAGTTTTGACCACCCAACAACGGTTAACATGACTTTACATCTAACTACCATTTCCATACCTGCTTTTTCTTTCTGTCTGTATTTCTGGCTCAGGGTCGGGGACGCTCTTTAAAAACGGAGACCCGATACATCGGTAAATACTTCAAACACACATACACACACGCAAACACAAGTACTCTGACTTGTAACCCTAAACTAAGGTGTGTGTGTGTGTGTGTGTGTGTGTGTGTGTGTGTGTGTGTGTGTGTGTGTGTGTGTGTGTGTGTGTGTGTGTGTGTGTGTGTGTGTGTGTGTGTGTGTGTGTGTGTGTGTGTGTGTGTGTGTGTGTGTGTGTGTGTGTGTGTGTGTGTGTGTGTGTGTGTGTGTGTGTGTGTAGTTACAGCTCTCTGGATGGGATTGACGTAGACCGTCTGCTGGCTCTCATCAATAAGTCGTTTGATAAAACTCTGAGGCGAGACTACATCGACACCCTGAAAGGACGACTGCACTCCATCTACCTCTCTGAAGAGTATGTGCAAATAAAAATGTCCGCCAGATCAGTGTTAGCAGGGTTCAACCTGCTGGGCAAGTGGAAAAAAACATTCTACTTGCCCCAAGTCAGTTTTTACTGGCCCCTATTCAGATTGTTAGTGTCATATTTGATCTTTATTTAGTGTATAAGGGTCAACATGCCTTCAAAAATGTCATGTGGTGTGACTGTGAATTATCTTAAAATGAATTCAATTCTTAAACATGCTTGAATTTTTGTAAAATATTTCTTGTAATGACTCCAAAAATGAGCCCAATGCGTCATCAGATATTAAGGAAACATGCTAAGTTGAAATGTTATCTTTCCCCCAACAATGCTAATGCCAGGACTTGGGTGACGTGATGTCTGTCTGTGTTTGGGCCTGTGTGTTGGTATCAACAGTTGGACAGCCAGGCCGGGTTGCCAGATCTAGACCTGTAAACACGTAATCCCAGCGCGCTACAGCTGTAATGTTAGTACAGCCAGGAAAACAGCAAACAAAGGAACAGGATCAACAGAGATAGATTCTACCCCACCTAAAAAAAATTAATAAAAAAAAAAAACCGACATGTTTTGTGACCAGAGACGTAACATGATGGACATATACTGTAAATGCAAATGCTCACACACATATGGCATTTAAGAAATACTGTTCAAACCATAGTTGTAGTTAGTATATAGTAATATAATCTGCATATGCCATCGTCCTTAGTGAACACAGGCCTGTGTGTCTGAGTATGTCAAATATCATTTCTCCTGAACACGTTGTATCCGTTTGCCCCCTGCAGCTACAGCGCGGCAGCCATCGTCACCATGGAGCCGGTGAACAGTGGCACTCCCTACCTCGACAAGTTTGTGGTGAGCAGCAGCAAGCAGGGCCAGGGCACCAGCCACATCCTGTGGGAGTGTGTCAGACAGGACCTGGGCAAACTGTTCTGGAGGTCCAGAGCCACCAACAGGATCAACCCCTGGTAAGAGACGCACGCCCACACAACTATATACATATATAAATTCTTAGTTGGGGACACTCCTAGTAGATAAAATTTTTTTGAGCCCCAAAATTGTTTCACTATCAGAATTGGATCTGTTCTGTCCGATAACATTTGGAAAGTCCTGATTTAATCCGCATGGCTACATTTTTTTTATCTCAGTTGAAGTTAGCAGAAAGCTAAATCAGAAGTACCGGTGAAGGTCTCTAGTGCGCCTGCTCTATGGTCCCCATAGTGTGGAAGCAGCCCCTTTTTTTTCCCCCCGGAATTAGAACTTTTGTGGCTTCATGCTCCACTGAGCAACTCTCACAGGGACGCCCTCGAACCAGGGTTCGTATTAACAGTTGCCAGTCGCCAACTGTGGGTACATTTTCCGTTTGGCGGGTAAATCTCAGAGGGCTGTATGCCACATGGCGAGTAAATGCACAGAAATAGTTCTGTTTTCTTCATTTTGGTGAAGCTGCAGCTACTTTGTTCTGTTCCTCTGCTGTCTGAATGTTGGAGCTTTGCGGGGGCGGGCCGGCACACAAACTGTCTGGAACGCAGCATCAGTTCACCCGTCTGAGAGGCTGCGCTCCGTGTTCGGACGGCTGGAGGCTTGTACCGGCGTTGATGTTCTGTGCGTTGTCATGGACACACGCAGCGGGGCGTGTATGTCTGAGTCCGTCTCCAGCTCCTCCACCTGCAGGTTGTCAGCTGTGTGTCTGCCTGGTATAAAGTTAGGACTAGCAAGTTAATTAGTAGTTAAGAAATAGATTGTAAAGCCCATTTACATTTTCGTCAAGCAAAAGACGTTTTTAAAATATTTAACTGTAATTCTATTTTTTTCCCCAGAATTCAGAATCCAAATTTTGGCTTTGAAATAAAACCTCACAATTACGCCTTTTTCTCAGGATTGGGACTTTAAAAAAAACTTTAAACTCAGAACTCAAACACATTTTGTGGCCCTGATCCTCTTCTGTACAAATATTATGGAGAATAGCCTAAACTGATGAACACATCCAGTATTATCGGACTCTTTTTAATAATAATAAAAAAATCAGCTCTGAAGTTAGTACAACTACTAAAAGGTGCCCATATGTAGAGGTTTACTCCTTGACGCAGCAGGCCGCGGGTTCGACCTGCGGCCCTTTGCTGCATGTCATCCCCCCTCTCCCTTTATCACACCCTATCTTGCATTGCTGCACATTCAAAATTTCAAATGGCATTTGTTGTTGTGCTGTTACAATGGGGCCTTAGACTAGTTACAATATTCAAAACAAAGAATGACATTTGACGTGTGATCTCTCTCTCTCTCTCTCTCTCTCTCTCTCTCTCTCTCTCTCTCTCTCTCTCTGTCTCTCTCTATGTCCAGGTACTTTAAACACTGTGATGGCAGCTTTGTGAACGGGGTGTGGACTGTGTTCTGGTTCGGTCTGACAGACATTAGAGATTCCTACGAGCTGGTAGAGTATGCCAAGGACCTCCCGGACTCTTTCCACACCCCCGCGCCTCCCACCTCGACCGTCGGACCCTGAACCCCATACCCCCCCACCCCAGCTGCTGCTGCCTCTACGGATATTGTTTACACATTTTGTTTGCAATGACTAGACTTTTCTTAACCTTGAAACTTGGGGGGGGGGGACTTCTGCTCTGCCTATAAAAACAGTTGTTTGATATTGTCTGTGGCTCCGTCGAGTTTTATTATTAGTTTTGGGGCATTTTAGGCCTTTATTTGATATGACAGCTGGAGGCAGGAAAGGAGGGATTGAGAGGGGGAATGAAATGCTGCAAATGGCCGTAGGTTGGAATTGAACCTGTGGCTAGTGTGGTAGGGACTGTGCCTTTGTACATCCAGCACGGTCAACCTGGTGAGCTGCCCGGGCGTCCTAGCAGAGAGCTTTTTAAAACTCATTCAATCAATATTTGTGAACATAAGCGTCTGTCTCTCAAAGCCAGAAACCAGAGAGTGTGCACCAACTTGGGATGGGTATTCGTGGAGGACTTTAGCAACGAGGCGGTACTGACGGAAGACAAAGCTCTCCTTGGCCTTGTTTTCATGCATTTCTGGAAATAACAACAGGAGAATTGGTGTGTAAAATCATACTATCATTAAAGTATTTCAGACCAAACACTACACCGGTCATGTCCAGGCTCCGGGAGAGGTGACCTCAGTCCCCACGCTGACTGGCAGGAATGCCACAATAAGGGCCACTGAACATTTTGGATTATTAATGGTAAAATTCAAAATGCATGAAATGGAGACATTTAGTTTAATTATTTCTATAACAAAAAAGTTATATAATGCAAAGATATTATTAATGCCAAACATTGGCCAGCCATTTGTGTGGTTTGTGTTGCTCTTACCCCGCATAGATTATAGAAAATGGAATATTTTTGACATTTGGACGACTGTTGAAACAATCCCTTAAAGACATCAGCATGCGCGGCATGTGTGATAAATTATAATGGGCATATTTCACTATTTTCAGATTTTTTCACCAAAAAAGCAGTTCATAGATTAATCGATAGTCATTTCTACTTTGCATCTCCGAGTGTCTCTTAGGGGTCGTCAGGCTTGCTGAAAGGCAAAGTTGGAACAGGACAGCGGAGGACATGAAACGGGAGGGGGGGTGACGTTTGGCAAAGGCCAGCAGGTCGGAGTTGAACCCGCGGCCCGCTGCGCCGAGGAGAGAACCTTTTTTAGGTGAAAAGTTATTAGCAGTACTAACTTCAGAGTTGATTCTTTTCGTATTATTAAATTTGATTCCGATAATAATGGATGTGTTCATCAGTTCAGGCTGTTCTCTGTAATCTTGTACAGAAGAGGATCAGGGCCACATGTGAAAAACGGGTTTGAGTTCTGAGTTTAAAGTCAGAACTGAAATACGTTGTCACATGTGGCCCTTCTCCTCTTCCATATATATTTGAGACTTATTCTTACCGACCAGTTTCCATTCAGCAGTTTTAATAATCTGCTGGTCGGATGGCCGAGCTCAGTTCAGTTTAGCTGTTGGCCTGTTGGTGGCGCCTCCACATCAACGTTGACCCAGGCGGGCTGAGCTGACAACTGAAGAAAAATGAAACTCAGGAACATTGTATGCAGGGACACTGAGCTCCAAAGTTATTTGAATTTATTTTAATAAACATGTGGCTGGAAATAGAATAAAAAAACAAAGATGTCTTTGTTTTTTAGGGGCTTGTCCTCTTGTGGGATGGCCGTTAATTTTTACTCATGCTGCAGTACAATTGGAGAAAACGTACAAATAATAAACATGGACGCTTTCCTTTAACCACAACAATTGATGTATTTCTTTTTACCTCACACACAGACACACACGCACAGCGTATTACCTGTTGGGCGGCTCCCTCCGTAGATCCAATGAATAAAGCGGGCGTTGTTTCTGTGTATTGTTGAGGCTTTCAGTGTATTTCAGTGTTTTTAAGGGCAACAGCTAAGAGAGGAGCCTGAACAGAGACCATGGTAAGAACTCATCCAGTTTTCTTTAACATAAACTAAAATGTTTTTGGTTCTCATGGTGACATTTTCTCTGAATGTCTGTGTAGTCTTAATAGTAACTTGTGCTCCTGGTCTTCTAATATTCATCCATATTGATTTAGAATGTGTGCATAGTACATTTAGTTATTACTGGTATCATAGACTCTTCATTGGTTCATCCTGTAATGTCTTCTTTCTCTATTTTCTGTTAACATGTAATCCATTTTTAATTGAAACACGTTATATGTTGTACTGTATTCAGGGTAGAAATAATTAGGCAACTGGTGATTAGTATTTTCTTTTCTATTTGTCCATTTATTTTACAAAGCAAGAACATTTATAACAAATTAAACAAAAACATGTTCCTAACAATTAAATGTTGGGAGGGTCCGGTTTATTTTTCTAGATTATTTTGCCGGACTTTATTTCCTGGTGTTAGACAAGGATTACACTTTGGCGTACTTGTCTTTGATACACTTCAACTGTCAGTGTTTTGTAGAGGAAATCAGATATTTAATAACACTATGGAAAGTGTTCAACCAGTCTACGGGAAATAGTCACTGTTACATATATAACATGTCTTCAGTTGGACAGGTCTGGTTCAGTTATGCGTGGCCCCCGTGTCACACCCACATATTAGGTCACATTTCAAACAAAGAGCTTAATTAGTTTTGCTCGGTTCGTTAATCATACACAGCAAGATCAGCAGTGTTGATGTAACACTAATAGATTTCATAACTGTGACAGTGTCTATATTGCCAGCAGCTCTATTTGGAGTTCAAACCACACTTTGAAAAACGCTTAACTCAGCGAGAGAGTTGCTGCAGCTCTCTCAATAGTAAATGTAATGTAACACCAGTCAACACGGGTCAGTGTTGGATTTCCACCACGCTAGTGTGCAGTGTAAACATGTAATGTATTCTTTCAATAAACCCTGTAGGAGTGTGTCACCCCCCAACATTTAAATCTGAGCAAGCGCGACTCACATCTGAGTTAAAATCCCGAATGCTATACAGTATTACTTTTAAAATCATATAGTACTACTTTACTATTAAATCAAAGAAAGCAAACGTCAATACATCACATTTACACAGCATTGGTTGTACAATAACATTTAAGGGGGAACTGTGCACTTTAGTCTCTGCCTGTGAGCAGAGAAACCAGCACTGCAACTTTTAGCTGGTGAGTCACCGGCCTCAGCATCAAGAAGTAGGGCGTGATATCAGGTCTTGCCATTGTGACAAACTGCTTCATGGCACTGCACACATACACCCCCCAGTCAGGAACCGGCTAACAAGGTAGTGATGGAGTTTTTCCACATTTTTGTGCTAGCCGACTTGTTATAGTCATGAAAATGTCAGATCAGACATGGAGCACCATACAGGGAGCACATACAGGGAGCAGATCAGACAGGGAGCACATACAGGGAGCACATACAGGGAGCAGATCAGACAGGCAGCACCATACAGGGAGCAGATCAGACAGGGAGCACCATACAGGGAGCACATACAGGGAGCAGATCAGACAGGGAGCACCATACAGGGAGCACATACAGGGAGCAGATCAGACAGGGAGCACCATACAGGGAGCACATACAGGGAGCAGATCAGACAGGGAGCACCATACAGGGAGCACATACAGGGAGCAGATCAGACAGGCAGCACCATACAGGGAGCAGATCAGACAGGGAGCACCATACAGGGAGCACATACAGGGAGCAGATCAGACAGGGAGCACCATACAGGGAGCACATACAGGGAGCAGATCAGACAGGGAGCACCATACAGGGAGCAGCTCAGACAGCGGAGCCGAAGTGTAAGTGCCGCTTCTCAGTTGAACTGCAAAAAAAACTTTCCACGTACCGTCCCGGTCTGGACAAGTGGAGGCGGAGTGCACCGTGTGCAAAAACACAGTGCTAGTTTCTAATAAAGGTGGAGCTCTCATATGTTTCAGTGTCTAATAAAGGTGGAGCTCTCATATGTTTCAGTGTCTAATAAAGGTGGAGCTCTCATATGTTTCAGTGTCAGTGCTGGAGGTCTCAAAGCTCACATGGACACCAAAAACCTTATCTTATAACATTGATAAGGTTTTAAGAGATATTTAATTGAAGCTGACACCGAATAGGTCATATTTAGAACATTATTTCATATTTGTTTGAAAAGAGCTATTTTAGCTATTTTTGTTGTTACATATTTTATTTTATTACATAAGTTATTTTTATGCCATTGAAGCATGTTCATTGACCTCTGAGAAGCCTGGCTGAATTTGTGTTTTGAGGCCGGCCGAGTGTCTTCTTTTTTGGAAATCATAACATGTTCACCCTACAATTATCGGTTCATAATATAGTCAGTGCAGTGAGTCACAACATCACATTACGATCTTATATTTACTAAGGATAGTTTAGGTGGCCATTGACACCCAATTTAATATGGAGTTGCAAGCATAAAGCTAACAAATTGTCAATCTAATAATAACTAAAATTAATAATAATAATAATAATAATAATAAAGAAAAGAGTATAGTCATAGTCTCCTGCCTCTTTCAAACAGCACGAGCAGACATTAACAGGTGCCAACACTACCTATATTGTAAAATCAACAGTAGATTGTCGTGGAAGTTCCTTGTCCAGTGAGAGAGGAAGTTGTTGGAGTGAGACTCTGTTGAAACAGAATGAAGACAGGCTGCAGACTGAATCAAGGTTTGGTCTTCGGTGAAGTTTTAATTGTTTTCTGCAGAGAACAATCAAGTGACAAGAACCGTCTTCACAACGTCCACATCAGCTACAGAGAGACAAACGTCTTGCAACATTACAACTACAGTTTCCTGCCTTATAACCTGTTCCCCCAGAGAAAAACAGACCACGTTAGGAAAACAGTCTAATCTTAGTAGAACTATTAATCTTCCCAGGCAGACACGTTGGAGCTGATTCGTCTTTCTGAATCTGCCCTTTGTGTGTCAGGTTTCTGTACCGGTCGTTCTATCTTTGCTGGAAAAAAAACATCTTGTAAGTTTCTCTAGATCGATCTATGGCCCTGACCTGGGACCTGGGACCTGGTAGCATAAACATTTCTGAGACAACTGTTTTGTGGTATTTGTCCTTAGGGGAAAAATGCGAAGA
>JABXJD010000736.1:110000-180252 GCA_013375575.1 Percina caprodes
AGTATACACCCCTATGTTAAAATACAGGGGCATAAGTATACACCCCTATGTTAAAATACAGGGGCATAAGTATACACCCCCTATGTTAAAATACAGGGGCATAAGTATACACCCCCTATGTTAAAATACAGGGGCATAAGTATACACCCCCTATGTTAAAATACAGGGGCATAAGTATACACCCCCCTATGTTAAAATACAGGGGCATAAGTATACACCCCCCTATGTTAAAATACAGGGGCATAAGTATACACCCCCCTATGTTAAAATACAGGGGGCATAAGTATACACCCCCCTATGTTAAATTCCCATAGAAGATTTTTATTATTAAAGGCCAGTTATTTCATGGATCAGGATCCTTTGGCTTTTGGAATTAAAATAACCCCCATTGTCACATAACCTTCACCATACCTAGAGTCTGTTATTTCAGTTAGCCTATTAGCTGGTTGGATTTGCATTGAGAGATTGAGAGAGTGAGTATGTTGTAAAATTTAAATTCTCATATGCAATTCATCGCCTATGTATCGATACAATATTGCCATGGAACATTTTGCAATAGTTTGCTGTATGGACTTTTCCCCCACCCCTAGTTACCAGTACTATTTTGGTCAGGTCTGCCATGGCATGACATGTCGCCCCATTTGAAACGCCTCACAAAAGGAGTCAACGGTGCACACTCTGACGTTAAGCCAAAAACTCTTTTCACTGTCTGTCACCTAAAAAGCTTGTGTGATGACAAAAGGCCAAAATGCATAAAAAAAAGCCACGCTTAAAAAACAAAAACAAGAAAACCCACCGGTGTCTGTGTGGACTAAGCCTAAGATACAGTAATTCTGTGCATTGCGCCAAAGCATTGTTGAACATTGTGCACTCAAGTGATAACATGACAAAGAAGAGAATAGAATTGTGATCCCCCACACACACACTTCCAGGTTGACGGCTGACTCGCCCCAGAGGCCTCTTCCCCCACCTGGTCCATGCACCTGTGCTGACGGCTCGGAGATGCTCAAAGATTACATCCCCAAGGATCAGTATGAGAAGCTGGCCAAACGCCGAGCTAAGGAGCTCCAACAACACAAAGCCAGGTAGCGGATGGATGGATATCTAAATGAATGCATGTATTAATATCATTATTGAAATAATTCATTATTTATTAAGGATTGTACAGTACCCCCAATCATTTCTGAGAGACCATATCCTGATAAAAACTTGCTCATTGTGATCATATTAGCCTATTGTTACTGTATTTTCTTAGCTGTTTTCTTAGCTGTTTTGCCCATGAATACCCTAGAACAGGAATGAATGTCCAGTATTGCCCATTATTCTTGTTTTTTATACAAAAGTTTACATCACCACATCACCCATTTTAATTTATGGTTTATGACCTTACCTCCTCTTCACCCCCACCCCCACAGGACTACATCTGTATTATCCAGACTGCTGATTGCTTTGCCAAACTCTCCTCTGCAGTATCCTATCCAAGGTTTTACAGTGCGACCTTTAACCACCTCTCCCATACCAGGTAGTACCAGTTGTAAAATGTCGGGTTAGTTTGATTGGGTCATGGAAAAACACAGTGAATAATAATGCATGCAGGGACCTACATCTGTTGGGACCCAAATGTGAAACATGGCTGGATTATCTGGTGAAAAGAACTGTCAGAGTGTGTATTAAAACCCAATCAAACTCCAAAAAGCATGGGAGCAAGGGTGTAAGCCAATACAAAAATATTGTAACTGAGACTAATGATAACCAACAAACCATACCACAGCAAATTAGTTAACTTAGCAATATGAAAAAGTTATTCCATCAGGAAGACACGTTTTTCAGGGCAGAGTTACCATCGTGCAGCTCAAACTGCCGGTTGGGAATTCTTAGCCGTTTAAAAGGAGGAAGTTCCAAAGCCAGAGATGTGTCCTTCTGTTGAAGTATGAAAGCAAAGGTGATTTTGATTTCAGGTTTAGCACTACATGCAGGACAAAGAAGCAGCTACAAGGTTGGTGTGATCCCATAGATGTAACAAATCAACTGGTCAATCTCAGGCAGATCTGGTGTAATGGTATAGTGTTTGGAGGGTTAATACAAGATGGCTGCCGGATGTATAAAATTTCAAGATTCATTATGTATTAGATATACTTTATATGCTTTAACACATTTGAAAATGAAACACACAGCAGCCATCTTGCTGTTAACATTGGAAATTGGGGCATAAATTTCACTGCAACTATGGGGTACAGGTCCTGAAAGCGCTTGAATAGTTGCTTTTGTATTTGATTTTGAAAGCTGATATTTATAGTGTAGTTATATTTTCAATTTTTCATTTTATGCCAAAATGTCAAAAGGATTATTCTCTCCATATTTGTATTCTTGTCATAATGTCAGGAAAACACTTTCCTTGAAAAGCCAGAAGGAAACTGTGATGATTATTAGGGTAGAGTTTGACTGTGAATGAGTACCATTACCGAGTACCAGTACCAGTACCAGTACCAGTACCAAGTACCGGTACCAGTACCAGTACCAAGTACCATTGGCTTTCAAAGATGTCCTGAGCAATGCGCCCTGAGGCTGAGGTCTGTGGTGTAGCGGCCCACCTGCTTTCTCTGATTCTCTGGTTGTGTTGTGGTGGTGGTGTGGGACTGGCTTTCTTCCATCTTGGGAAATAAATAAATTGAACAAAAATGTAATGATATATTACAAAAAAATTATACTAATAGCCTGGTGCCCAAAAAAACTTCCATGGTAACTTCCATGCCTAAAAAGTGAACCCAATGCAGAAGTCCCTTAAACCTGCATTCTATCAAATTTCCAGCAGTGGGTGACTCCCCTGATGAAGTCTCTAACCCTTTATGGGCGTGGCTAAAAAAAACTGTCAATCAGGACAGAGGCTCAGCAATGCGACCCCTGGCCCTCTGACCTTGTTTTTGGGGGTTGCCCATGCTCTCTCTCTACGTTTTCCCTGAAATGAATGTACACAATAGTAGATTTACTCTGGTGTGTCTACTCTAGGTGTCCTTGAATGTGTCCAAAGGGGTCCTGACTATGAAGATTCTAGCTGAAGATGTGAAGGTCCAAGGTGAGATTACAATATGAGAACTAACTTCATATAGCTTGTAGTTTTAAATAGATTTGACTAAGTCTGGTTTGTTACTACTCCTGCCTGAAAGACATTGGCATCAGATGTGATTCCTGCTGTGAGGATGAGGGAACCTGTAGAGACTAAGCCTAAGCTTTAAGTCCCAGAGGTACCATGGGTTGAATAGTTTTTGTACACGGCGTACATGTGCATGGCGTGTAGGGGTATGTGTGCTCGTGCAGTTTGTAGTGGTGTTGTCTTTAAAAAACTGTGCTTCAGTGTAGAACACCTAGTCTGGCATAGCCAGACCTGTCTCCCCTGAGTTCAAATTGGCTCTTAACATAAACTGCTGCCATCAAGTGACAAATCTCTATTGCGAGGAAAATGTAATCTATGAATAAGGTGTATATAGATATAAAGAAATATTTTTTTCTCAAACATCACTGCTACAGAGGCCTAACTTTTGGTGATGCTGGACCTGCAGAAGGTGCCGTCCTCTTACTGTCACAACCCCAAAATTTCACCCGACGCAGATACGCCGCACACTGGCTATGAAGTAGTTTTGTTTTTGTGAGCCACCATGTACCATACCTCATCCAACTCACAGATTCCATTGTTTTGGTAATATTTCCTGGATATTTGTGCTTTTACAATAAAAGTAAGTAGTCCACATAGTTAAATAGTGTCTCCATTTAGTGGACGACTCATATCAAAGATTTGTGGAAAAAGGTGTTTAATTGACTTAATATTGACTGGATGCTAGCCCTTCCATGTTTTTCCACTATTTAAACAAACTACATATAATTTGTATCAACTAATCAAGGTATCAAAGTAATTCTTGTTAAAATCTATTTTTGTTTTGGCAAAAAAAAACTATGACAGGTGACGGTGGGACCAGACTGATAATAGAGTCTAGCAGCCTGGGGATCCTCAACGAAGCGCTGGCTAAGGTGTCCTATACCAGCACTGTCTACCATATACACACTGGAGACCTCGGTATGCATCTAAGAAATCAGAAAACAGAATTTTTATGTGAAAAAAACTAGTGTTGCAGAAATGAAATGCACAAAATGATGCAAGTCCTGATAGGGTTAATGTAATCAAAAACAAGTAGTGCAGTTTTCAGTGTGTTGAAGAGGTGTGCATGTGCATACACGTGTGTTTCTGTGTGTGTTTACTAGAAATAGTGAAATACAGCTTAATGTGAACTCACTTTGTTTCCTAAATGTCATAAATAACTAAGGTGCTAGGAGTAAGACACTTCTTGGCTTTCCTTTTCTGTACGTAGCATCCCTCCAGTTTGAAAACCACAACGCTGTGTTTCCCATCACCATCAAACAGCCTCGGGTGCCAGTGCTGCACGACATGGGGACAGGTAGGAGTCTGGTGGATAAAAAGTTGACATTTAATAATTACCAGTGGCAGGAAAGTGCTCTGTGGCTTAAACCGATGAAGCATTAATCAGCTTGATGTCACAGCAGGTGATTGATTCCAGCCCAGTCTCATGGCAGTTCGTTATGGTGACGTTATTTAATCTATTGATTTGTGTTCAGGGACGCGATTTTCTCGTTTTTTTTGTGGTTTTCGTTTTAATGGGAAGCATCTTTTGTGAACAGCACATGTACGGTAGCGAGTAGTATTGAAAAGCCGTTGGTTTGGGGGGGGTGGACGGGTCAAACAACACAGGACTTTCACCCCGGAGACCAGGGATCGTGTCCCGTGTGTCCATGTTTCTAACATGCTAAGTTAACATAGGCACAGGCTAATTACTGCTAACTAACATGCTAGTTAACATTAGTAATTAAACCTAACCAGCTGATGAAGTCCAAACTGCCTGCGAGTCTATCCTGTACTATACGGTGATTCTTCTACTGTGTGACAGTAAGCTGCGTGGTTATGACACAATCGTTAGCCTATTTTTATAAAAACGTCTGCTACGGAGCCATAACGTGAGCTACAAGGTAACGGAGCCTTTTATAAATTGTTGTGTTTCTTTAGAAATAAATAAGGGACAAATAGAGTCTTTAAACGCATCAGATGGAAAGTTATTTACTGTCAAAGTGGCGCCAAAATGAATGGGCGTCAATGGGATGCTAATGGCGGGTGATGGCTTTGTAGCATTAAAATGTCGCCAGGAGCTCCGCTTAGAGAGGAGAGGCTGACCCCCTTGCATGCTTCAGAAGGGTTCAAAATCCTCCCCAGCCCCACCCTCGTTTCAAAAATCATCACATTTGGTTTTAAAAAATTGCATAACTCGAGGCTTCAAACCGGCAGTCCACCATCTAAAGGGTGACGCCACGGTGCTACTTCCACTATTTTTACAGTCTGTGGTAAACAGCTTTGGACTTTTTTTATAGTGTATATATGCATATAGAAATAGGATTTTTTTTTTTTAATAATCATCAAACAACACTGATCTGTATTATATCTGTTATTCACTGATGAATTTATACCAACACATGCTATTCTGTTAAAAAGAGGGCAGCTGGCAAGTTCATGTTCTCTAATCATAATGTCTTTGTGTCTTTTCTTAAATGAATTCTTTGTCTACTTCTGTCTGTCAGATATCAGCTCTCACGTCACCATCGCCACTAAGACATTTCTGCGCTACCCACAACTCAAGGTGATGTTGAGCAGCGTCCGGCGTTTCTATAGCAACATAGAGGTCATCATTGCAGATGACAGCTTTGAACCAGAGAATATTACTGGAGAACACATCCGGCAGTACTTCATGCCTCCAGCACAGGTGCACACACACACACACACACACACACACACACACACACACACACACACACACACACATTGTAATATAAAAATTATTATGTAATTAAACAATGCATTCATAGTATAGTATTAATGCGCTGCATTGCATTGAACATTAAAGATTTTAAAATGTGCCAAAAATGAACCGTGTTTTTTCTTCCTCAGGGCTGGTTTGCTGGCAGGAATCTGGCTGTCTCCCAGGTAACCACCAAGTACTTCCTGTGGGTGGACGACGACTTTTTGTTCACGGAGAACACAAAGATAGAGAAGCTGGTGGAGGTGATGGAGGCGGTCCCAGAACTGGACGTGGTAAGAATGAATGCACTTCAAAAATATGTTTGAAGTGCATTGTTATTTCTGTAGCCAGGTATGCACCCGGGGGCCCGCCCTGGACGTTTCAGGGGCCGTGAGCAAGATTAGGTTTGGCGTGTTGCACTAAACGCACCTTGTACAAATAATTAGGCTAATGGTTAATGGTTATATTGGTTTTCCATTAATAGAACCTGCTCGACTCGACCTTGGTGCCCCGTCCTCCTTTTTCCATTGCAGATTAGTACCGCCTCATGTGTGAGCGTGGCTGGTCGTCATAGCAGCAAACTCCCGTGACCTAACGCGACACACACACACACACACACACACAGAACATCATAGCAATGATGACGCAGTGATAAGTGACGATCCTCTCCGACCAATCAGCAGACTGCATTTTTTCACGTCACCTTTTGGTATCGCCTCAGCCCGCTTGGAACCTCGTCTGAGGTAGTACTACAAAAAGTACCTGTTAGCAGGTACCAGGGACTTCTTTTTCATCATGGAAAACCAAAAAAAGGCGAGTAGAGTTGAGGTGAGTCGAGTAGATACCACGCAGTGGAAAAACGCCATAAGCTTGTAAAGAGAGACCTATTGGCAGCAACATTTTATTTAAATATTATATGCAAACTGCTTTGATGAGAGAGTGTGACTGGCTTTACTCACAAGGTCTCTATTCGTGCTTTCTCAGTTTGGATTATCTATTTGACGCTTTGCATAGGCTGCAGCCTAGATAGATAGATAGATAGATAGATAGATAGAGAGATAGAGAGATAGAGAGATAGATAGAGAAATTAAAGAGTTGAAGGTGCTGAGGCAGTCAATGGTGGTAGTGCCAAAGAGTGTAGAAAACAGTGTAGGGATTCATCGGTCCAGCTTATTATTAACTACTAATTATGACTTTGAAAAGACTAAGCTATACAGACAGCTTAACACTCTCTTCTAGCTCCAAGGAACAGGTTGATACCATGTATCCTCTTATGCATCCTCTTATTTTTTACAACCACCACATGTGTCAACAGAAGAACATCCCATTATGTATTTAACAAGACATAATGGACTGGTAGCCATTTTATGACCAGTTCTCTTCTCTCTTTGTTCTTATCAGCTAGGTGGGACAGTACAAGGGAACCAGTTTTATTTCTCTCTTCTCTATGAAGAAGGAGAGGAAATGGAAGGCGGCTGCCTGTACAGGAAGTCTCAAGAGAAGTTCCAATCGCTTCCTGGTTACCCAAAATGCTTTCTGGCCAGTGGGGTGGTCAACTTCTTCCTGGCTCGTACAGATGCTGTCCAGAGGGTGGGATTTGACCCTCAGCTCCAAAGGGTAGCGCACTCAGGTAGGTCTAGACCCAGACAGAGTTTGGAGTCCAAGTGGCAGTTAGTCCACACACTTTCATTTCAACACGGCCAAATGTCTGTTTGTGACTCTAGAGTTCTTTATGGATGGCCTGGGCTCGTTGCTGGTCGCCACGTGTGACCATGTGTCCATCGACCATCAGCCCAGAACAGGCAACAACAAGGACAATGCTCGCTATGGCAGTTTTAGAAACCCCGGAAAGAGTGACGTGGACTTCAAACTGCAGCTTCACTTTTTCAAAAACCACCTAAAGTGTATCAAATATGGGTAGAAAAGTACATAAACTACATTAGGTTACATATTTCCCTGCAGTTATTCAAAGAAATAGTTTGACCCGTTCTGATTCTGGATGTGAAAACCAGGTCTGTTTCCCTATTTATGAATCTCCTTACAATGTCGCCCCCTCTGGGATAGGGAGAGACTCTTTTAATACCAATAAACCAGAGAATTGCTGCTTAAAGTTAAATGCAGGGCTTGTATGAATGCAATATAAGTTAAGTTTTTAATTAGACATCTTTTTTTCTCTCTTTACTCTTCCAACATGTATTTCATTTTATAGCTTTGTTTTTCCTTATTTGTGTGTATTATCCTTGGGTGTTTCATAAAATGTTCTCTCATATGAAGATATATTGAATTGCTCTTTGGATAGTTTGTCTGAATCCCAGCTGGTTTACAAATGTGAGTATCAGTGTTAAAGGAGCATTCCACAACTAAAATATAGAGCCTATCAATTTAATGATTAAATAAGGTAATGTTTCCAAACTTACGAATCATACACTGTCCCATACCAGCAGCGTATAATCTGTTTAACTGTTTCTAACTGCTCTTTAATGTTTCATTTCTTGTGCTGCACTGTAACTTTTATTAATTTAATTGTTTTTATGTAAAGCACTTTGAATTGCCCTGTTGCTGAAACTTGCTGTACAGATAAAGCTACCTTGCCTACAGCACTTACTTTAAAAAAATAATCATATGGTAATTCCTCAAATAAAAGCTGGGGCCTTTATTTACCTGAACCGCTGTTATTTGAAGCAGGCTTCTATTAGAGGCAGGCCTTTATTTCTAATTCCATCTCTTTAATAAGTATAATTGTTTTAATAGAAAAGCCATAGTGTTCCAGTGGACAGAGATCATTTCATTTTTTAAGAAACATTTACAGAAATATCCCCATATTCAACAACAGGCAGAAGGGCGACAGAGTAGAAATAATCAAACAGCACCATTAGGCCAGTCTAGAATAGAATAGAAAGCCTTTACTGCCATTACACACAAGTGCAGTACCTGTGCAATGAGATTGAAGCAAAACCTTTACAGTGTTGACACGAAATATAAAATGTAAGTAGTGCAGAAAAAAAGAGAGGGGGGAATGTAGTGCACAGTCCTGAGAGCAACTATATTCATATAGAAAATAGTAAATCCAGGCTAGGCTACTGAAACATGAATACAATACCAGCTGTCAGTTTCCCAGACAGCATCTGGGTATTCAATCCAGCCACAGGAGACCAAGCTGAGCCACAATGAGTTGGGGGGGATACAATCAGGTCTCACACTCCGACACAGTAGGTGGCGGTATCGGTATATCGGTATTTCTTTTTTAGAAGAAGAATCATTCCGGTTCACGCACCTTGAGCAGCTGATTACCCCAACAGGTCATGGCGGAGCTAGGCACAGAAGGATCTGCTAAAGCTCCACTGACCGCGGCGGAGACGCAGCTCCTCCGCCGGCGACAGGAGCTCGACTACTGGAAGCAGAACGCCTCGCGGCTCCGCAGCCGGAACCTGCTCACCGGCCTGGCGATCGGGGCGTTCGTGGTCGGCTTGTGTATCCTTCACTGCTCTGTCTGTCAGATAGATAGCATAGATTGTAACTGGCTCTAAAAGGGGATGTATTAAGAAGGTAACCACTTCAGTGCTGTATTTAATTAGTTCCCCCTTGTTTGGTTTTTAATATTACGAGTCCTGTATTTTGGCGCCTCCTAGCGGAGCTGTAATCTTGTTTACAAAAGGGGGACTAGTTTGTGAGATGCACACACGGAAGTAATGAGGGAAAACATGTCGCTACGGCTCTGAAGGAAACTAATTAAGCACCTAGCTGGAACGGGAACAAGGTAGTTTGTTGTTTTAATTGTTCAATGCGATTTTAAGGTAATATTTGTTGGTAAGAGCTAATTTAATGTTATTATCTGTCTTGTAGCTCTTACGGTGTTTTGCGGAAAAGGTGTACGGAAACATAAAGTAACTTTGTGTTCAAACTAAGGCTGACGGCTGAACATAAATAAAGGCTTCTGGAAACATCAGTACGCTTTACCATTATCTGGCTGGGGGTTTGCTACATAGATAGCATAGCTTTAATGCTATCTTAGCTTTCTCTTAGCTGAACTTAAACTGGTCATGTTATGTCTATCTTTACAGTATAATGATAATAATAATTATGTCTACTTTATTGATCCCTGAAGGGATGTTACACACAGAACTGAAATACACACATGTTCAGGTCCTATACATGTATTAATGGAGAGATGTCAGAGGGGGTTTTACCCCAAAGAAATGAAACATTAAATTGAGTATAAAAGGCAGTACCAAAAAGAAACACTTACTAAAAATTATGTCTCCTTTTTTTTCAAAACTCTACACACAATTCCCAAAATCCACACACACACACACAATGCAAAATGCCATAATAGTCCAGGCAAAGTAAGTCATTTTGGAGCCAAAAATAGAACTAATTGTAGCATAAGTCATTTCTATAAGGTGTCCAGATCAATATACTAAAAGTCTTAAGAAATCCTAGTAATCCTATAGGAAATATGTTTAATTATCATCATGTGTGCCAGTCAGGCCAGGCAACCATCCACCCCAATGGGGCTATTTTCCCCTTTACTCCTATCAAAATAAAACTCTACATAATGAAAAGTAAAAAAAAAAAAAAAAAATTGTATTACAAGTTTCTTTGCAAATTAATTTTAATATGCAAATGAGCTATACACTAATCAAATATGCCCAAAACACACCCTAATAGGCTTAATTTTTTTCCTTTACTCCTACTTCAGTAAAACTTTATACAATGAAAAGTAACATTTTTGTTTTACAAGTTATCTTGTAAAACAAATGTATGTAGTTAGTTTCTTGATTAAAAAAAAAAAAAAATCAACAGCTGCAAAGTTCCATAGTCTTCGGGTCTTTTACCAAATGATGGAGTGGAAAGGGGGAGTGAATGTATGGACCCTAAAGACTGGGGGTGGCATGTTTTGGATGGGAGATTTATGCCAATAATGACCGATCAGCTGCTGTAAGATGTTGGGGGACGTTACTTCTTAACGTTCAAAGTATTTTCAAACAAAACGAGGCTAGCTCTCCCCCTCCTCATCGCGTACCCTCCCCCTGACAAACAGCTCATGATTTTGGAGATGTGGTGTGTAGTTTTGCACTTTGAGTGAGAGGTTTCAAAAGTTGTGATATGAAAAGATTTTGCGTGTAAGCAGTTGGAACAAACTGTGATGCACATTTTCATATATGGCTCCCAGTAAGATGCACGGTTGTTCTCTACGTGTTCTCGTGGTTTCCTTTAACCTCCACCTATCCAGTCAGCTACACCATCCTGTCTGTCAAACAGGAGAGAATCATGGACGAGCTGGACGAAGAAGCCAAGGTCCACATCGTCAGAGGGCCGCGGACCGGCGCCAACTCGTGACGGTACCGAGACCTGGACTTACCGTAGAGTAGACGCAGAGACTCACGCTGGCATGCGATGAGTCACGTCTGCTGAGCTTCTCATACTAAAGACACATTTCCATTTCATTGCACGGCATGGTGCGGCGCCACTCAACTCTAGTTTTTTGTTATTGTTGGGGGTTTCCTTTTGTAAAAATCATTAGGTTTCCATTAAAGTCAATGTGTGCATTTCAAACGGCTGCGTCCCAACTCCGTCCCAGCTCCGGCGGTCCCCAGCCCTCCGGATCAGATACCCAGAGCTTCTATTTTTGCCGGACGCCGGAGAGCTCCGCAGCAACTCAGCACACGGCAGATAGTGGGGGACAGGAAGTCGAACACAGAAACAAAATAAAAGATCTGGTTAATTTTCAAAGTAAAATAGTGTGCTCACGGTGATCATATCTCCCTGACCTACATCTTGAACACAGCTCAGAGCTGTTCCCCCTGTTGGTGGTTTTGTGGTTCTCTTCTAAGTGAATTTGCGAGATCTCGTGGGTCCTTGTGACTTTCATGGCTTCTTTTTTTTTTTTTTCTTTGGATGTACAGAAAAAAAATCTATTGTCAAAATTATTGCTCTGAAGTATTTTCTGGATTAATATAAACCTACTTTGAATAAAGCGTAGTCTCAACATATTGTGGAAGATTCATCATTTCCTAAAACATTCATTTTCACTTAAAAAAATGTTATTTGGCACTAATTATAGCAAAAATAGAGACATTTATTTGGTACATTTCCAATGAATTCATTCAAATGAACTGCTAGGGTAACCTAGAAAGTCGTTCAGCACGGCAGATCTGCAGAGGACACAAAAATGTGAAATTTGTCTACAGACGAGCATTTCACATATAAAGGTAATACAGAACTCCATTTACAAATCTTCTAATTCAATGGCATCTCTCATGTCAGCAGCAGGCAGTCCAGGATGTACCTGGTACAGCAGCCCGTTACAGACATACATGGGTCAACTCTTGATCAAATAAATCAATATCTTATTCAATTAGCAGCTCTCATTAAATATCTGATCTTCAGATGAATTCTCACCAATGGTCTCTGTGGTGGAAACAACAACGAAACCTAATGTGTTACTACTTTTTGGCAGAGTATATGTGTGGTGTGATGGAATAAAGAGTAATGGTTAAAGTAGAAAAAACAAAGTACTCCAGTGTTCTTATTGACTGGAATTGTGGCACACTGAATATGGAATCGGATGAATCTTGACAGAAAGTATTTAGTAATTTATGTATGAATGACTAGCCAGCAGCGGTGGAGCCAGCTTGGCTTGAGCAGTTGGCCGCTGTGAAACACTATTTTTACTAAAGGGAACTTCTGCTTCATTCCAAAGTTGGAGACACCAATATACATTTTATTTTACAGCACGATTCCAAGTAAATGTATCCAAATATTCCAACAATATTATTTTACTAAAATACAGGCAAATATACTTTACATTGTCTTCTGTATATACTGCATTTCTAGAGGAAGTAGTCTATTCTGATAGATATTTCCTACCTGACAGAATACCGTACTACCATTTCATTTACCTGGCCGTATGTCAATGAATAAGTCAAGGTGAGAGTGTGATTGAAGACATTTGTTAATCAAATCCAGTGTTTTGTCTGGCTAATGAGGAGTGGAGGCATTTCAAAATGGGGGGGTGTCAGGGCCACCAGGTAAATTTTAGTTAAAGAACTCAATTCCAGTCGCTCAATAGAATTATTAATATGTTGTAAATAATAAGTGCTTATCCACCCACTCCCCTTCAGAGAGCTCATTCCAATGAACATCATTTCACACACCTGTGCCAAGGTGAGCTCATTTAATGCAGTACAGGCGATGGGGCTTATGGGAGGACGATCACCACTTTGGTCCAGAGTGAAGTATTTGAGGAACTATTGAAGACATTACCCACCTTTCCCAAAACAAAGTTTTACCACTTAAACGTCTGCTCTCGAATTGTGTCAGAATGTTTCTGTGCGTACGATGTCCTGTGTTTGGTCCGTAAGCCCATTTTGACGCAAATCCCCAATTTTTTTTTTTAGAAATGAGGCCCCAGGTATTCCATTGGTTTCCAAGTGTGCTGTATAACAACAAATACCAAAATGTAAGGCCTACAAGGACTAAGGACCAAACACCAAGATATGCTAAGCCGGGCTTTGCATGGATGCTGGAACCATGCCAGGATTCACCTGATAAGCACGGGTCAGGAAGAGACAGGGACAGAGAGGATGTTGTGCGACCTTGTGAATGTCATGGGTCGCAGGTTTCTCTGCAAATCAACTAGGCTTTGCACATAGTCCTGATTGGTCTAGGCAGAGTCTGTCTGGGCTCTGATTGGTGCAGGCAGTTTGTGAAATGAGTATTTACTGGACTCGACTGTGAAACAGCAGTACCTGAAAACCCAGAGGTTCAAAGCTGGTTTCCCTGCTGCCATCGTCCGAGGTGAGTGCTGCTGTAGAAACCACATTCCTCATAATTAACTGTTTAATAGGAACTTTTCTTTTGTATAAAGTAGTTCAAGTTAAATCAGCTTCTGTCAAGTAAAAAAATCAAGTCCAGCTTCACAAGCCAGCCCCATCAGTTGATTCACATTTTGTTTGTTGCATATTTCATCTAAAGAAATGTTGCATGTGACTGCAGGTATATGGAATCCTTCCTGTGAATGACATGATGTGGAAAATCAGCACTCTAGTGGCCCTATTGCTGCTCTTTCCTGCTCCTGGGGTGTCAGACCTGAGACTTAGCAACTTTTTACAAATGCCTTATTCCGATTCCCCGCCGTCCTGGATGCAGGCACAGGCCTTCTGCAGAAGAAACAACTTAGACCTGGTCACCATCAGCAATGAAAAGGAGAATCAGATCTACGCCCCCGGCAAGGGATGGATCGGTCTGTACCGAGAGAATTCAACCTCTGCGTGGAAATGGTCCAGAAGAGGCGAGATAGCCGACTACACCAACTGTAAAACTGGTAAGCAAGACTAGAACGTAATAGGGGTGGGGATTAAAATCCCAAATCCTATGTATCGGGATTTTTTTTTGACAATTTTAAAGCCGATTTCTTTTTTCCTAGAATTTTTTCTAACTTTTTTTGAACCAACGATTGACCTAAATATTTCTGTTCATACGGTACCGCCACCAGCGACTTGCGGAAAATGCAGAAAATCCATAAATAAATAAATAAATAAATAACAATTACTTTTTAGAAATGCCTCATGATATATTGTCTCTAGAAGTTTCTTATTCAACTTTTGTTTTTGTTAAAGAACGAAAAGAA
Organism: Percina caprodes; assembly: GCA_013375575.1. NCBI lineage: Eukaryota > Metazoa > Chordata > Actinopteri > Perciformes > Percidae > Percina > Percina caprodes. The sequence continues at coordinate 124,488 of JABXJD010000736.1, forward strand.
AATTGTAAAACTGCTAGAATCACAATAAATGAAAATTAGGATGTGAAAGAATGGAATCGGGGCAAAAGCATATTGTCCCCTCCCTTGCTCTCAGGCTTTTAGGAGCTGAAAATGATTTTAGAAATAATATCTGATCATTTTCACCACACCATTACCAATGGTAATATTTGTAATAATTTATATTTATTTATTTATTTGATATAATTACCATGATTCAGTACAGGGCACATTTTCATTTAAGCACTTGCTTTTGGTAATTGATATACAAAAAAAATAATGTTGTAATAAAAGCACTATATATGACCACATTAAATCATTTATGCGCTTGTAGTGTTGAACCCTTGTGTGGTGTTGATATGATATGTTCCACAGCCAAGGTTCCCGGTCTGGTGGACCCTACACATTATTAGGCTTTGAAAACCACACAGCCATGACAATTTATGTAAAAATACTTAACAGATGTTTACTTTAGCTCAATTACCAATGATATATACACCATGTATGGTTCATATTTGCCATTTTCCCCTGTGAGATCTCATTTAAGATCATATGATCATCAAGTCCAATTATAAAATAAGGTAAAAGAACATAGAAACAAGACTTTTGTTGCTATCGTTATTGGTGCTTATTTCTTAGAACTAAATCAGAACAGGTGAGAGTGTTTGAATTGTAACAATGTTGTAACTTTGTGTGAGAATAGCAGAAATACAACATAGTTTCATAGAACCTACATTTAAATACACTCGTGTCCAGCAGACCCAAACACCTCATATGTAATAGTATATGGGGGGGTTAATTTTCATCCTTTTTCTTTCAGCAAACATTGAAGACGGCCCCAAAGACCACGAACACCATCAAGGGTTAATGGCTAAAGCAGTTGTAATAACTTATTATACTGAGGCGAAGGTTACATACAGGTTACAAAAACTGACATCGTGACTGTTTTTGTTCTGACTAGTACTACTATATTTGTAGTGGGATCCCAGTCACATGACCCCAGTCTACGTGCTCTTTCTCTTCCTGCAGGTGAACCAGGAGATCTTAAAAACTGTGCTTTTAAGAATGGCAATGAACTACAATGGGTGAGCGATACCTGTGAAGTCAAACACAGTGTGATGTGTTCCGACGAGACGCTGGTTCTGGTGAAAGAGAACAAGACGTGGGAGCAGGCGTTAAACCACTGCAGGAGTCTGGAGGCGCTGGACTCGAGTAAGCCAGCAACTGCTTACCAGAACTACCGCTATGACCTGGCCAGCCTGCTCACTCTAGATGACCACATCTACGCACGAGAGAAGGCACAAGATGCTACCACTGATGAGGTAGGGCGGTTTTCTAGATAGACGCTATATTCAGGTTTCTATTGACAGCGCCCTCTAGTGGTCATTATGACGGGAGCAAAGCAGGAAGTAATGCGATGAACTAAAGAGCGCCAAAGTGTCCTCATAAGGAGGTAGGGTGGGGTGGTGGATGGGTGAAACAAACAGGACTGGGATTGAGTCCTGGTTGAAAGTAAAAGGTTTTGTTTCTTAATCTTAACGAGGTAGTTTTGGTTCCATAACCCCAGTGTGTTATTTTAACTTTACGATATCATGTGTAACCCGAAGTGAAGTAACGTCTGATTTAAACCCAAACCCCAACTTTGTTTTAACTTAACTAAGTCAGTTTGGTACCTAAACATAACCAAACTGCAACCATTTCACAACGTCAAACACAAACTCACGACCTTTACATCTAAAACCGCGCCCGACGTTCTCTGGTTCCGATCAACGGTAGTGATCTCGCCACCATTTTTTTTCATGACACATGGGGGGCAGCACGAGCACTTAAAATAAAAATAAAAAACTCCTCTGCGCCTCAAAGCTGTTTTCTATTAGCGAACATTTCACTGTGTGGGGAATCGGCGCCCCCTACAGCTGCATGCACCCCTGGCTGCTGAGAAGGTGCCCTGCACAGAAGGTGGATTTTTCACCTCTGTGTCTCCCAAATGGAACGGTCCGGACAAGGGGGGCGTATGCATGCTAAGGATCTATAGGACATTGTACCGATCGTACCCCAACTGTTGGACTGCTCTCATTCAACTCCTGTTGTGTGTTTCTATCGCTGTGCTACCTGTTGCCAGGTGTGGACGGGCCTGCGTTACCTGGCTGGTCAGTGGCTGTGGGTGGGAGGAGAACAAATGCAGTACTCGGCTATTGAAAGTTGCCCGACTCAGTCAGCCTGTGGCATTCTGGTGAAGAACGGCATCACAATGTTCGAGACCATGGACTGCAAAAGGAAACGGAACTTCATCTGTTACAAGAAGCGTTAGAAGAACATAACTTCTCCAATGAATGTTGTTCTTTAAGAAAGTCAACTTCTTCCTTCCTAGTTCATGTTTTAATTCTGGGATTACTGTGAGATGTCACAACATCATCTTTTAATAGATCCAAAAGGTCAGGAGCAGAGGGTTAGGGTTTTCAGAAATCATGTCATCCAAAACATTCTGTATAGTTAGAATGGAGCATTTCTTTAGATTGTGTTGTATTCTCCCCATGAGTTTGCTGGGTTTACTTTGTGTACTGCACTAAGACTTTACAGCTTTCATGTCATGTCACTCTTATGTAGCTTCCTTCCAGCCCTAACCTTAGTGTTACCGTATAGTTTCAAACATATTCCATAGCGCATGTAATCTTTTTGTTAGTAAGCCTAATGTACCTAAATCTAAATTAAAGTACATTATTACATCATCAACCTTCCCTAGTGTTCATTTTGACAAACAAGACGAGACTAAATATGTTCGCCAACGACCTCTCTTCCATGACGAAGACGAGACGATGGCGAGACTGCACCGCGGTCCAATCAGGCGCGGCTCAGCTAGAGATTCGCTGTTTCATTCAAGAATATGGTCAGGTAGTTATGACATTTAACCAATATTTGAGATGTGTTAAACAGTATTTGAATGAAAGAGTTATCAGAAATAATTTAAAAAATAAATGACTAAATATGACTAAAACTAACAAGGACATTTAACACAAGACTAAGACTAAATTAAAAATAGGTGCCAAAATCAACACTAGTCATTGCTGTGTGAATTGATATTTTCAGGACCTGTGGAACCGTACGGTAATGTTCCAACATGGCCGCCAGGGGGCGCTATGATGCTTCAGCAAATCCTCCGTCAGTGGGGATCCTCTCAGATCACTTTAACCACCATGGAACATTTACTGGGAGGACAGAGAATGGGCGGGGGCATGGGGGGTTAAATACTGGGGCTCAGTTTGGAGAAGGAGCCTCATCTGGTACATGTGTTCAACAAATACTCATTTAACTCTTTAAACTTTCATCCTTTGTCTCTTTGTAGTCGTTTTGTGAGTCTCTGTAGTCGTTTTGTGTCTCTTTGTAGTCGCTTTGTGAGTCTTTGTAGTCGTTTTGTGAATCTCCAAAAGAACTACTTCCTGTCCCTGTTCTACTTCCTGTCCCTGTTGTGCAGGTTTTCCACAAGTGGCCCTGGTCTAGAAGAAGTCTCCCAGCTGATCCTGCCTTGGACTGACCAAAGCTGGAGAAAGTTATCTAGCTGATGGATCTTACCGAGCTACTGAGCATGTGCAGCTCCCAACAAAGATAGTATAGAAGGGGGATGTCTCACTCTGGAGCTAAAACTAGTGAGATGTCTCACTCTGGAGCTAAAACTAGTGAGATGTCTCACTCTGGAGCTATAACAAGTGAGATGTCTCACTCTGGAGCTAAAACAGAGACCTAAACACACAGGGTGAAAACAGGATCTGCAGCAATGTGCAGTACAACAAAAATATGGTGTTTTTTGAAAATGAAACCATGTAAACCTATTCTGGTACAACCTCAAAATACAATTATGAACCTGAAAATGAGCGGAATATGGCTGCTTTAAGTTGTGTTGCAGATCATTCCAGTAGTTCCAATACTACCACTGTTCCCCCAGTCAATGTTGGAAAAAACATTTTCAAAGCCAACATATCCTGTGATCCGTTGTCATGGTATTAAGCTCTGAACTTAACTAAAGGTGTTATTTCAGAGTCTTAGATAGCAAGGTCTTATAAAGGAAGACGTGGCTATGACATTCTAGATGCCCATCCATCCTTTTCATACAACTCAGTGGTGATGGCTCTCTTGTATAATGGCTCAAATGGCACCGTTTGGTGGATTGTATAATGTGTTTTTCTGTGTTTTCAAAGTAGAAACAAAGCTCTGTTTTTGATTTAAAAATCCATTTTGAATTCTGAGCAAGACGTTGAACTTGAGTTTTCAGGGACGATCTTTTGTCTAACTAAATTCCAAAAAAGTATTTATAATGCCATACTGTATCACTAAGATCTCCATTTAGAGCATGCAGGATAAACGCTGTGCACTCTTGTGAAGTGCAAGTGGGGAAAAGAGTGAGTAAAATACATGATCATGAAAAGCAGCTGAGAACCTGTGCGTGCGTGTGTGCTTGCATTTGCCTACTTTGGTTTGGATGTAGAATAAAGCTAGAAAGACATAGTAAAGAGTTCAAACTCAGCCATGTGTGGAAAACCACGATACCGAAAGTAGACTTCCCCTGTGTCTGTGATTACTGCAACATAGAATTACATGAGGCTGGTCTGGTGTTGGATGGCTTTAGATGGCTGAGGCCAACAACACATCCAGTTAAAACATGTGACCTTATTGGTCAGAGCGTAGCCCACGCCATGCTCGCTGCTCCCATAATGTGAGGCTAGTCTGCCAACTCTGCTGCATTCTGCTTCACGGGTGGAGAAAACAGTACACGTGGAAAACACAGTGGCTGTGTGTAATGATCCACTAGAGGGGGCTGTCCATTAACGGTGACTGAGAGAGATCCAGCTGCAACCACCCACTCAGAGACATGATCACTTGACTTTGTTCAGGTCCAAAAAGCAGTGGTGGAATGGGACTAACTGCATTTACTTAAGTATGCTTTACTTGAGTCTTTTCTTTTCATGCCACTTTCTACTTCTACACTGCTACATTTCAGAGGGAAATGTATTTTTGGGGGTGCGATCACAGAAGTGCTTGTGTCATGTGAATGCAAACAGCAGTTTCATTGTCTCATGGGAGACAGAAACTACACACTATAGCTTTAATCTGAACTTTAGTTACTTCACAAATGAGGTTTTTGCACATAGTTTTTAAAATCTGATGTTTTATTACAAATGAAACTACCCAACAAGATAACGGCCTACAAGTCCAGCTGAAAGACTTAGACTATTAAACACACTGTTTGGATCCGAAAATGTGAGGATTTTTCTGCATTGAGTACTTTTAATACTTAACATACATTTTCCTGATGATACTAACAAACTTTTACTTGAGTAACATTTTTAACGCAGGACTTTTACTTGTGACAGAGTATTTTTTCACAGTGTGGTATCAGTACTTTTACTTAAGTAAAGGATCTGAATACTTCTTCCGCCACACTGTTGCTTGCTCTGGAGGGAACTACTAGAACTGTTGGGTCCTTGTAAATTATAGAGTGTGGTCTAGACCTACTCTATCTGGTCTAGACCTACTCTATCTGGTCTAGACCTGCTCTATCTGGTCTAGACCTACTCTATCTGTAAAGTGTCTCGAGATAACTCTTGTTATGAATTGATACTATAAATAAAATTGAATTGAATTGAACTATAGAAATCTCAGCCATGAAGCACACGACACATCACACACACAAATGGCTTGTAATAATGGTGGGGGGGGGGGTCTTACAAAAGCTAATGCTACATTTTTATTATCGTTCTTGCAAAAAAGAAAAACATTACACTGTATGTGTTCATTCGTGACCAGTGGTCATGCTTTGTGTAAGAAAGACACCAATATAAGACTTGGGCTTGAATTCATTACAGAGACATCAGTGTGACCCATTTTTTATAATGTTAGAGCAAAATATAGAAGCATAGATGTGCATGCTTTTTTTTTGGGTCTTTATTAATACGACAGATGAAGACAGGATGGAGCGTCAAGTGGTAAACCTCTTTTGTGTCGACACTTGCCCCACCAGGTGAGCTACCCAGGCACCCATGCATGCTTTTTTTAAACAATATGGGTGTAACAAAGAAAATATTAATATTACAAAAGGGTAAATATATTTGTCAGGGCAGGGTGGGTAGTGTTTAAGACGCTGTCTCCTCATGATCCCTGTCCACATCCACTATCAGTGAAGGCTAAAGATGGCTACAATAGATAGGTCACTAGAGGGGAAGCCCAATCTCCTCTCCTTTCTCTCTCTCTCTCTCTCTCTCTCTCTCTCTCTATCTATCTATATATATGCTTTTTCCCTAAATTAGATACAGGAAAGTGGGGAGAGAGAGAGAGAAACGTATGACACACAGCAAAGGGCCTCAGGTCTGATTTCAACCCAGGCCGCTGCAGGACTCAGACCACATGGAGCACAAGCTCTGCTGGGTGAGCTAGAGGCCGCCCCCTCTCCTCTATATTTGCTAGTTATGAAAGTCATAACCAGTCGGATAAAGAATGCCGATTTGATGCGGATCTGGGCGGTGTAGCATGCAACTTGTTCATACAAGGCCAATCACAGCCTTAAAAGGTATCAGTGGCACTTTAAAAGAGTGAATGGACGCAAAGATGAGTGAAATGTGCCGGTCTGTCTTTGTTCGGGTTAATATCTAACCAACAAGCTGAGCAGACATGAGAGAGGCTCTTTTAGCTGATGTGACTAGAAGATGAATCATACTGCAATAGTCCAGGTGGGAAGTGACAATTTCCAACATTATAGCCAAAAGAAAATAGCTTGATATTGAAATGTTCCTGAAACAAGCCTTAACAAGTGATTGGGTATCAATGGTATCAATTTTTCTATCTAACTCTCTGCTAGGAATGGAATAAGCATATTTCCTAACATGTCAAACTATCTTCCATTTTCACTTTTTTTATATATAAATAACACAGGACTTTCACCCCGGAGACCAGGGATTTTTAAGTACATTTTGCTACCAGTGCATACTTTTGCTTTAGTAACATTTTGAATGCAGGACTTCTATTGCTACTTTTCCACCACTGATGTTTTGGATCTCGTAGGAATGATGACTCAAGCTTTCCAGCTGGATGATGGGCCGGCTGGACAGTTTTCAGCAGGTTAGAAATCAGAATGCTGCTTGACTATATCTATTACTGTCTTTCATATGTTAGCCTGTATATCTGTTTTGCTGCTTTGGCGCACACACACACACACACACACACACACACACACACACACACACACACACGGTCTAATAAAGTATGCAACAATAGAAACCCATCAGAGGCTTGTGATGCCATTTGGCTGCCTCCCTTCATCCTACATTCCAGGGGAGTTCTCTCGCTTGGGGTGAAAAGACACCCTGTGAGAAAGGAGTGGTGGGGGGGGAGGGTGTGTACGTCAGTTCGGTCATGACTGAAATGTTTTCCTCGTCTGAACTGAGGAGAAGCGAGGAAGGACATGTTGCTCTACAGACAGATATACTGTACAGGCTTTTTTGTCTGTTTGCATTTTGAAATCAACAGTTTTTAGAGGTGGAGAGGTGATGGTGCTCGTAGATACAGTGTGTACTCGGCATGGAATATGTTAGGTTATTCAGTTTGCTACACACATTGAAACATAGGCATATAGTCCATGGATGTATAGTAAGACCTGGGTGCAGTGTTCAAGGCCGAGCCCCGGGCTCATTCATACCGAATGAGACGATCAGATTTGCTCAGTGGTGCACAAAGCCCCAAAAAAAAAAGTTCAACTCCCGCACATAAAATCACCGAGACGATCGGCTCTGCTCCCGCGTTATGGGGCTCATAGAGCAGGCGCATAAGAGACATTTCGCCGGGAGAGCCAGATATGTCCAATTGTCGCTCCGCTAGTCTTGCATGGCCAGACCGAAGCGCTGGACGCCTCCCCGGGTACGGGTCCTCTGCTTAATAAGGAAGGCAGTAACTTGTTTTGGTGGTACAGTACATATGCACGTAGGGAGGCGAGCTCTGGAATTAAAATGGCCGTCGAGTGTGTGATGACATTTTTACTCCAAAAACATGAGGGACATCTGGTGGAACCTCCAGCGCCGCAGCTTGAAGCTTGGGGATTAAATAATTTATACTTTCCAAATGTAATCGGACCAAATTGATCAAATTCTAAGGTCAAGCCCACGTTAGCCAATCGGAATCACTTCCTCTCTCTCTTCTCTTCCTCGGCTGCCTAAACCTCCGTTTGTCTCAATCTACGTGCAAACGAAGATTTCCAAAATCTCCACTCGTTTTCAAGACTCGTTTTCAGCCGCGAATTCTCCGTTTGTGTGTAAACGAAGGGAAATGTCTCTGTTTTTTAAAATATCCATGTACCTGTAAACAGGGCCCTGAGTTCTGATTTTTCCATTCCAAGGAGGCAGAGTGTGTGTGCGTGTGTGTGTGCGTGCGCTCTCTGCTGGTCTGGACAGTCTCTCAGGGTTGAATTCAGAGGGGGCGGGGCCATCGACCGGAGTGGGGAGCTCTGACCAAAAAAAGATTCTCTGCCATTGATGTGGATCAGCGAGCGACATCAGCAGGCCAGATGGGGCATGCGTGTGGAGATCTGGGTGAGGTGGGTGGAGCCAAAGGCAGGGCAGGTCCTCCCTGATTGGCTGTCTGTGGATGACAGCATGGGTGATGTGTTCTGAGCAGAAGATATATGTCTCTGCTTATTCTATGCTTTCTTTTTTTCCTCATTCCTTGTTTTTTTGCTCTCGGTCACACACACACACACACACACACACACACACACACACACATTTTAACACAAACTATCATGCTGAGTCCTGTGTTGGTCTTGCTCTGCGAGGCTGAGGAGTTATTTTTGCACAACTGCAAAGCAATCTCTTCTTAAAACTGTTTTACAGTCACACACAAAAATGTATAATTATTACACATAAGCAACAAATGCACTGCGTTAGGGTTGGTAACAATAATTAGTATCTAACTATAAAGCGATGCATCTCTGTGCGTCAGTGTGTCTCCAGTGGGGGCGAAGGAGCTGCTACCTCCCTAGGCGGCTCATTCATTTGGGGTTCACCAGACGTGCTTGCGTGGCCCTGTACCTGTGCAAACAGCTGCCACCCGCCCTGCAGCGCTGTCTTTTGGCTTTGCACCTTCAACACCTCCACAGCACACATGACACATCCACCCACTGCTGTCATTGCTGATCTGCCCACTCCAATGTTTTTGTGTTAACCTTCTCATCTTGCACACACGTCTGCATGTATGTAACCCAATATCCACAGCTGCCTGCCTGTGCAGGCTCGTCTCCATGGGTTGGTATAGGCACAGGTCAAACCAGTGGAACTTAAGTGACCAAGACGTGGCAGAACATCACCCCAACTCACATCCACCAAATCCCTCCATGCCCTGGCCCTCCTCCATCTATAGACCCCAACTTAAAACCTGTGGTACTGAGACACTGGCCTGCTCCCCCTTCCCCACACCAGTCTCTGTCGCGTTGCAGCCCCATCCCTCTGGAACACCCTCCTTGCAGATATCCAAAGTGCTACATCCCTGGACCTACTCCTGAAACACCACCGGTTTACCCCAGCCTACAACCTCCCTTAGTGTATGCCATGTAAAGTGTCCTTGGGTTTCATGAAAGGCGCTATATAAATAAATTATTATTACTGTGTATATGTGTGGTGTGTGTGTGTGTGTGTGTGTGTGTGTGTCAGCATCTTGGAGTGTTTAGTTCTGCCTCCTTTTGCCTTCCGTCAGGAAACCTTTTTCTTTAACCCCACCCTTCCTCTTGCAAACCACGCCCCCTTGCTCTCTCGACGGTTCTACCCTCAGCAGACCCAAACTTGCCCGTGTTGTTTTCCCACATTCAGTGATTGATCATGTTAACACAGTAACCCGGAGATGCTGTCCTCCTGTTTCCTGTTCCACCAGCAGTGAACCAGTCCACCAGTAACACCAGCAGTAGTACCAGTAGAGCATCTTCTCGCAGCGCCTGCAGGGATCCAGGGTCTGTGTGTGTGAATGGGAGTTCTGGTTGTAGGAGTGCAGTGGTCCAATGTGACCACCAGGAGGCACCAGGGCAATTCTGGGTGTCAGAGAAGAGCTGCTGAGATCACCCGTACTGCTAGAAGGAGACAGTACTAGAGATAGTACTATTACCATTGCTTTCCATTGTTACAGTCACAGACACACAAGTAATGTCTCAAAACTAAGAGAAGACGTGATCAAAACGTATTTAAAGACAGGTTTTTTGTATCTATAGGTAAGTGTTGGGTAACAAAGTACATATACACAATTACTGTACTTAAGTACCAATTTGAGGTCTGTGTACTTTATTTAAGTCTTTTCCTGCTGCATTTCAGAGAGAAATATTCTACTTTTTACTCCACTACATTCATCTTACAGCTTTAGTTATTTACAGTTTAAGCTTTTGCACACAAAACACATTTATGTTTTTTTTATGAATTAAACTACTCAATAATATACAGGCCTACATGTACAGCTGAAATGATTAGACCATTAAACAGATTAACAGAACAGTTTGGATCGTTTGCTGTTTCTAAAATGTGAGGATTTTTCCTGCATCAAGTACTTTTACTTTTAGTACTTTAAGTCCATTTTCCTCATGATACTTACATACTTTTACTTAACCCTCATGTTTTCTTCCCGTTGACTATGCAGCCTTTTGTTTTTCTGGGTCAAAATGTAACGCTTTGGTCGACACTTAGTGTGTTGTTTTTGTCACTTTTGTCATGTTTTCACTCATGTTTGTCATTTATTTGCAATTTTTTAAGCTTTTTTCTCAAATGTTTTCAACATTCTTTAAACCTTTTTTCTTAAATGCTATAAAATTGAATTAAACACCCACATTTTGTAGTATTGAAATTATCATTTCTTTAACAACAAATTTGTTTGAAAGTAACACACCTGTTAAAAATACAGAGCTGACCCCCAGACTAATGATCAATCTACTACCTACTGACAGCAGATGAAGTGACCTACGTAGCCAGTCCGAGGTTTGCAGGCGGGATAAAGACCGGGGACATCCCACTCCCGTGCCAGAGCATCAAGTTTGAATGAAATTGAAACATCTGTACAGGTTGTTGTAGGTCACAGTCGTCTAGAAATGTGGTTTAAAAACCTCAGGCATTTCTTTATAACCTTATAACCTTAAGGGCGTGTGTGTGTGTGTGTGTGTCTTTAATTATGCAAAGATCTTGTGAGTTTATCAATCTTGCCATCTAACTCTCGCCATCAAGGCAAATGCCAAGCCATTCATTAAAGACCAACGGTGCTACCACCTAACCTGTCCCTGTTGATCCGTTTGATATTTATATTTGACTGCTGTATTATATTTGGTGGGCCTCAGATGTAATGCCCAGTCTGCTCTGATTGGTCAATGTTTCAGGATATTCCACATCTGCACTCTGTGTCTCTGCACCATCACTGCAGCCGGGGAATGACTAGAATGGCACCTTAACAGTACTTTCTACCTATATACAGTATGTATACCGTACGGAAGTCCTGGAGGCTCATTTAAAGGCACTGTGGGCATTTCTCTGTGGATTGAGCGTTTTAATACTTTCATAGTATTGATATAGCAACCCGACCTGCTTCATAAAAAATAAAAGACATCAAAATCAAATTTTTTACATTTTGCTAGGATTAGGAGACTAAAACACTTGGCTGAGGTTCAATCAGAGTTAAAACCTCACAAAGCCTTTAACCACCAGACACCACACTACATAAACACACTGCACAATGGTTGAATATAAGGTTTTGTCCAATATGGGAAAGGTAATGGGAAAAGTCAAATATACAAAGAAGAAACACTTTCCAAATGCAGAAAACACACCCTACATTCAACTATTATAGGAAGGGAAAGTGCACGTCAGAGAAGATTACAGTGTCATAGAAGAGGCCCAAACGGGGCTGAAAATGTGCGTATGCCACTTCCTACGCAAAGGTTAGGATTTATAAAAAAAAAAAACTTGGGAGAATGTGCAGTCCTCCACGCGAACTCTGACCCATGCGTACGCACATTTTGGAGACGCATGATGGCGAGGTGCCATAATGCCTGTGTAGTCAGGTTTCCCTACACTGTGTGAGAACAGACCAAAATAATAATTCGATTTGCAGCAATTCCCGAGCGTCTGAGAGTTTTTTTTTTTGCTTTTACTCTGCCAGTTGTCATGATTCGACGTCTCAAAAGAACAACAGGCCTGGTGGTTAACATACTGATCAGCATTCACTTTGCATGGACTATTGATGGTTAAAAATGGGCGTGTACACGAAGGGATAAGAGGCTGATTCATGTACGCACACTTATAGGTTATCTGTGATTTATAATGGGAACATTGCTTACAGATGTGAATGTGCACGGTTCTATCAATCCAATTTTTTTTGGCGTACATACTGTACACTTTTAGTAAGGATCCTACACACAGTTTTAGAAATGAGAACCCACCATTACAACAATGAGCTTTGCCTTCAGAATAAAAGGTGACTGTGATATTTTGGACCTTGGTTGTTGTGACCACGCACCATTTCCGTCGGAAGGAAAATATCTGAAAGGGAAGAATAACCAGTGAAGATTAGAGGGACAGCCATAGATAGAGAAAGCAACAGAGAGGCAGGCCACAAAACTGTTAGTGTGTAGGCAGTGATGAGTAATTGTGTGTGTGTGTGTGTGTGTGTGTGTGTGTGTGTGTGTGTCTGCAGATCTCATCAGCGAACTCAGATTCCAGCAGCTCCAATGTCTTAGTGCCGCAGCAACCAATAGTATGCAACCTACCAAACCAGTTGACCAATCACGGCCTGTCAGTTAGGCTGTGATTGGTCGATATCTGAGCTCCACCCAGCAGTGGCTGCAGCAGGGTCCAGGCCTGCTGCAGCTCCTAGGCTTCTTTTCTGAGGAGTTCCTCTCAAAACGTCCAGCTGTTTCCATTGCAAACAAACTTCTTCATTATGATCTGTTGGTGTTTATCCAATACCACGGGCTTAAAACCATGATCAACCATGTACAAAAATAAAAGGATGTCAGGTGGCACCTTTCAGTTCAAAATTCAGCATGCAGGGTTTTTTCCTGTATAAAGAAAGTTTTGGCACCCCCACAAGCCCACCCCACCCCCCTCCACCAGCCAGCCCTGAAGGAAAACCACGAGTACCAACACGTAACAAGACCTAAATAAGGACCTTTTCACAGCACAATGGTGCATTAAAATGTATGGAGGAGCTGATAAACATCAACAACCTTTTACTGAATAACACAGGTTATCTAGATATCTGGATGCCAGTGAACTTAGCCCCGCCCACAACATTTAAGGTCAGGAGGTTCGGTCCGGACCATAGACTGTATCTTATTAATTAATAATATGAAGTCTACGGTCTGGACTTGACCCGTTGTGGAGCAATTATGCTCGAACCAGAGCTGTCTGGACCAATCAAACTGTCAGGGCGGGCTTTATACCATGATGGACAGATGATCAACAGTAACATAATCAACCACGTCACCAAAGAGAGCTTGGGTTGAATTTGTTTACAACAAAGATGGCTGCCGCTGGAGAACTGAGACGTGTAGAGTCCTCCATGGCGTCTGTTAGAGAAGATATCAACAGCACATTCATTTCTAGAGAGGAACAAGAACCGCCATCGAGGCGTTTGGCGATCAGAAAGATACGGGATTTCAACATACATCACATACTCTGTTGTTCTGATTGGTTGGAGGTCTATCCGTTGCTCTAATTGGTTGGAGGTCTATCCAATTGAGTGCAGAGGCATTTTCTTTCCTGGTCCAGAATCCCAGCCCAATGGAGCAGAATCAGACTCCTATTCTCACTAGAATCTGAGTCTGACCACGTCAGGCTACAGGTTATCATCAGTATCGGGTAAGTTACTTGAAAACTGTAGTCAATAACATTAAAAAAGCATTCCCTTATTACGTTACTCAACACAGCTCTGTGCCAGCAAAGGTCACATCTGCATAGTAATAGTCTCTGGGAGGGAACTTGTTCTGGTGGACCATTTGCATCCTGCTAAAGAACACGCCACATACAATATTAAATAAAGTTAAGTGTTTACACAAAACAGTAATGTGAGCTTGTTTAAGGAGCTGGATACATGGTTACACCTCATTATCTCTTACCAGTGTGTAGCTGTGTGTACTTTGTCCACAGCAAATCTCGGCCAATAGCGTCCCAAAACTTCCCAGGTGGAGAGTAAATGCCGTAAACATATATTTTGTAACTCTTTACAAGCATTCCCTGAACGAACCACGCAGGCCGGCCTTGTTGCTCCGTCCAACATTTACATTGTTGTTGTTTTGCAGCATGAAAGTCATTTTGAGAAGGGCTGGCTTAATGTTAACTGCTGAAAATCAAAGTATGGAAAGCAGAAACAACGAAGAACTGGATCACTTTTTGATATTGTTGGAAATGATCTCAGCGATGACTTTATGATCTCTTATCGTTAAAATAAAATAGAGAGAAATAGTCTGGAATAAAATAGTAAAATTACAACATGACCTTTTTCACTTTAATTATTGTACTGATTAAACAAATGAGATGTCTATTAGTGAGCATTAGGGTTTCTAAGTTGTCAAGGTGAGCTAACAATTGCTGGCTGTAGCTTTATAAGATACAAATGGGTACGGTGGCCCTGAAGGACAAAACACATAACATTTGGCTTTGGTAAAGCTTTCATTGGTATGATTAAAGCTTTGTATTCTAATCCCTCAGCTCAGGTCTTAACCAGACGCACCTCCTTCTGATTATTTCCAGTTTCTAGATCCTCCTGCCAAGGTTGCCCCTCGAGTCCTGCACTATTTGTCATTTCTCTGGAGCCGCTGGCTCACGCCATTCACAGATCGATTATGGTGTCACTGATATGTATATTTGTTTTGTGTTAAGACCCCTCCTCACTTGGTTTAACCCAGATGTGTCTGCCTGCTGGTGTACCTTAGAGAGTGCTCTGACAGAGCCGTAGTCACTCCACGACCTTCTTTTTGCCAATGTTACATCAAACAAACATATCTAACATACATATCTAACAAACCGTGCCAGTTACGCTTTGGCCCCATTATCTCTCATCTTATCAAAACTTGAAGATTGGCTGAAACACATATAGCCATATAGATTGGAACTGGCACACTTTTCCCATATATGTAATAATACAGAACTCCTGATTGGGGGGAGGCCGATAACCGCTCCACAATAGGAGCAGAGGGGACTTTATTGTATAAAAGTCCCAGAGGTCTTTGCCCATCCATCCTATCCAGTGGTTATTTACTGTGCACCCTAAAAACTGTTATTTCTAAAACACAATGTAAAATCCGGTGAATTGAGTTTAAAGAGTTTCATTTTTGCAGCATTTAAAATTGGGAGGATGATGATTGTGAAGCCTTTTGGTTGTTGACATGCTCCAGTCTTGTGTCCAGTTTCTCTTTCAGCACTTATTTCCTGTTTTCTGCAACAGACTCATGCACTTACATTGTAGGTTGTTAATGCTCTCACATATGTTATTACCAATATGAATTGGTGGGAGCAGTGAAGCCGTGTTCAGGTTAATGGTAAATTCATTTCAATGGAGGCACCGCATTGACACTCAGGTAAAACAAATGCAGGATCCTCTGGCCAAACAGTTGAACCCGGCTTGAAGTTTGCCCCCATAAAGCAACAAAGTGCTGCAACACAGTCTGTCTGAACATCTGCTAACCTGCGACGCAGCGTAACTGAAACAAACACGCATTGTGTCAGATAATTGCAGCATGATATGATTTTTCAGTGCCAAAAAGTCTAATAAACTTTGAACGCGGCTCTTTGGCTAAAGTGGAAAAGACAGCTTCCTGACAAGAAGAAAAACAAAAGTGTCGCGCCTTGAACAAGGCACAAAGAGGCGGCTATAAACTTTTGTAACATAAAGCCTCCAGAAATCCAAATTAAAACACCTCCATAAAACTTCAAAAACGTGCAGGTCCAATCCAAGCAGTTCCTCCTCTTACTCCCTACAGCCTGTTCATCCATCACCCCCCTGCTAACGTGGCTAAGTGCTAACAGAAAACAGCAGTGGGTTTAGAGGTGTGCAGGAGTGGGGGTTACTTAATAGGCTTACAAAGCAGCTAATATGGAAAGAAGGACTATTTAAAAATTGCTGAGAGGGAGAGAAAGAGGGACATGAAAAGAGGAGAAGAAAGGAGAGGAAGAGGTGACCTGTGGCCCCCCGATGTCATACTGGAAACCGCCAGAGGGGGGTCATTTTAAAAGGCCTACATTAAGACATTTAGGAGTTTGGGGGGTGCATGCATGGCCACCAGGTAGCTGCTGATCTTTCAGCTTTGTGTGTGTGTGTGTGTGTGTGTGTGTGTGTGTGTGTGTGTTGGCCCAGGTACTACTCAGCTGCATTCAAAGATGGCTGTCTTCTGGCTTAGTGGCGTGGTCTGATGTTGGAGTTTTAAAGTGAGGTTGCTTTCCCTCTTTTGGTCCATTTAAAGCCTCCTGGATTGTTTGAAGAGTCCGTTGGGGGGTGAAAGCTTATTCAAACAAACAAACTCTGGTCCGCTTGAAAACGGTGGTCTCGGTTTGCTTCCAAGCAGGGCTGTAGTACTCAAGTCTGGTCTTGGACTAGAGTTCGGACTCAAGACTTTAGGGTCTCGTACTTGTCTCGCACTCATTGGGAATTGGACTCTGGCCACTGGTCTTGCCAAAAATGGCTTTTGGTCTCGACTGAGGTGTTAAATTACACTCTCTTCATTGTTGTTTAACCAAACTTTAATTTTTTTTCTGAAAAACTATGAACCCACATCCAAATAACAATAGAATACAATACTTTTTAGGGAAGGCATTAACCAACCATAGGGCTCCACTCTGTAATACTGGTATGAATCTATATTCTCATTTAGTTGCTCAAATGCTGTAGCAGTATCATGTATGCTATTATGAGGTATCACCATATGTCATTCTGTTTTCTTTAGATTAGATCATATGATATCAGGAGGAAAGGCTAGACTTACATATAACTCAAAAGGATTGTCTTGATACTGTCATGCATAAGACTTTTTTTCTGTCCTGGACTCGGTCTTGACTTGGACTTGAACCTTTTTGGATTTGGTCTTGTCTTGGATTCAAACCTCTTTGGAATTGGTCTTGATTGGACTCGACTAGTCCTGGTCTTGGACTCAACAAAGGTGGTCTTGACTACTGCTTCCAAGTGAATTAGAGTTTAACTTGGAGCTGTAATCAGGCTTTAAAAGTTAGGGCCTCCGTTGTTCAGCATCCATGTTCACGCTGATCGTTACCGGAGGGGAAGCTCAAGCCCGGCCTGAGTAAAATGATTAAAAAAATGAAGACCGAACCTGATCGACGGGCAAAGATCTTCAGCTCTAGTTTGGTCCACTTTAGGTGAGAACGCAATCAGACCAAAATACAGGAAGTGAACCACAAAAAATGCATTTACTATTCATAAGGGATAAAACTTTCAGATCGATAAGCCCTTCTGACCACACTGAGCTGGGTTGTTGCTGTTGTAGCTGGATGTAGCTTCATGTTTATATAGCTATGTACGGTGGCCCAGAAGGACAAAACACTTCAAATTTGGAAAGTCTAAGAAATCCACACAATATGCTCGGACAATAAGTCTCCTGTGATTGGTTAGATTATTGAATCTCCCTCCCCCATCATCTCTCTCTCTCTTTCACTCGTTGTCTGTCAGCTGCTTATTGTTTGCCATCTAAAATATTAGAAACACTAAAGCAGGACCAGAAAACTCATACATTTGGTGTTACTCCATAATCTGAGACCAGAAGTGTAGGCGAGTCTCTGACATTCTGATATTCGACATTAAATACTGGATGTTGGAGTTGTAGAAGCTGAACTGGTGTCTGCAAAGCCTCGACAGCCAATCTGACGCTGATGTTGCTTCTATCTACTTTTCATGGATGTTGTAGCCATTACATCTAAGATTCGAAGCAGAACTCTTCCTAAACATGGAGTAACATTAGCACTAATTGTATTTATTGCCCCCCAACGGTATTATTTCCAATATTCACCCTCATGAAGCTCTGTTTTGGTCTCCTCCTCCTCTAGGGTTACTCTTTTGATCTCTTGTTCTCACTTCTAAAGTGCTAAATAATTGTATTACATACCCCTTTGTTTGTCTTATGGTCTGACCTCTCTAGTTTTACCCCTTCTCACTTCTATTTCTAAGAGAGAAACAAAGAGCAGAGAGATAACATAGGAAAGAAATGAAAAAACCAGAAAGGAGGACGTGGACATGAGGATGGGAGGAAGAATGTAAGGTTAATAGAAGTAGTAAGAAGCACATTTAGGGGAGTTAATGTGATGCTGGGGTCTCTTTCTCACTCTCGCTGACTTTACACAAACACAGTAACAGCCCAATAAGAGGTTCTGGTTTCTAAGGAAGCAGTAAACGCATCAGGCATCCCACCACGCTCACAGCCTCTACCTTGATCTTTTGCTGTGTAAAAAACCTGCTGCAGTGAGTGACACACACCCACACACACACACACACACACACACACACACACACACACACACAGCGCTAACGGTAACAGAACGGCAGCAGTCGGTGTGATATAAAGGAAAACTGTATCTTCTCTAATTGCCGTATATCATCTATTTGGGATGTTAAGCACAACTCATAAGTCCCAGAATGCCTTGCATAATCAAGTCTTTTTTTCGTTGTTGAAAAAAAAACAACTCTTGCAAGACTTTGATTTAAACCCTTTGTGATATAAAAGTTAAAATCCCTAAGATGTTCATGAAATAAAATCACATTTTGATACTACATATGGTTGGCCTTTCCTGTGTGATATCCATTCAATGTATTTCAATTTAACAGTAATAACCTTTTAAAATATATATATATATATATATTTCCATTTCTAATCCCTAACAACACCAATCTAGAGTCAATCTAATTGCTCTAAAACACTTTCTATTCAAGGAATCCTTCAAGCAAAAGACAATGGGGACTTTTATTGTGAAGTAGTAGTAACACTGACGCGAGTGAACAAGCAATTTCTTGACTGTAAGCCGATTACTGAAAGCAGCAGAGATATAGAACTGCGTACACTTCAATATCCGTTTACTTATCACGCGGAATATCATTATCGCGATATTGAACAACGTTATTGCATATTTTCCTCATGTTATGCATCCCTAATGTCATAAAGATGTAATATTGGACTGGCCACATACCCACAGGCTCAAGAAAACACACAGCAACCAGAACATGCTGCCAGGAATGAAAAGAGCATAGCGTGACAGCTGTTTTGAACCAAGTTACAGTGTTTTAGCGAAGTTTTAGCAGAGCACCAGTAGTAATGTTAACAGTAGTATAATGAGCGGCTGCGTAAACACACACAGCAGCCCTTCTCTCTTCACGCTGCCTCGAAATGAAAAGGTTGGAGGCTTTTACACGCCTCATCACACCTGCTACACAGGTATGTTAAGAGCAGCGTGGAAGAGAAGGGCGCTATGTGCTGAGGGACGCTGTGAGTTTTACTCCTCAATGAAGGTGGTGACACGGCAGCAGTAGTGGAAGAAGTATCCAAAGTACTATTACCCCACTGCAAACATACTTTGTTAAGTCTGTGTAAGTCCTGCATTGAAAATGTTGCATAAGTAAACTTTGTTGGTACATTTTTTAAAGTAAAAGTACTCAATGCAGAAAAATCTGATTTAGATCAGACTTTATTGATCCCAAATTTGGAAATTGCTGAGCTAAAAAAGACACCAGTATGGCACAAATACCTTTAAATATGCACTTAAGTACAGTACTTACTTAAAGTAAGTTAAGTTAGTAAATGCCCATTAGTTCCATTCCATCACTGCAGGGCAGCCACGTCATTTCAGAATGAAAAAGAAATTCACTGTTCACCATCTCTCAACCTTAGGAGCATTAGTTCACACACACACACGCACCCACACTCGCGCACACACAGGGACTCTCTAATTTGATGTGTATTTATAGCCGTCTGAGTGGCCAGGACGCCACGGTGGATGGAGGAAAATGTTGAGGCGTGATTACACACTACTATTCCCAGCCCTCCCTCTCCCTTCCTCTAACTACTGCAGCACACCAAAGCTTTACTGTCGGAGCTTTTATTCTGAAAGAACTATAACAAAATAGGGCAAATGAGCAATACTCCAATACTAGCATTCTGGGGATTTTCAGTAGGGATGCACCAAACCCAGAGTTCGGGTTCAGGTTCGGCCGAACTTTGTGCTTTTTGACACTTTTTTCTGCCGTCAAACTACCCAAAGTGGACACGCCCTAAACACACCTGCGCCAGGCGCTTCACGCTGTGCACTTAGATTGTTAAAATAGGGCCCATAGGCTACATTTACATTGCTACATTTTGGTTTAAAGACTAATATATTTTTGCTACATTTACAACTCACATTCACGTTGCTCTGGAGTTTCAGAGCCCCTAAAATGGAGAAATTGACAGGAATCTGTGGGGTTGTGTTGCAGTCCCATATGAAGACCTTTGGCAACACCAATACCGACGCCAATGTTTTGCCGCCTGTTATGGTCATGACGTCTGGTTCTCTAAGACTTACTGTAGCTTCTAATGTAACATGGCAACTACCAGCATTCAATGCTGCCTCCTGTTTACCCCGGCACGGACATGCCCAGTACACCAGACTGTTGAGGAGATATGTGGTTTGTGTTGGTTGAAACAGAGATTAGTTCTTCTACTGGAGCTAAAAACACACACAGAGTGCACAGAGTTTGCTTTGGCTCAAAAGCTACGGTGGCCGACAGGGGCAAACGCACTGCAACTTAAGAAAACACATGCAAAAAGGTAAAACACAAGCAAATTAAGAAAAAAATCGGCAAATACACACAACACAACCAAATACACAAACCCGCTGCAAATACACACAACACAACCAAATACACAAACCCGCTGCAAATACACACAACACAACCAAATACACAAACACGCTGCAAATACACACAACACAACCAAATACACAAACACGCTGCAAATACACGCAACACAACCAAATACACAAACACACTGCAAATACACACAACACAACCAAATATACAAACACGCTGCAAATACACGCAACACAACCAAATACACAAACACGCTGCAAATACACACAACACAACCAAATACACAAACACGCTGCAAATACACACAACACAACCAAATACACACAACACAACCAAATACACACAACACAACCAAATACACAAACACGCTGCAAATACACGCAACACAACCAAATACACAAACACGCTGCAAATACACACAACACAACCAAATACACAAACCCGCTGCAAATACACGCAACACAACCAAATATACAAACACGCTGCAAATACACGCAACACAACCAAATACACAAACACGCTGCAAATACACACAACACAACCAAATACACAAACACGCTGCAAATACACACAACACAACCAAATACACAAACACGCTGCAAATACACACAACACAACCAAATAAACAAACACGCTGCAAATACACGCAACACAACCAAATACACAAACACACTGCAAATACACGCAACACAACCAAATACACAAACACACTGCAAATACACGCAACACAACCAAATACACAAACACGCTGCAAATACACGCAACACAACCAAATACACAAACACGCTGCAAATACACACAACACAACCAAATACACAAACACGCTGCAAATACACTCAACACAACCAAATACACAAACACGCTGCAAATACACGCAACACAACCAAATATACAAACACGCTGCAAATACACGCAACACAACCAAATACACAAACACACTGCAAATACACGCAACACAACCAAATACACAAACACGCTGCAAATACACGCAACACAACCAAATACACAAACACGCTGCAAATACACACAACACAACCAAATACACAAACACGCTGCAAATACACGCAACACAACCAAATATACAAACACGCTGCAAATACACGCAACACAACCAAATACACAAACACGCTGCAAATACACACAACACAACCAAATACACAAACACGCTGCAAATACACACAACACAACCAAATAAACAAACACGCTGCAAATACACGCAACACAACCAAATACACAAACACACTGCAAATACACGCAACACAACCAAATACACAAACACACTGCAAATACACGCAACACAACCAAATACACACAACACAACCAAATACACACAACACAACCAAATACACAAACACGCTGCAAATACACGCAACACAACCAAATACACAAACACGCTGCAAATACACACAACACAACCAAATACACAAACACGCTGCAAATACACTCAACACAACCAAATACAAACACGCTGCAAATACACGCAACACAACCAAATATACAAACACGCTGCAAATACACGCAACACAACCAAATACACAAACACGCTGCAAATACACACAACACAACCAAATACACAAACACGCTGCAAATACACACAACACAACCAAATACACAAACACGCTGCAAATACACGCAACACAACCAAATACACAAACCCGCTGCAAATACACACAACACAACCAAATACACAAACCCGCTGCAAATACACACAACACAACCAAATACACAAACACGCTGCAAATACACACAACACAACCAAATACACAAACACGCTGCAAATACACACAACACAACCAAATACACAAACACGCTGCAAATACACACAACACAACCAAATATACAAACACGCTGCAAATACACACAACACAACCAAATATACAAACACGCTGCAAATACACACAACACAACCAAATACACAAACACGCTGCAAATACACACAACACAACCAAATACACAAACACGCTGCAAATACACACAACACAACCAAATACACAAACACGCTGCAAATACACACAACACAACCAAATACACAAACACGCTGCAAATACACACAACACAACCAAATAAACAAACACGCTGCAAATACACGCAACACAACCAAATACACAAACACACTGCAAATACACGCAACACAACCAAATACACAAACACACTGCAAATACACGCAACACAACCAAATACACAAACACGCTGCAAATACACGCAACACAACCAAATACACAAACACGCTGCAAATACACACAACACAACCAAATACACAAACACGCTGCAAATACACTCAACACAACCAAATACACAAACACGCTGCAAATACACGCAACACAACCAAATATACAAACACGCTGCAAATACACGCAACACAACCAAATACACAAACACACTGCAAATACACGCAACACAACCAAATACACAAACACGCTGCAAATACACGCAACACAACCAAATACACAAACACGCTGCAAATACACACAACACAACCAAATACACAAACACGCTGCAAATACACGCAACACAACCAAATATACAAACACGCTGCAAATACACGCAACACAACCAAATACACAAACACGCTGCAAATACACACAACACAACCAAATACACAAACACGCTGCAAATACACACAACACAACCAAATAAACAAACACGCTGCAAATACACGCAACACAACCAAATACACAAACACACTGCAAATACACGCAACACAACCAAATACACAAACACACTGCAAATACACGCAACACAACCAAATACACACAACACAACCAAATACACACAACACAACCAAATACACAAACACGCTGCAAATACACGCAACACAACCAAATACACAAACACGCTGCAAATACACACAACACAACCAAATACACAAACACGCTGCAAATACACTCAACACAACCAAATACAAACACACTGCAAATACACGCAACACAACCAAATATACAAACACGCTGCAAATACACGCAACACAACCAAATACACAAACACGCTGCAAATACACACAACACAACCAAATACACAAACACGCTGCAAATACACACAACACAACCAAATACACAAACACGCTGCAAATACACGCAACACAACCAAATACACAAACCCGCTGCAAATACACACAACACAACCAAATACACAAACCCGCTGCAAATACACACAACACAACCAAATACACAAACACGCTGCAAATACACACAACACAACCAAATACACAAACACGCTGCAAATACACACAACACAACCAAATACACAAACACGCTGCAAATACACACAACACAACCAAATATACAAACACGCTGCAAATACACACAACACAACCAAATATACAAACACGCTGCAAATACACACAACACAACCAAATACACAAACACGCTGCAAATACACACAACACAACCAAATACACAAACACGCTGCAAATACACACAACACAACCAAATACACAAACACGCTGCAAATACACGCAACACAACCAAATACACAAACACACTGCAAATACACACAACACAACCAAATACACAAACACGCTGCAAATACACACAACACAACCAAATACACAAACCCGCTGCAAATACACACAACACAACCAAATACACAAACCCGCTGCAAATACACACAACACAACCAAATACACAAACACGCTGCAAATACACACAACACAACCAAATACACAAACACGCTGCAAATACACACAACACAACCAAATACACAAACACGCTGCAAATACACACAACACAACCAAATACACAAACACGCTGCAAATACACTCAACACAACCAAATACAAACACGCTGCAAATACACGCAACACAACCAAATATACAAACACGCTGCAAATACACGCAACACAACCAAATACACAAACACGCTGCAAATACACACAACACAACCAAATACACAAACACGCTGCAAATACACACAACACAACCAAATACACAAACACGCTGCAAATACACGCAACACAACCAAATACACAAACCCGCTGCAAATACACACAACACAACCAAATACACAAACCCGCTGCAAATACACACAACACAACCAAATACACAAACACGCTGCAAATACACACAACACAACCAAATACACAAACACGCTGCAAATACACACAACACAACCAAATACACAAACACGCTGCAAATACACACAACACAACCAAATATACAAACACGCTGCAAATACACACAACACAACCAAATATACAAACACGCTGCAAATACACACAACACAACCAAATACACAAACCCGCTGCAAATACACACAACACAACCAAATACACAAACACGCTGCAAATACACACAACACAACCAAATACACAAACACGCTGCAAATACACGCAACACAACCAAATACACAAACACACTGCAAATACACACAACACAACCAAATACACAAACACGCTGCAAATACACACAACACAACCAAATACACAAACCCGCTGCAAATACACACAACACAACCAAATACACAAACCCGCTGCAAATACACACAACACAACCAAATACACAAACACGCTGCAAATACACACAACACAACCAAATACACAAACACGCTGCAAATACACACAACACAACCAAATACACAAACACGCTGCAAATACACACAACACAACCAAATATACAAACACGCTGCAAATACACACAACACAACCAAATATACAAACACGCTGCAAATACACACAACACAACCAAATACACAAACACGCTGCAAATACACACAACACAACCAAATACACAAACACGCTGCAAATACACACAACACAACCAAATATACAAACACGCT
Organism: Percina caprodes; assembly: GCA_013375575.1. NCBI lineage: Eukaryota > Metazoa > Chordata > Actinopteri > Perciformes > Percidae > Percina > Percina caprodes. The sequence continues at coordinate 150,095 of JABXJD010000736.1, forward strand.
GCAAATACACGCAACACAACCAAATACACAAACACGCTGCAAATACACACAACACAACCAAATACACAAACACGCTGCAAATACACGCAACACAACCAAATACACACAACACAACCAAATACACACAACACAACCAAATACACAAACACGCTGCAAATACACGCAACACAACCAAATACACAAACACGCTGCAAATACACACAACACAACCAAATACACAAACCCGCTGCAAATACACGCAACACAACCAAATATACAAACACGCTGCAAATACACGCAACACAACCAAATACACAAACACGCTGCAAATACACACAACACAACCAAATACACAAACACGCTGCAAATACACACAACACAACCAAATACACAAACACGCTGCAAATACACACAACACAACCAAATACACAAACACGCTGCAAATACACACAACACAACCAAATACACAAACACGCTGCAAATACACACAACACAACCAAATACACAAACACGCTGCAAATACACACAACACAACCAAATATACAAACACGCTGCAAATACACACAACACAACCAAATATACAAACACGCTGCAAATACACACAACACAACCAAATACACAAACACGCTGCAAATACACACAACACAACCAAATACACAAACACGCTGCAAATACACACAACACAACCAAATACACAAACACGCTGCAAATACACACAACACAACCAAATACACAAACACGCTGCAAATACACACAACACAACCAAATACACAAACCCGCTGCAAATACACACAACACAACCAAATACACAAACCCGCTGCAAATACACACAACACAACCAAATACACAAACACGCTGCAAATACACACAACACAACCAAATACACAAACACGCTGCAAATACACGCAACACAACCAAATACACAAACACACTGCAAATACACACAACACAACCAAATACACAAACACGCTGCAAATACACACAACACAACCAAATACACAAACCCGCTGCAAATACACACAACACAACCAAATACACAAACCCGCTGCAAATACACACAACACAACCAAATACACAAACACGCTGCAAATACACACAACACAACCAAATACACAAACACGCTGCAAATACACACAACACAACCAAATACACAAACACGCTGCAAATACACACAACACAACCAAATATACAAACACGCTGCAAATACACACAACACAACCAAATATACAAACACGCTGCAAATACACACAACACAACCAAATACACAAACACGCTGCAAATACACACAACACAACCAAATACACAAACACGCTGCAAATACACACAACACAACCAAATATACAAACACGCTGCAAATACACGCAACACAACCAAATACACAAACACGCTGCAAATACACACAACACAACCAAATACACAAACACGCTGCAAATACACACAACACAACCAAATAAACAAACACGCTGCAAATACACACAACACAACCAAATACACAAACACGCTGCAAATACACGCAACACAACCAAATACACAAACACGCTGCAAATACACACAACACAACCAAATACACAAACCCGCTGCAAATACACGCAACACAACCAAATATACAAACACGCTGCAAATACACGCAACACAACCAAATACACAAACACGCTGCAAATACACACAACACAACCAAATACACAAACACGCTGCAAATACACACAACACAACCAAATACACAAACACGCTGCAAATACACACAACACAACCAAATAAACAAACACGCTGCAAATACACGCAACACAACCAAATACACAAACACACTGCAAATACACGCAACACAACCAAATACACAAACACACTGCAAATACACGCAACACAACCAAATACACACAACACAACCAAATACACACAACACAACCAAATACACAAACACGCTGCAAATACACGCAACACAACCAAATACACAAACACGCTGCAAATACACACAACACAACCAAATACACAAACACGCTGCAAATACACTCAACACAACCAAATACACAAACACGCTGCAAATACACGCAACACAACCAAATATACAAACACGCTGCAAATACACGCAACACAACCAAATACACAAACACGCTGCAAATACACACAACACAACCAAATACACAAACACGCTGCAAATACACACAACACAACCAAATACACAAACACGCTGCAAATACACGCAACACAACCAAATACACAAACCCGCTGCAAATACACACAACACAACCAAATACACAAACCCGCTGCAAATACACACAACACAACCAAATACACAAACACGCTGCAAATACACACAACACAACCAAATACACAAACACGCTGCAAATACACACAACACAACCAAATACACAAACACGCTGCAAATACACACAACACAACCAAATATACAAACACGCTGCAAATACACACAACACAACCAAATATACAAACACGCTGCAAATACACACAACACAACCAAATACACAAACACGCTGCAAATACACACAACACAACCAAATACACAAACACGCTGCAAATACACACAACACAACCAAATACACAAACACGCTGCAAATACACACAACACAACCAAATACACAAACACGCTGCAAATACACACAACACAACCAAATACACAAACCCGCTGCAAATACACACAACACAACCAAATACACAAACCCGCTGCAAATACACACAACACAACCAAATACACAAACACGCTGCAAATACACACAACACAACCAAATACACAAACACGCTGCAAATACACGCAACACAACCAAATACACAAACACACTGCAAATACACACAACACAACCAAATACACAAACACGCTGCAAATACACACAACACAACCAAATACACAAACCCGCTGCAAATACACACAACACAACCAAATACACAAACCCGCTGCAAATACACACAACACAACCAAATACACAAACACGCTGCAAATACACACAACACAACCAAATACACAAACACGCTGCAAATACACACAACACAACCAAATACACAAACACGCTGCAAATACACACAACACAACCAAATATACAAACACGCTGCAAATACACACAACACAACCAAATATACAAACACGCTGCAAATACACACAACACAACCAAATACACAAACACGCTGCAAATACACACAACACAACCAAATACACAAACACGCTGCAAATACACACAACACAACCAAATACACAAACACGCTGCAAATACACACAACACAACCAAATACACAAACACGCTGCAAATACACACAACACAACCAAATACACAAACCCGCTGCAAATACACACAACACAACCAAATATACAAACACGCTGCAAATACACACAACACAACCAAATACACAAACACGCTGCAAATACAGGAACGATACCAAATGAAAGGCACACAAACCCCTGGAAAACAAATGCGCAGAAAGACGCTGCATCCACTCTACGCAACGGAAGGCGTGCTTTTATAATACTTTAATAATAATAATGCATACAATAATAATAATGTATACTTTATTAATCCCACAAGGGGAAATTTCAATTTACACTCTGTTGTTATTACACACATTACACACAGGCTTGAATTACACACACATGCTCAGGTGCTATACATGCACTAACGGAGAGATGTCAGAGTGGGGGGGCTGCCCATGGAAAGGTGCCCCAAGCAGTTGGGGGTCCGGTGCCTTGCTCAAGAGCACCTTGGCAGTGCCCAGGAGGTGAACTGGCACCTCTCCAGCTACCAGTCCACCACCATACTTTGGTCCGAACGGGGACTTGAACCAGCGACCCTGTTAGGACCAAAGTATGGTGGTTTACTGGTAGCTGGAGAGGTGCCAGTTCACCTCCTGGGCACTGCCAAGGTGCTCTTGAGCATTATAGACCATATATTTAATAGACCAAATGTAAAAAATAATATGCACCTTTTTAATGTCATTGCTACTACTCTTTTCTTCCCATAACAAACTTCTCACCTTCTCTCTCTCTCTCTCTCTCCCTCTCTCTCTGATCAGATCAAGCTGTTCCACTTAGCGTTCCCTCCCCGAGGGATTTGTTTTCGGGGTTTGTGTGCTTTTCTTTTTGCAGAATTTATGTATTTGGTTGAGTTGTGTGTATTTTCAGCACATTTGCTAAATGCTGCGCACATGTTATCACATTAATGAAGATGTTTTCTTGATTTGCTTGTGTTTTATCTATTTACATGAGTTTTTTTTTTAGTTGCAGTGCGTTTGCTCCTTTCAGCCACCGTACACCTCAAAACGTATCAATGTAAATGTAGCCCTGGGGACAGTGTGCGTAGTTTGGACATCCAGAGGAAGCTCCGAGTCGTACTGTTGCTCCTTCATGTTGAAAGGAGCCGATTGAGGTGTGTGTGGGGGGGGGGGCATATAATTAGGATGCTTTCCTGTCCAACTGAGAGGAGACCATGGGGCAGAGGCAGAACATGCTGGAGGGCTTGTAGACCCCCTTCTGCCTGCTAACATCTGGTATCTGAGAGTCACATCGAGGGCCAGACATATACTGTAGAGTGTTGACATGCTTTTATTTTAAATAAGGACAATATTTTTGACTATATTATTGCATATTCCATCGACATAAAGCCCTAAAAAATAGTCAGGTCGTAAACTTTCTTAGCCATCACACAATTCAATTCAAGCAAAAACAATGATTACATTTAAAGGGATGCCACCACACAGCTGACTGTTTCACAGGCCTGAATATATGTAAGCTCTCGAGCTTTGTGGGAATTTATAAGTATCATATTTGGCATATCTTCCAACTTCTGCTTTGCAACAGTTTCCTTTTTTTTTTTTTTTGGTGCACAAGTAGGCGGGCCAATATTTAGTGTGATCTTGAATTGATATGCGGGTTGGATCAAACTTTACGATGAAAAACTGGACAGTTGGGTTTAGGACAAGAAGAACGGGACAGTCCTGAACAAACCTGCCGTGTTTAAATAGTTTAATTCAATTCAATTTCAATTCAATTTTATTTATAGTATCAATTCATAACAAACGTTATCTCGAGACACTTTACAGATAGAGCAGGTCTAGACCAGATAGAGTAGGTCTAGACCAGATAGAGCAGGTCTAGACTACACTCTATAATTTACAAGGACCCAACAGTTCTAGTAGTTTCCTCCAGAGCAAGCAACAGTGCAACAGTGGCGAGGAAAAACTTCCTTTTAGGAAGAAACCTCGGACAGACCCAGACCCAGGCTCTTGGTAGGCGGTGTCTGACGACCGGTTGGGGTTAGAATGAAGAGTGGCAATAACAGCCACAAAAAATAATAGTTTGTAGTAGTTCTTTGTAGTAGTTCATGGCTTAGCAGGGCACTGTGGGCATTACAAGGCCCAGCAGGACGTAGCAGGATGAACACGGCATCGCAGGACGTGTAGCGGGACCATGGCGACAGCTGCTACCATGATTTTGGAGCCTCCCTGATCCGAGGGAACATGCTGGGCAAAAAAGAACAGCCAATGGAAAAAGAAGGACGGGACACCGGCGTCGAGTCGAGCAGGTACCATTAATGGAAAAACACCATTAGTCTCGGTTTAGGTGGTCTTGATTGCAACACGGGTATCAGTGTCTTGAAAGGTTGTCCCATTTCATAGGGGAAGATTTTAACACCTGCCCCTTGTTGATCGCAAGGTAAAAAGCGAGGGGCACTCAAGAGCTAAGGGTAGGGGTACAAATAGGAAATTGGATTGGGCCTAAATCTGTCATTATCCTGTGTTTAGTCTGGTCCTACCAGATTCTGGTCCATTAGCCCGGTCCTACCAGACTCTGGTCCATTAGCCCGGTCCTACCAGACTCTGGTACATTAGCCCGGTCCTATCAGATTCTGGTCCACTAGCCCGCTCCTATCAGACTCTGGTCCATTATCCCGGTCCAACCAGTTTCTGGTCCATTAGCCTGGTCCTACCAGACTCTGGTCCATTAGCCCGGTCCTACCAGACTCTGGTCCATTAGCCCGGTCCTACCAGACTCTGGTCCATTAGCCCGGTCCTACCAGACTCTGGTACATTAGCCCGGTCCTATCAGATTCTGGTCCACTAGCCCGCTCCTATCAGACTCTGGTCCATTATCCCGGTCCAACCAGTTTTCTGGTCCATTAGCCTGGTCCTACCAGACTCTGGTACATTAGCCCGGTCCTACCAGACTCTTGTCCACTAGCCCGGTCCTACCAGTTTCTGGTCCATTAGCCTGGTCCTACCAAACCACAACCTACCAAAATTCACAAAGGAGGTACTTTGGACCTCCTCCTCTGCTCGATGGTCCTGGCAGCAGTACTGATGTAGTTCTCACTGCTACTGGAATGGCGAGGATACGGCGGGCGAGGACACTCAGCTTCGGGTAGTTAAACATTAAAAGCTGTTTTAAATTTAAAATGGTCAGTCGTTCTGATGTGACCGAGCCTGGGTCTCTTCGTTAGATTTGATGCAAAAAAGAAAAATGTGAAACAAGCAGTATATGTATGTGTGTGTATATATAAATAAGTATATATTACACACACACACACACACACACACACACACACACACACACACACACACACTCCATTTTCAGTAGGCAAACCTCTAATCATAAGGTAATAACAGGGGTGGGGTGTGATCATAAAACCTCACATATTTCTCCCTTCTGCTTCCATAATGTCACATATTACAGACCAAATGGCATCATGGGAAACACCTGTTTCAGAGCACACAGGTGGTTCGATGAGAGAGAGAGACCGAGAGGGGGTGGGGGAGATTTAGAGGGTTCTTTAGTGGATGTGGAGAAACATGTCATTTGAAGTGTTTTAACAGGGCAGGCGATGCCTAGTGGAGGAATGTGTTTGAAAGAGTATAATTATTTATGTCCGAGGCGTTCAGGTTCCAGCAGATTGTCTCGGTGGTCAGCTTAGCTGTCGACAGTTGAGAGCGTTCAGACACGAAAGAAAAATGAATTTTAGCATTTGATGATGGTTGGATCTATGCTTCTGCTTTACTTATAAAGACGTGGTTAGTTCCATGTGATTTACCCATAGTCCAGCAGCTCCACTCATCCTTTTCTCTTTCAAAGCCTCTGCTAATTCACTTCTTAGTTCATGGTGTGAAATGGTAATAGGAAAATAGTTTTATATATTTACATGAGAGCGAAAGAGAGAGAGAGAGTACACACTGTTCACACTGCCACCAGTATATTAAAACAGAATTATATTTCATATGTACAAGTCCCAAATATGAAGATTTCAGAACCAAATATTTCCAAAAATTTAAAAACATAAACCAGGCTTTATGACCTCCACTGAGGACAACAAGATTCTTTTTTTATTAGAGGAAGATAAAGCCACAGAATGGCTAGCAGCTAAATATGTCTTCTCCTGCCACAATAAAAGGCTAAATAAAGAGAGAATCTTATATATTATCATTATTCTTTTTTTTAATCCCATTTTTATTATTGTTTCAACAAACCCTTTGAGAGACATGCACATAATTCAATTCATATCTACAATTACAGCATAAGTACCCTGTTTACTTGTATTATTATATCAGATGTATTAAGTCCTTTGTTCTTATGCTTTGGCAACACAGATGGAGTTTTATCATGGCAATAAAGCCACATGAAATTGAAAATTGAGAGAGAGAGAGAGAGAGAGAGAGAGAAAGAGTGAGAGAGAGAGAGAGAGAGAGTGAGAGTGAGAGAGAGAGATCCCAAAGAACGCCTGCCGAGCAGAACCAGGCTAATATCCTAATATCCTCTCCAAATTAAAATTGACAAAAATATCCCTTAAATTCTACAGCCACCTGAAAACAAGCGAGCTCCGTAGTTTCCACTACAAAGCACTACAATACCAAGCTAGAAACCCCCCCAGTCAGGTAGTCCTGTCCCTCTGCTCCCTCACCTCACAGCCCCCAGAGCCTCCGGACACCCCCCTCAGCTCAAAGCCAAATGGATCGTTACCTCGCCTTAAACCGAGAGGACACAGTAGTTGAATACTTGACCCCAGACTCAGAAGTCCTGAGCAGGTCTAGGCTGAGTGGACACAGTCTGCCCCCCCCCAGACAGGCTGTGTCAGGTCTGTCCACAGAGATAGGTGGACGTCCTGCTTCAGTGTAGCACAGAAACTGACCTCTGCTCTCTACTCAAATGAAATGTACACTCCCATATTTTGATTCACTTTCTGACCAGAAGTAGTGTGAGCGCTGTAGAGACAACCAGCACAACACGTGATATCTGGAGTTCATCTCCCCACAGTTCACTCTGCCTTCTCATCCAGTCCTCTACTTCATGTTACTCTGCCTTCTCATCCAGTCCTCTACCTCATGTTACTCTGCCTTCTCATCCAGTCCTCTACTTCATGTTACTCTGCCTTCTCATCCAGTCCTCTACTTCATGTTACTCTGCCTTCTCATCCAGTCCTCTACTTCATGTTACTCTGCCTTCTCATCCAGTCCTCTACCTCATGTTACTCTGCCTTCTCATCCAGTCCTCTACCTCATGTTACTCTGCCTTCTCATCCAGTCCTCTACTTCATGTTACTCTGCCTTCTCATCCAGTCCTCTACCTCATGTTACTCTGCCTTCTCATCCAGTCCTCTACGTCATGGCACTTTTCATTGTTTTGTCTTTGTTTTCTTTCTTACATTTGACACTAGCAATTTTATATTGCTATGCTGTTGTTGCTTTCTTTTTATTCTTTTTTTATTTTTAAATGTATATTTTAGTTTACTCAATGAATTGTATGTATGTATTTCTTCTCACTTTATTATCCTTGATGCTTTGGCAATATTGTTATTTCTGACATTCATAGAGAAAGAGAGAGAGAGAGAGAGAGAGAGAGAGAGAGAGAGAGAGAGAGAGAAAGAGGCACACACACACACACAGAGACAAAGGAAGCAAGATTAGAGGGAAGGAAGGAAAAAAGGAAATATGCAAAGTCATGTGGACGAGAGATTAAGGAGTGTAGAGAGAGAGAGAGAGAAAGAGAGAGCACAAAGTGAATATGCAGACTGCAGTAACAGGAGACATGTCAGAAAGGAACAGTGAAGGAAAGGACCGAAAAGAAAAAGGCAGATAAGGGAAAAATCCTTAACTACAGTCACGCGTCAGCAAAGTACGCACACAAAACAACACAAACAGGGAAACTTAATGCAACAAGTGTGTTAATGCTTCATCAACGGTCCAGCAGAGACGTTCTCTACCATCTCTGAAAATGCTGCAGCTGATTCCAACTGTTTGTCAAATCCAGCTGAGAGGAAAAAGGAACTGGAGACACACACACACACACACACACACACACACACACACACACACACACACACACACACACACACACACACACACACTGTAAAAAAAAAAACTGTGAAAAAACGGTAATATTCCGGCAGCTGGGGCGCCAAAAAATTACCGTAAAATAACGGTAAAACCTAATCACGTAAAAATACAGTAATTTTCCATAATGAAATAACGGAATATATCTTTAATCTTACATTAACTTCTATGTAATTATTGGGCTTTTTAATGTTTAAAAAAGGACATATACCCCTTTAAAACAATTAAATTACCTATAAATACAGTCAAACACTGTTATAATACAAATAATCTGTCTTAAAATTGCGGAAAAGTGCCACTATTATTTGAGTTTTATAATATAATATAATGTAAAAATCATGTTATTTAATACATCTTCAATGTAATAACGCGTTACCTCACCCACAAAACATTTGATTTTACTTTTAAAAATGTCAAAATACTGTTGTAAAACAGATAATAAGCTTTATATTTACAACAATCTACCCTTAATTTACGATCATATCAAGTCTATTACAAGTTTTTACATGTAAATTTACAAATAAATCCTGTGTATGTAATTCATTTTTAATGTGAAAAAAGCATACTTTGCCATAAATACAATTAATTTACCGTAAAAAAAAAAAAACTCTCATTAAACAAATATGTATAAGTATAAATACAGCAATTTACCATTCATTTTAGAATCTATTAAGTATAATATGAGTCTTTATATGTAATTTTACATAAAGATCATGTATATTTATTTAATCTTCAATGTAAAATAAGCATACTTTGCCGTAAAAACAATGGATTTGCCTTTAAAAGAGAATCAAATACTGTTGTTAAACAAGAATGTGTGAGTACAATTACAGCAATCTACCAAGTGTAATGTTTTTAAATGCAATTTTACATGCAAATCATTTATATTTAATTTATCTTTATTGTTAAAAACGTATCCTCAGCAACGAATTTACCTTTGTTTTAAATGTCCAAATACTGTCAAAGAAATATTGATTATAGCAACAACCTGCTGATAATTTTGTCAAATTTCATAACATTGCTATAATACTGCAAATGTAATGGACAATTTCTAAAATATTGAGCTATAACAGAGCAGTTAAATGACAAATTATAAAATGGAGATTTAGCTTAACAATAACAGCTCTTAGAAACAACCAGGACACACTTACTACTGTTCAACATGTATTTTATTCTGTTGACCAACAGATCAGAATAGAAAACAGTTGTTGCTCTATCAACATACTTGTTTACAAAGCTTAACGTGGCATGGCTACATACTGCTAGCAGTCCAACAATTGCCTGCTTCAGTTCAAGAACAGTTAGGTAGGTTTAGCTAATGTTCACAGTGAAATAAAAACACAAAGAAAGAAATAAAATGTAAAAGTCAGTCTGGTACTTTAAAACTGGCTAAAATTAATGCTTGCTTCCACTGTTATTGCAGTAACTTAACTGAAGGTACTGAAGAAGCCTATAATTTAAAAGTAGTAACTTTGTCCAGTACTGTGAACCAATTCTATATTTGAAAGATGGTTACAATGTGTACCTAGTATTCATCTGGGTCAAAGTGGTACTATTTGACAACAATTAAAGAACACTAGTGAGACCAACATGAACTGTGCAACTAGGGACATTGGATGGCAATGGTCTCCCTTCTGAAAAGTTTCTTTTTACTCCCTCCATTCATAGTTCGGGAGTTTTGTTATCAGGGAAAGAACCTTTGGACTGACCGGCAGCTGCTTTCTGGTAGCATTCTTCTCCACTTTCAATCCCTTGTCTGGGTTGATCTTGAAAAGGCATCTATCAAATGAAACACATCAAACAATTTCAGTAATGTGGACTCCTGTATTATCTATCTATCCACACACACACTGTATATACTGTACACACACACACACACACACACACACACATATATATATATATATATATATATATATATATATATATATATAAACATTTGGATGTATTATTAAAAGAAAACAGTACAATGTGATAATTCACCTGTCAAATTCATACTAAAAAATAATTTGCCACCATCGGTGTGAGATATGTCTTGTCTACAGTAATATCTTAACGATTGATTTATCAATGAGCAGACATTATCGAGTATGCTATTTCACTCACTTTTTATTTTAGACCCGCCCTTTCCATATATTTCACACACCACAGCGTGGAGGCATATTGGCACAATACTGACCACTGTAACTTAAAGTAACATAATATAAAGTGGCTTATTGCTTACTCTACAGTTTCTCAACTGTAGAGTGTGTATTAATATACATGTACATATAAATGTAGAGAAAAAGACAAAGGCTGTGACAGCAAGGAAAAGTTGTGAAATCCTGTCCTGTGCAAGGCTCCTTTATTAAATTGCATTAGATTTTAAAGGGGTAACTAAATTTCTGGTCATTCAATATCTGTTTTGATATTTAAAATAGACTTTGGCTTTCTTACCTCTTCAAGAACTCCCATGTTGCTCCTTGGGCTGCTGTGTAAGAGATGTTCAGGCAGTAGTACTTGGCAAACATCAACACAAGGGCATCAGTGAAGGCATTGATGTGGCCTTTCACAATGGTCTGGTCCACAGAAAGCATGAAGTACTCTGCTGCCAAAGGTGAACTTCCTGTTGTAAACATAAAAAAGACAGGGGATCTGCATTTTTGTGACAAACTGTGCTCAAGACCATAACGTCCAGTAAATATTCAATAAGTTTATAAAGTTAAATTAGATTTAACTAAAGCACACGAAACACATGAAAAGACATCCATCACACAACTGGTAGGAGTAGAATCACCAGAGGCCAAACAATACGATATTATCATTACATATACATGGAGTAGGTAATGTTGGAGAAACTAGCAATAGATAGCTACAAACTCCAATGGGTTGGGATGTTTTCCAAAAAGCAATAAAAACAAAAATCTAGGATTTGTTCATTTATATCAACCTTTCGTTAACAAAAAGTACAAGTACAAGCTTTAGAAAACTGAGGCTCACTAGGTGCTGAAGGAAGACAGTATGCACCAGAGACATGAAGAGCTTTGGAGTGTTTGTGCTTTCTGGATAGGTGGGATAGGTGGTCTTATCACAGTTTTTGAACGGGCATTGCACCTCCTCTCTTTTGAAGCATGAGATTTCAGGTTACACAAAAGATCTTTCAGATCAATCAACTCTTTCTTACAATGAGTAAGTTCACATTTATATGGTCCCTGCAAAGTCTCACTCTGTGACACATAAGATGCCTGTCGATGATGACTGTAAACATGGCATTTAAATGAATTATAATTTCTAAAGTGAGACTTCCAACATGCATACTGGTAATGAGCCTCATTTCTGTGTAACCCTTGATGTTGTACATAGTAACCTTTTAGGGTTTTCACAGACACCTGACAAGTGTAATCTTTGAACATAGCAAAACACTCACCTCTTCTGATTACTTTGTCAGCAAATCTGTTGAGAGAGAAAAAAAGTATTTGAGTGCATAGGCAATTTTAATTTAGAAATCTGCCAAAAAATTTTAAAATGCATTGTAAACTATTTTGTTTAAGTAACATTAGCTAAATAGGTAAAACAGTTAACACTATCTCAACCTAACATTACATTATACTAGTGAGCCAACACTTACTGCTGTAACGTTGTTTCATTTATTTGACACCGTTAACCACGTTAACGTCGAGGTTCAGGCCCCAGGTTACAGAATTAGCACGTCTGCCAAGCTGGAGTCAAAGTTGGTAAATGATTAACAAGCTAACATTTATGCTAACTAAAGTTACCAAGCTTGAATGGGTAACGTTAACGTTAGTTCATACAGTTTATATTTCGGGCTTACGTACCTTGTAGTTCTTGTTTACGTGCAGACTGTCAATGGCATCTTATCCAACCTGAATTTCGCACACGTTGCACTTAAAATTCTCTCTCTTCCAAACTGTCTCAAACGGTAAAACAGACACGGCTCCTCTCTCGCTGCGGACTCGGTCTCTGTCTCCTTCCCGCTGTATCCACCGCGCTTTCTAACGTAACCCTCCCACTCAAACGTTGCCGTTGTTCTTTAAAATTATTGGAAGGTTCGCACATTTAGAGTCACGTGTCACAAAATCTCCCGCTCCTGACTTTGCAGAGATGAAAGTTGTCTTTGAAGTTGACCGCTGTCTGCACCTGGCAGATCTGTTAACGACGTCTACGTTCATGATTTAACCCTTTCAAGTCTTTCGCGCTGTTTCACATATTTCCAAGATACTACAATCCAAGAAGCTGTTTACAATTGCTCATATGGAAAAGCTTCTCCATGTCGTTGGATTTGAAAAAAAGCAGTCTTACTTTTTAATAAGAATTTTGTTTGTGCAAAATATCCCAATTTTACTGTCCAGATTGGAATTTATGAAGGCAGACAGACACATATGAAATAAAAATTCTGAATCACAGAACATTATATAATGCTTTAATGCTGTAACACACAGAGTGGTTATTTTGAAAGTATTACCAATGGTTTATCTTGTGTTGTGACCGCAGACTGACCCAAATCAGATTTTTTTTGCAATTTAGACCAGATTTTATAACAATAAGTCACATAAAATTAAATGTTTTCTAGTTTGAATTTGGGCTGCATATGTAATCATAATGAGATACAGCTAGGCTTTTTGAAATGTGACCTCAGTCTGACAGTCAAATCAGAATTCATGCGACTTTGATGTCACTCTAGATCAGGAGTCTCAAACTCAGGGGCTGAAGTGAAACCTGAGCAAATGCTCCAGTTACTGTACTTTTTATTTAAGAAATTATCAGACAGCTTTAATTTACTATTTATTTTACAGAAACACATGAAAAGGTTCAAAATATATTGATAATGGTATTACAAAAGTAGAATATTGCACTTTCTTAGAGTGGTTTAATGCAGCTGGCCACAAAAGTCATATGTCATGTATTTGCATCCTCTTTCAGGCTGTAGCCAGTTTACACTACAATCTAATATGCGGCACATTTAAAAATAGGACAGTCAATCAAAAATCTGATCTGGGCAATAATTAAAGCCTGCAGTGTGAATGTAGTTTAACAGTTGTCTTTACTAATGACATATTTTTAACACCACAACATCCATGTCCACATGCCCAAACAACATACTATCAGGGATGCCTTCATATGAAGTCATATTGTCCCATCAGTACTACCTTTCAAGAGTTGATTATGTTTTTTAATGAAAGTAATCATGGAATGTAGGAAAGCAGGAGATGCATATATGTGGAAATAATCTGGAAAATCAAGACCTGTAGACTTGTTTCTGTCAGGTAAAAGTATCACCATTTAATCAGAGCTACATATTTTACATTTTACTTATTTAGCTGAGACTTTTATCCAAAGTGACTTACAACTGTTGTATATGTCAGAGGTCACATCTCTGGAGAAGGTAACCCATTTGGTTCAGGGCACAGTGGTGGATGTATCGCAGTGGGATTTGAAACCAGGTTTCTCACACCAAAGGCATGTGTCTTTACTGAGTTTGTGCACCGTTAGTTGGAGTATACTAAATCACAGTAGCCAGAAATATTTTGTTATAACCAAATACTAGTAAACATATTTAATATTTACTGCAGTGCTTTTATGCTTTTTGTCAGTTTACACACACAATCTATTTTGATTAGCTTGAAAAGAGAATTGTAACATATTGTGTGAAGTGCTTTATTGGATGGCATCTATAAGTCATCTATTTTAACAGAAACAGTGGCTTTAGGGTTCGGGTTGCGGCAGACAGGCAGTTATTTGAAATGGAATGAAGCCCAGCCACGGCATTCATGACAGTGGTCGAACACGCCCTCCGGTCCAGTTGGTGACAGTAATGTGCGGATGCGCATGTGTATGACTGCGCGGTGCGTTTGTAGTTCACAAGTAGGTAGTTAGTTCTGTGGTCTTCCTGCGCGGCTTTCTGTGACGTTAACGTTACATTTGACTGTTTCAAATGAACAAAACAAATTAAACAATGTCATAAACAAAATATATTCAGAGATTTTACGACGGTAAAACAGCCGCAATCAAGTAAGAAACATTGCTGGAGGAAGAGTATTTTTCACAACGAGGACATTTGTAGCGACGTGAAGGAGGAGTGGGGCGCCATTGAAGGACTGGAGCAGCACTGAACACATTTCACGTAAGTGTTTTAATTAACAAAATGATTTCTATTCACTAACCAACATATTCGGTTCTTTAAAGAAAGGCTAGCCAAGATTTACAGAACGGTATACGGTAATAATGCTAAAAGATGCTAAACGAACTACTTCCAAGTTAAGCTAACATTAGCTTATCAAAAGTGACATACACTTGTAACTTTAAGGTTTGTAAGTTCTGCAAAGCATCATTTTCTTGGTTTATTTTTCACGTTAAAATTCATATAATGCAACTTGCAAAACATTAGATTTCACTTTGGACATGTCGAAAGCTATGCTGCTTTTATGACAGTGGGAGCACTTCAAAAGCACTAACAGGAATACAGTTAAACCAGTGCCACAAACACATGGACAGAAATCCTTAAGCTGCATGTTAGCTATCTCATTGTTATGTAAATATGTTGATTATATCTTAATAACTAATCTAATATGCATTTATATCAAATAATGACATAGCAAATTTATATCTTGTTACTGAGGTTTACTATACTTTTGTTCTGTGCTTATATGCAGACTCAAGAAGACCCAGCCAGCCACCTGTTCACCTGAGGTAGAAAGCCCTGTCTTCAGCCCCGTCCTTAGCCCTGTTTTCAGCCCCATCTTCAGCTCCATCTTCAGCCCTGTCAAATAACCATTCCATGTGGCAGCAGCATGTGGGTAGACAAGTTCCAGGCGCCATGGGAAAAAAATGAGGGCCTCTCTTAAACGAGTCATTGCTGCTGGTAAGAGGCCTTCTATAACTTCATCTTGAACAGCTGTTGTAAAGGTTACTTATTTGTTGTGAACAGAGTACAACATTTAATCCTCCATAATTACATTTTTCATCTTGTTGCCCCATAGGAGTCATCTTGGGTTTATCAGATCCAGTTAATATAAAAGGCTGATTAAAATCCAAAATTTTGTAGCTGCTGTTTCTGAATTTTATGAAATGTCATGAAGTCACAACTATACAACTCTGCGAAGGCTTTTATTTTATAACAGTGATGACCTGGGCTGGACGATAGGGCCAATATTTATATCACAATATATTCTGTAATTTAGTCAATGTGATATAATTCCGATATCGATATGAACAATATAAAAGCCTCAGAAAACTTGCCAAGAAAGCCCACAATGGATGTATGTGGCTACAAACGTAACAAACAAAATAATTTGACATGTCTATAAAACTCCTATAAAACTATATAATATTTTAGAAATAAAAACGGTACGGATAAATTAATGTTCACCTTTTATTTGTATGTAGCCTTTATACAATCAAGAAATGTGAAATCACTATCAAACATAAAACTCAATTTGGCAATATTAAAAGCTTTGACTTTAAATGACAACATAGACTGATTATCTGTGATACAGTCTAATTTGTTCCATCACAGTTTCAAAATGAACTGAAAATATTTCCACGCGTAGCTTCTTTAGTAGTTCCGTTTAACATTCAGTTTGGGGGTCGGTGAGGCAGTGCATGAGACACATGACTCTGGTGTGAGAGACCTGTGTTCTATTCTCACTGCAAGGAGTGGCACCCGGTGGGGTCTTAGTTTAGGGTTGGGTCTTTGGCTGCTGTAGCCCATTTTTTTTTAAGGTTGTGCGTTTAGAGATGGTATTCTGAATACCTTGATTACGGTTACGATTCAATTTCAATAATGGGCTCCAACAATTATTAAAACAAAATAATCAAGGTAAAACGATTGTTGTGCCACACTCAGGTTCGCAATATTCTTTCTTTTTCAGTTGAATTATATCCAAGGAAATCCATTGTTAAAAATACAAGTCTTTTAAAAAGGTTAAATAAATGGATGATGTTTCCAAAGTCGATAAGTAATCGTGATCTCAATATTGACCAAATTATAATTTTTGCCATAATTGAGCAGCCCTAACCTTGGTTGTAATGAGTGGTTATTTGAGTTAATGTTGCCTTTCTACCATCTCGAACCAGTCTGCCCATTCTTCTCTGAAATCAATATGATATTTTGTACAATATATGAACACACACTGAATATGTATTCCCTTTTCAGAATGTTGGAGACATACCAGGAGGAAGTGGCTCTGGTGGCAGTGGTCAAGTGCCTTCAGGAATCGCCTTTTCAAACTCACCACATGTCATTCATACTCAACCATCAGGTTTTTATGTGTTACAGACCTTGGATAGATATACTGAGGATTTTGTTTGCCGTTAATTATGCTTTCCAATTGAGCTACCTTAAAAGCTTAGTAGTTACTTAATGTCATTCAGAGGTTTTGTAGTATAAAGTCAGAAGAGTCCAAAAATTTACTTTGGGCTTGCATGCTGTAAACTGGCATATAAATGGATTTATTAAGACTGCCCTATATGTTCAATATATTGTACAGTGTGCTATGAATGGTACAAACCATTTAACAAGATATGTTAACATGTTCTGCTTGGGTTTTGTTTGTATCACATTCCTGTATTTTCCCTGCATTGATTTTCATTTATTTTGAATACCAACTTTATTGTGGACGTAACCAACTGTAAGTAACTCCAGCGCACACTGATATAAAAGCTGGCTTTAGAAAGTCATAAATATAAAATTGAATCAAGAAAGTGAGGAAGTCTTAGAATTATACATGGTAGTTCACTGTATGGTATACCACCATTTTGTATTAGCCTTTCATTGCTCTTACAGTCCTATCAAAGCAAAATGGCAACATGCATTGCTTTATGTTGAACCAGTTGGGTTTGAAAGAAAATATCTGAAAATGCTATAAATAATGTAAATAAAATGAGATGTTTTGGTTTTATGGAGGATGTTAGTTGGACTTTTTTAATGGCGGGTGGAAATGTTTAAGCTGACATTTTGACTTAAAAAGGGGCTGTATGATGCTGCATTTCAAGCCCTATATTGTAGTCTTGTGATCCCTGTATGGTAGCTTCCGCTAGCTAGTTTTAGATGTAAACACCAACATTAACATTAGTACAGATGCTTTGTACGGTTGGTTCAAAGGCAGCTTATAACAGCTGCTGCTGCAAGCTATCGTTAGCTACAGCTCTGTCCATCAGGAAACTTCATAAATCACGGAGTTAATGCAGAGCAGCCAGGGAACGTCAGAGTGAAAACCAGAAAATATGTATACCTTTTCTTCATAACCGTAAAAGCACTTTCTGTGTGACACACTGAACATGCTCCAACTCAGTTCTGTCGTCCTGTGCTTTCTGGATGGACGGGGCCGACGGGGCAGCGCTGTCCCTGTGTTTTGTGGGTGTTTTTTTGTCTCACAGGGATTTCTTTTAAATATGTTTAGCTCATTATTTGACACTTTGGCCATGTTTAACATGAACATCTGACATTGTAACATCATAGATATGACAGAAAAGCCTAAAAGGTCTCCTTTAACAAATAGTATCAATCAAAAGGGGTTTCTGGGCTCTATTCTAACATAACTTAACAGTATATACTACTATACTGTAATATAAAATGTCAATGTTGAAAACAAGCAAATCCATATAAAATGACTGAACAAATATCTTTTACTGTCAATTGTCATTAATTGCACCTACTTTTAGTAATGTTTTACCGTATCAAACCTTAATACTTAGATTTAGCTTTTAAATAACTAAAATATTTGTGAATATATGATACATTCTGATAGTGTTTTTACAGACTTATGTGAAAACAATACATTTTCTTTTTGTATGTGTCATTACAGTGATTGTGGCTGTTTTAAATAACAAAAACTGTATTTTTACAGTTTAATACTGCTTATAGACATTTTTTACACTGACTAAAAAAGCTATTTTCCAAGGTTTTTGTTTTCAAATTAATGAATATTTCCATAATTTTACGAGGTATTTGTCAATTCACAAGTATTCTATGTAAAATGACAGAAAAATACTTTTGTTGCTGTTAATTGCCATTGATTGTATCTACTTTTAGCAGTGTTTTTACAGTATTAAACTTAAATTTAACAGTTTTATCTTATAAATAAAAAAATAATATTTGTGAAAATACAATACATTTTGAACATATTTTAAAAGTAATTTTATGTGAAAAAACATAAATTTTCTGTAAAATAATGATAATGCTATGCTTATTTACAGTTACAGTTTTTTTATGTTATTTTACATTAGACATTTAAATTCACAGTTTATTTTTGTAATTTATTGGCATTTTTCTGTATCTAAAAAAATACAGAAAAAATCTGTAAAGTTAACAAGAAAAGTATGTAAAATTACAGATTTTTTTTACAGTGCACACATACAGGCTGTGGTGGACTGTAACTCATGTTAGGGAGTGGTGAGAGAAAGCAGACCAGAGAAGAGTCGTTTACAAAGACGTTAACTCTTCACGTTCCATCCACAATGACCACATGCAGGCAAATTACAGGGCTACTGATAAAAATAGTGTGTGTGTGTGTGTGTGTGCGTGCATCCAGACAGCTAGCTAGACTATCTGTCCAATCAGAGTTTTCTGTTGACGACTAAAACTACTTCTGAACGTACACATGTTCCACCAAAACAACTTCCTTCCTGAGACTATTTAGCAGAGGCACCGTGGCTCTGTCTGGTGCTTAGCCCCGCCCACCACGATTGTGATTGGTTTAAAGAAATGCAGATGAACATTTTTTTCCCATCCCAGAATGCTGTGTGGACTAGCCGGTCCCCTAATACTGTATCTGAAGTCTCTTTATATAGACCTTAGTGGTCCCTAATACTGTATCTGAAGTCTCTTTTATATAGACCTTAGTGGTCCCCTAATACTGTATCTGAAGTCTCTTTTATATAGACCTTAGTGGTCCCTAATACTGTATCTGAAGTCTCTTTTATATAGACCTTAGTGGTCCCCAATACTGTATCTGAAGTCTCTTTTATATAGACCTTAGTGGTCCCTAATACTGTATCTGAAGTCTCTTTTATATAGACCTTAGTGGTCCCCTAATACTGAATCTGAAGTCTCTTTTATATAGACCTTAGGGGTCCCCTAATACTGTATCTGAAGTCTCTTTTATATAGACCTTAGTGGTCCCTAATACTGAATCTGAAGTCTCTTTTATATAGACCTTAGGGGTCCCCTAATACTGTATCTGAAGTCTCTTTTATATAGACCTTAGTGGTCCCTAATACTGTATCTGAAGTCTCTTTTATATAGACCTTAGTGGTCCCCTAATACTGTATCTGAAGTCTCTTTTATATAGACCTTAGTGGTCCCTAATACTGTATCTGAAGTCTCTTTATATAGACCTTAGGGGTCCCCTAATACTGTATCTGAAGTCTCTTTTATATAGACCTTAGTGGTCCCTAATACTGTATCTGAAGTCTCTTTTATATAGACCTTAGTGGTCCCCTAATACTGAATCTGAAGTCTCTTTTATATAGACCTTAGGGGTCCCCTAATACTGTATCTGAAGTCTCTTTTATATAGACCTTAGTGGTCCCTAATACTGTATCTGAAGTCTCTTTTATATAGACCTTAGTGGTCCCTAATACTGTATCTGAAGTCTCTTTTATATAGACCTTAGGGGTCCCCTAATACTGTATCTGAAGTCTCTTTTATATAGACCTTAGTGGTCCCTAATACTGTATCTGAAGTCTCTTTTATATAGACCTTAGTGGTCCCTAATACTGTATCTGAAGTCTCTTTATATAGACCTTAGTGGTCCCCTAATACTGAATCTGAAGTCTCTTTTATATAGACCTTAGGGGTCCCCTAATACTGTATCTGAAGTCTCTTTTATATAGACCTTAGTGGTCCCTAATACTGTATCTGAAGTCTCTTTTATATAGACCTTAGTGGTCCCTAATACTGTATCTGAAGTCTCTTTTATATAGACCTTAGTGGTCCCCTAATACTGTATCTGAAGTCTCTTTCCCAAAATCCAGCCTTGGTGCAGAATTCCAGCCACCAGAGCCAGTCCCACAATTTCCTTAGTATATGCCATTTCTGAGTCTGTAGCTTTTGAGGGGGGAGGGGGGGGGCAAGGTGGAGACTGGGGGTGTGGCCTTGACCAACTACCACTTTGTTCGTTTGAAAGCCATGATGTCTCTCTCTCATGGGGGCAAATTCTCTGGGTGGGCAAAGCATAAAGGTGAGGTAACCTTGCCCCTTATGACCTCATAAGGAGCAGATTCCATATCGGCTTTTTCTCAAAGGCAGAGCAAGATACACAGGGCTCCGATAAAACCTATCAACATTTCTATCCACTGGGGGGCCATAGGTAGGCTGGGGGGACTCATATTAATGTTAAAAAAAACTCATAAAGTGACATTTCCATGCCATGGGAGATTTTTTTTTTTTTTGCACTCAAAACACAAATGTATTTTATAAAATCTAATGTTTTATTAAAAGTGAAACTAGCCAACATTATACAGGCCAACGGGTCCAGAATGATTAGACCATTAAACTGTTAAACTGGATCCGTTACTCCTTCTAAAATGTGAGGATTTTTCTCCATCAGTACTTTAACCACATTTTCCTGATGATTTTTCTTACAATATGATATGAACCGGTTGGTGAGAACGCGGTGAGAGGTAGATGATGACAGGATGGAACAAAGGCGGAGGAAAGGGGGGGGGGATGTAAAGGCAGAAAGACAGCGGAGGGAGAGCAAAAGACAAAAAAAGAGAAGAACATAGGGCCAGTTAGAGTCAGGCTGAGAGAGAAAAGACAGAGGGTGGAAAACATCGGTCGCAGACAAAAGGAAAGAGGGAAAATGACAAGGATAGAAAACAGGATGGGAGGAAGGAAAGAAGGACAAGAAAGGAGGAGAAAAGCCGGTGTGGCTGCAGATAGAGAGGAGGACCAGTCATGAAGAACAACAGAGTCAGGACCTGGATCTGAGGACAGGAGGAGAAAAACGACGGGGGGGGGTGAAAGGTGGAGAAACAACATCGAGTGGAGGCGAAAGAAGGAGGGAATTCAAAGAGAAAAAGAAACACGTGAACAATCACTACAATTCTTTGAAACCCTTTATAAATCTGATTAAAATTCATTTAAAATATCTTTAAAAACAGTTTGAGTTAAACGGTTACTACACATGACTTGTGATAAGTATTATTATTATTATTATTATTATTATTATTAGTGAAAGTGAAGCTTTTAACTGCCGAGCTGAAACAAACTCTTGAATAACATCTGGCTGTGATGTCATAATCGAGGGACGATGCTGACGCGTCATTTAGAGAACGGGACAGGAGACAGTCCTGTAGTTTTTAGTTATTGATGATGCTGTACAATCAAATGACTTATTTCTCATATGTCAACACATGCACACACACACGCACACACACACACACACACACACACACACACACACACACACACACACACACACACACACACACTCTGCAGGCAGTGGTCAAAAGGCTCTGTAAAACATTGACCTCAATGGAAAAGAATGCAAACCCTTTCTCTGTTTCTCCCTCCCTCCCTCTCTCGCTCTCTCTCGCTCTCTCTCTCTCTCTCTCGCTCTCTCTCTCTCTCTCTCTCTCTCTCTCTCTCGCTCTCTCTCTCTCTCTCTCTCTCTCTCTCTCTCTCCTGCCGTCTCCTCCCCTCATGTGTCACACACACATACTGCTTAGATTAAACTGCCACGGAGAAAGGGCGAGAGAGAGAGAGAGAGAGAAAGAGAGAGAGAGAGAGAGAGAGAGAGAGGGAGGGAGGGGTTATTTTCCCAACATTTGTCCCATTCTCTCTCTCCCTCTGTTTTTCCTGCCATCTCTTGTGTTCCTCTGCTCATCTTTCTCGACTGAATTATTCCTGTGTTTATATATTTGCTTACCCACAGTGCAACAGCGTCCTGAGTCCATAATGACGACGTGCTGGTTTCCAACGGCTATTATCTAAATCCAGTTGTACCATTTCAAACTTGAGAAATGGCTCGCTGGAACAGATTTTATCAAAAGAGAAGGAATATAATAAAGGAGAGTGACTGCATTCTGCGAGCATCACACCAAGTCAGAAATCTGAGCTATTAGGTCCAATTTAAAAAAATAAAATGAAACAAAGTCTGCAAGATCCATATCCGTTTATTGTTTTTCACTTCATACTTATGGGTTCTCTTAAAGGACAATTCAATAACACATGGTTACCGAGTCAACCGTTCTCTGGGATATGTTTTCATGCTAATCGACTGAGACCAGTTTTAGCGCAAACTGCTAATTAGCTAATAACGCTAGTCTTTGGGGCCCAGGTAGAGTAAAGAGAGTTCTCTATTTCTACACCACTAACAAGGCCTTAAGACAATTAGACAGAAAATTATAAAAAAATATAAAATACATTCACACAATACTCTCAGATCTAACCACTCCAACACCGACTCATCCCCCCCCCCATTACAATCCTAAAACAACTAAATAATACTTAGAAAGCAGTCCTATGACAAGCCCCAGGCTCTTCTATCAACATCTATCATTGCAACAAAATCTATTATGTGTGATGCCATTAACAAAGTTAGCAAGCCTAACCTTTCTTTACATATACAGAAAAGAAAATGAATAAAATAAATAAAATGAAATAAATTAAATGCAACTACTTTTGCATAACTAAATGAACAAATAAATAAAAAAGAAACCATTAACAAACCAAGCAAATAGAGAAATATCTTGAAAACAAAGTATATATATTGTATATTACAGTTTATGACATGGCTACCATTGATCACCCAACAGAGGGAGACGGCACCCTAAACTGGATCCCAGCACCCCTAAAATAGAATTACAAAAACAGAAAATTCTGAATTAATCTGTTGTGAGCTAAAGAGTTCTGCTCTAGGAAATCAGCGTGAAACTAAATGCCTAGAAATTGTTTATCAGCCATTAGTGAAAATTGCATAAATCTTAGATTTTCAAAAGTTATTGATGCTGTTTTGGAAATATCTGCTTTTCAATAGATATCCAATGTCATTTGTAAGACCACCTCATCTTTGTAGGAGTGGGCCTATGGCTCAGAAGGAAAGGAAGTTTTCTCGGCAGTGGCTCAGTCGGTACGGAGTTGGGTTGGAACCGCAGGGTCGCTGGTTCAAGTCCCCATACGGACCAAAGGATGGTGGTGGACTGGTAGCTGGAGAGGTGCCAGTACACCTCCTGGGCACTGCCAAGGTGCTCTTAAGTAAGGCATCGAACCCAACCCCCCCCCCACACACACACACACACACACACTCTGACATCTCTCCATTAGTGCAGGTACTGAGCATGTGTGTGGAATTCAGGCCTGTGTGTAATAACAACAGAGAGTATTGTAATTTCCACTTGTGGGACTAAGAAAGGATATGTTATTATTATTATTATTATTATTATTATTATTATTATTATTATTATTATTATTATTATTATTATTATTATTATTATTATTATCATTATTATTATTATTATCAGTACTTATAATTCCCCATCTCAAGTTCCCAAAGCTAAAAGCACAATCACTAAACTGCTCTCCTGTTCAGCTTCAAGCAAAATCTCAGACTGGGACTTATATCAAGAAATAAACAAAGGAAAAGAAAATGATAAAATGTGACAATGTTGACCAAACACAGTTGGGTGGATTTCTGGAAGTAACACAGTAAATGTGATGTAAAGAAATCTGTAGAAAAATAAAAAATGTCCTGGCAGAAATTTATCATTACCTTTTCTGTTGCATTTATGGACATCAGTGTAAAAACAACACTATGTAACTTTCCCCGCTTCGGTCCCCCTACAGGTTGTCTCATTGGAACAACCCACCGCTAGGGTCCCCCTACAGGTTGTCTCATTGGAACAACCCACCGCTAGGGTCCCCCTACAGGTTGTCTCATTGGAACAACCCGCCGCTACGGTCCCCCTACAGGTTGTCTCATTGGAACAACCCACCGCTACGGTCCCCCTACAGGTCGTCTCATTGGAACAACCCGCCGCTACGGTCCCCCTACAGGTTGTCTCATTGGAACAACACACACACACACACACACACTACAAAGGCGATTCACAAAGCACACTTCTTTCTTTCTTTCTCTCTTTCTTTTCTTTCTCCGTTCCACATACGTGTTGTGTGTGAGTTGTGTCAAAATGATTACGTATTTATTTGACCTATATTTAACCAGGAAGTCCCTTGAGATAGAATAATTCTATTTTCTGAGTGAGACCTGGCCAGGACAGCACACCAGTTCCACAGACTTTTACTGTAATATGGTATTTTTTCCCAAGGAGACTAGGTTGTTAAAATATACAATACTCTGAAGATGAATCCCAGTCCACGGAGCAATGTTTAATAGACCCGGAGGTAAAAGGAAACTGCCTCCTCCTACTCTGTCTCATACTCTCTCTCTCTCTGGTTGTCTCTCACAAAGCCTGGAGGTTTGTGTTGGGGTTCTGCAACGTCACCCTGCCACGTCGAGGATGGCAGCCTGCCTCTTTTTCTCTCTCTCTCCCTCTCCTTCACTTACACACAGACAGATGGAGAGGTCAAGAGAGGTAACGAAACAGAGTGAGAAGAGATGAGAATAGACAAATCCAATCGGTACCCATGTATCGTGAAAGAGTAGAATCGGGACAAAAGCGTATCGTCCCAGCACTAACGAGTACATCTCTTTCCTCTCTGAGAGGCAGATGTGTGAGATAGAAAAAGTTAAAGAAGAAGTAAAGAGTCGGAAAGAAAAAAATGCAAAGCCAGCAGACACGAAGGCAGAGAAAGAGAAGAAAGAAGGCTGGAAATAGACTGAGAGTGAGGAGTTTATTCTGAGAGTTGAATGGGCGGGGCGGACATCACCTCACTTTACCGCTGCAAGCCAACCTGGAGTTGGGAAAGTGCGAGCATTCTGGGTTTGAATTTCGATTGTGTCCAGTCCCATACCATTAACAGTCTAATTAATAATGTAAGTAATTCAAGTAGTTAGGGAAGACCTTGGATCACCAGGTTTGCTCCATGAAGGCTTTTTCACACCAATGAATGTGATAAAGCTGAGCGTGTCATGTTTTTAGCCCCTTTCTTTCCTATGAGAGATTCTCAGTGGCACATGAAGCCATCATGGAGACACAAATTACCTGGATGATCGGCACTACTTCCGCATTACGCGCCCATAGAGCAGGCGCACTAGAGACCTCTGGTCTGGACGTCTGGTTTAGTGCTCCGCTAGCGGGAAAGGTCCTCAGAACAAGTGAAATTATCTGTCCATGCAGCAAGATCATTTCACTTGACCAGCTCGCTTGATTTAAGATTATAGTAGAAAGTTGAACACTTAAAACTAAGAAATTCACTCTTAAAACAAGATAAATTAACACTTCTAAAAGTTTTTTTATCTTGGTAAGAACCAAATTATTTGCAGGGCTAACTTGAAGGGCATTAAATGATTTAATCGTGCAGCACTAGACTTGATGTTATCGTCCTGACTGAATCCATTTTTGGCAGTGAAACAAGTCATGTAATGTAATACTCCAAATAATGTATCCACGGATATAAAGATGTCTTTTTCACCACATAAGTCCATAACCAAAGTATTTTTGGGCCAGAGAAGCATCACGTCCTTTGTTGAATTTGCCTTAAAGCCTGGCGCACTTCTTGGGGGCCTGAATAACTCGTCTGCATCAGAGAAAATTCTGGGAAATGTAGTTCCCCTTAGCTGCGGCATAGTGTGAAGGAGACGACGATGTTCTTACAGGGGATGAGAGGACCCGCACCTTGGCTTTCCTCTTTACTGTGTGTTTTCACAGGCTCGTAGGGTCACTGACCTCTCAGCCAATGAGGCGTGATGTTAGGCAATGATGGACAAAACACATGTAGGACCCACAGGAGACAGGGATTTACGTCCCACTGGCCCAGAAGGACAGACAGAGTGCCATCTCATATCCAGACCCAAGCCCAATCCATTTAGAATGTGTCCAAAGGGGTTGTAGTGGTTTTGAAAGGTTTCGGGCTCAGGGTGGGGTTAAAGTAACATGACGCCCCAGAGGGTTTGTTACAAAGAACAATCAACGAAGCTGGCATTGGAAACTGAAAAGGGCACTTAAAAAATATCTGGCAGCTGATTGGATAAGCCATTTTTCCAACATGTCCGCCACCTTAGCCACGCATTGCCAGACCTTCCTTCACAGTGCTGCGGAGCAGGGTCTAGTCCACACAGCATTCCGGGATGCAAGACAAACTTGTCTCTGGTTTATCGGCATTTCTTAAGCCAATCACAATCGTCTTGCTACATTTCAGAGAGAAAGATTGTACTTTTTACTCCACTACATTCATCTGACAGCTTTGGTTCCTAGTTATGTTACAAATTAGGATTTTTGCAAACAAAACACTATTATGCAATGTGATGTTTTATCATAAATAAAAGTAGCCAACAATATGACGGCCTACAAGTCCAGCTGAAATGATTAGCAGATTAAACACTCAACAGTTTGGATCGTTTCCAGTTTCTAAAATGTGACGCTTTTTCTGCATTGAGTACTTTTACTTTTAATACTTGAAGTCCATTTTCCTGCTGATACTTACATACGTTAACCTAAGGAACATTTTCAATGCAGGACTTTTACTTTTACATTCTTACAGTGTGGTATCTGTACATTTCCTTAAGTAAAGTAAAGGATGTGAATACCTCCAAGTCAAACTCTTTATGAAAACTCAGGCCAAAGTGAAGAGAGAACGTGTTGTGGTTGTTGACAGCTCAGCTGATGCCATGCGAAGCACCTTCTGCAGCCAAGCCCCGCCCTTCTGGTACATTAGGGTGATAAAACAAACACCAGTAAGCCAGTGCTAGCCTGGAGCTGAGGCAGCTGGGAAAGCTCTTACCTTGTCAGACTGAGCAACAGCTTCACCCCCCACCAACACTTTACCGCCCTGACCTTCGACCTATTCCAGGAGATGTCTCTCAGAGTGACCTCTGCTCTCATGTGGAAGTTTTTAGACACACACACACACACACACACACACACACACACACACACACACACACACACACACACACACACACACACACACACACACACACACACACACACGCCTCAGTCATAACATCCCTTTACTCTTTACTTTACTCTAGCCAGGACCCCCAGTATGGAGTACTCCTAGCATTTCCCATCATGCCTTTTTGTCATCCCGGGACAGAGGCGGATTTACGCCGCCACTTTGTCCATCTCCTGTTCGTAACCGTGGCAACACGGGGCTGAATGATTCCAGATGTTGTCACAGAGAGTGAGCTAATGTGCTGAAAACACTCTGGGAGAGCGGGCATCAGTGTTTCTTTGACAATGCTTTCACAAATTATGAGTACGGGGACTGGCTTCCCCGAAGAAAACGCTCCCATAGGTCGTTTGTTCAAACAGCAATTACAACCTGTTTTGCCTTTTCCCACGGCGACACCCTCTAGTGGCCGTAACAATTCCACGGTGCAAAGCACGGAGTAAGGTGACGAAATATCAGAGCCCCAAATTCCCATGGAAGGAAGGAACAGAGGACTTTCACCTGAGCAAGGCTTGAGTTCCATTTAAAAGTAAAAATAAATGGCAATTTTATTTTATTTTAACGAGCAGCAATTTCTTGTTCTTTTAACAGTAAATTGACGGGTGACTTTGAGCCAGCTACAGGCGCTCCAGATGGGGTTCTTTCAGGCCGAGGTAGTCGAGCTTAGCCAGAGAAAGGGAGCTATGCGCGATGACAGTTACATTTAGGAACAAAAGACAGGAAAAGATCGTAGCATATTTTGTTTCCACCACGACGTGAACTACGCTCCGCTGGGTTTTATGTTGACACCACGCTATTATTTTCCATTAGATATTAAAGTTCATAAATAAGTATTTTGGTGCGCTGGCTGAGTGACACTGTATCCATGGTATTAAAAGGAGATTTGATTCTTGCATATTTAGTTTTGTTGTGCATGATCAAAACCTTTCCCTTTGCTTTTTTTTCACAAATGTACCCTGGATATGATAATCACTCATCAGTTATGATAGCATAGGAGGTTACCTCATGGTTTTACCGTTTCTCCTCACTGCTGACATTCATTTGTGTGTGTATGTGTGCGTGTGTGTGTGTGTGTGTGTGTGTGTGTGTGTGAGAGTCTTATCTCCTAACCGCTGTTTGTTTGGACAGGTACAGTAGGTGTGTAACCGCAGACCTGGTGTAGATAAATGTTGCCATGCCCGTGTGCTGTGTCTCATCCTCTTCCTGGGCTGTGGTCTGGCTAGCAGCCAGGGAACAACATTAGCCAATGGAGCATGCGGGGACGCGGGCCGCGAGGCCGGGCCCTGGAGAGCTAATGCTCTGGGTTAGGGTTAGCTGCATTCTGACAAAATGTGAATATGTGAATGTAAATGTGAATATTCACAAAATACATTTTAACTGAAATGTGATCAAATAGTCAGATTTAATCTGGATGTGGTCTGGATCATATTGTTATCAGTGAGCACACATATTTCCAAATATATATTGAATTCCAAATTTGATACAGGTCAAAACAGCATATTCTGAATTCCGGATTAAAGGTCCCACTAAGGTCTATATAAAGAGACTTCAGATACAGTATTAGGGACCACTAAGGTCTATATAAAGAGACTTCAGATACAGTATTAGGACCACTAAGGTCTATATAAAGAGACTTCAGATACAGTATTAGGGACCACTAAGGTCTATATAAAAGAGACTTCAGATACAGTATTGTGGACCACTAAGGTCTATATAAAGAGACTTCAGATACAGTATTAGGGACCACTAAGGTCTATATAAAAGAGACTTCCAGATACAGTATTAGGGGACCACTATGGTCTATTTAAAAGCATCCAAAATGCACCACGGCGTTTGCAGCCAGTTT
>JABXJD010002279.1:0-30000 GCA_013375575.1 Percina caprodes
CCCGGTGTAGGAAGGAGAGGTACCGCAGGTCCTTCATCCCGGCCGCTGTCAGACTCTACAACACCTGCACTACCTGACAATGTTGTAGTTTATGTTACTGTGTTTCTTTTACTTTGCACACTCTAGATATCTTCTGTATTTATATTTTTCCAGTTACAAGTACTTACTTTTTCAATATTATTTATGGTTACCTATTTTTGCTATACTATTTTAATTACATATTCAATTTAATTTAACGTCACTCACTCTGCAATATTGTTCTACCGCACTTTACGCAACCTTCACTTGATGTCACTACATTTACCGTCTGCTCACTGTCTGCGTTTTTGTATGTTTATTTGTGTGTTTGTTTGTTGTTATTGCTTTTATTGTAGAAAATGCTGCTGCTGTGACAAGTAAATTTCCCCGCTGTGGGATGAATAAAGTATTATCTAATCTATCTAATCTAATCTCCACCAGACTCCATGTAAATAATCACTACTTTTAGCATGTATAGAGCAGCATATCTCCACATGTAAATGTGTGAATTAAGAGTTTATTCCAACCAGACCAGAGTGGTGATTGTTGGAACAGTGGAAAGATGAACCAAGACGGCTTTTGGTAGTTTTATTTAGTTTCTGTCCCCTTTGAATGAAGTGTGTTCTACGATGATAAAAGTAGTGATTATTTACATGGAGTCTGGTGGGTTGGCGACGGCCTGTTAAAGAGCGAAGATTCCAACAGATGTTATGAATAAATGCTTATTTCCATCCGTCCTATCGTCATATGGTCGCTGAGAGAAGAGAGCACAGGAAGGAGAGAAAGACCAACTGAAGGTTTAATGAACTAACCTGCTCTGTGTAACCGGAGCTGAGGGTTGAAAACAGCGTCCAGTAGTTCCCGTTGTCGCTCGTTCTCCTCTTTTGAACGACAAAGTTCCTCCTCGTACTCTGCTATCGTTCTTTCAAACAGCCCAAATATCTCTTCAGCAGCCGCAGTTAGTCGCTGCTCCACCAACGCTCTCAGCATCTGGACTTTACACATTTTACCTCTTTCTCAGCACAACAAAGACCCTCTGCTAACACTCCTTTCTAAGAGACGCCATCTTGGTCACAGGGGGAAGTTAGCAGCAGTCAAGACTACAGCTTCCGGTGGACATCAGTTGCTGAGCTTCAAAATAAAAGCCCAGAAGTGTTAGGCTAATTTGAAGCGGAAAAAACACATGATGTAATTCAAATATACATTTGAAGAAAGACAAATATTGAAATGCATTTTCAGACCTCGTTCCCTCGTGCCAGGGCTGCGCTTTGTCACCAATCCTGTTTGTAGTATTTATTGACCGGAAATCTTGTTAATTGTGTGAAAAATAAACAGTAAACTTATTTAATCTCTAATAGTGGGTTACGTTCATTATCACTTCAAACTGTTGGAACTACACATATAGGTGACAATCTGAAAATGTGGCCACTGAGAGGCTGAGTAGAGGATCAACTTACTTGCCAGACGCATTTGCTGGTAATGATCACAGATGGAACTGTGTTTTGTATATTTATTTGCATTAACACAAACTGTTAGAATACATCCCATAAGTGTATTACTGGCATACAAGATGGAATCCAAAAGTCATAAACAGCATTAGAAAAACATAAAACCAGCATGAAAACAGCATTCAGCGATCAAATCTCCTCCCACACTCAGAGAAGCTGAATGTTTTCTTACATGTTGAATCATGTTTCAGAGAGTTTAAAGCTGACTGAGGTTCTTTGGTCTCCTTCCAATCAGCACTGTCATCAGTCTCAGGATCAGAAGAGACTCCAGTCTGGTCTTCAGAATCAGAAAGTTCTTCTTCAGAAAGAATCTTCAGTCTCTGGATGTAAAAGTGGATGAGAGTTCCTGGCTGGATCTGGTCCTTCACAGTCCTCTCCATCAGCTTCTATTTCCATGTGTTGAGTTTGTCTCTGATGAAGCTGTGAGGACTGAGCTTCCTCTTCATCATCTTCACTCTTCACAGGGACAGGAGTGAATGGGAACTTGGTGATATCAGCCTCCTCCAGCCCTTGAAGCTGCTCCACAGTTCCTCCTGTTCCTCTTTAATGGTCCACACTGGTGCTACACTCCTGCTTCTCAAAGGGAACCTCTACTTAACCACCAACAGCTCCTAAACATCTGCAGGAAACAGACACATTACTGATCACCACTCAAACCAATAACTAGGGAACTCTGTAGCAAAAATTAGCAATTTATAAAAGAGACTTCAGATACAGTATTAGGGACCACTAAGGTCTATATAAAAGAGACTTCAGATACAGTATTAGGGGACCACTAAGGTCTATATAAAAGAGACTTCAGATACAGTATTAGGGACCACTAAGGTCTATATAAAGAGACTTCAGATACAGTATTAGGGGACCACTAATGTCTATATAAAGAGACTTAAGATACAGTATTGGGGACCACTAAGGTCTATATAAAAGAGACTTCAGATACAGTATTAGGGACCACTAAGGTCTATATAAAGAGACTTCAGATACAGTATTAGGGACCACTAATGTCTATATAAAAGAGACTTAAGATACAGTATTGGGGACCACTAAGGTCTATATAAAAGAGACTTAAGATACAGTATTAGGGACCACTAAGGTCTATATAAAGAGACTTCAGATACAGTATTAGGGGACCACTAATGTCTATATAAAAGAGACTTAAGATACAGTATTAGGGACCACTAAGGTCTATATAAAAGAGACTTAAGATACAGTATTAGGGACCACTAAGGTCTATATAAAAATACTTCAGATACAGTATTAGGGACTACTAAGGTCTATATAAAAGAGACTTAAGATACAGTATTAAGGACCACTAAGGTCTATATAAAAGATACTTCACATTCAGTATTAGGGACCACTAAGGTCTAAATAAAGACACTTCAGATACAGTATTAGGGACCACTAAGGTCTAAATAAAGACACTTCAGATACAGTATTAGGGACCACTAAGGTCTATATAAAGACATTTCAGATACAGTAATATAGCTGCAAGCGGAGATTTGCGGGATCAAACCTTTTACTCTTTCAACAATGACTTTAAAGTCATTTTACACATGAGGTCCAACGTCGTTATAAAACATATCCTGCAAGGTTTTAACGATTGGACAAACAGTGCACTTTGTTGAAAACATTTTCAATTCAGTGGGATATGTAGCTCATTCCACAGCAATTTGAGAAAAGATGACCAACACAAAAACAATTGCTAATAAAGCCTCAAGCTGCGATTCCAAGCTCAAACCTTGATTTGTCTCATTCCACGTCCAGTTATTGTGCATTTAAAGAGCCCCCAGTGGCCAATTTGAATGAGACTGGCTGTGTATGTAACATTTAAAAATGTAATGCCTTATTTGCACTATATCACCTGCAGTTTGTTTGCATTTATAGCACCCCCTGATGTTCAATTTGAATGAGACTTTTAGGGCATGGTTCAGGTACTTATTAGGACATATCCTGCGAGATTTGTGATGATTGGACAATGAATATGTTATTTATAGTAAATTGTGTGTAATGCCACTCACCTATCTTGCACTTGTAGCGCCCCCTAGTGGCGTATGTATATAAAACTGTCTGGGTATATCTGGAGCACTTATCTGAACATACCCTGTGAGTTTTGTGATGACGGTTTACAGTTGCTGATTTGTGTTCATTTATGTCCAGAGCCACGCACCTTTCGTTCATTGGTCAATTACTTGAAATGTAATTGAGATATAGACATACTTTGTACAACTTTTGCGATGATTTCATTTGCAGAGGTGTGACAGCATCCAACAGCGAATCCTCAGTTTTGATACTTGATTGTTACAAAAAAAGGAACCCCCCTTCTCCCAGTCAGACACGGGACGACACCCAACCACCCCCCCACACCAAAATTTGCTTTATGAACTGTGGGAAACACTGAGCCTTGACTTCTGCAGATTCTCCCCCGCCCTTTATTTCCCCTACAAGCCCTGTTACCATTGTTCCTACCTTCCTCTTCATCATCTTCACAGGTACAGGAGTGAATGGGAACTTGGTGATATCAGCCTCTTCCAGCCCTTGAAGCTGCTCTCCCTCCTGACTGCTCCACAGTTCCTGTCGCTCTTTAATGTGTGGGGGCTCTGGCTCCTGCTGGTCCACACTGGAGCTACACTCATGCTGCTCCTCTTTAATAACAATCTGGATTTTGTCGTCTGGAGGCAAAGCTGAAACACAGACAGAAGTTAATGTCAACTAAAGCGTACAGACCGCAAGTTGCTTAGCTCGGTGGCCAGTTGCGATCAAATTTTTTTTTTTTATTACTTTGGTACTTTTAAATTTTACAAACGCTACAACTTTCTTCTGTGAGTTTTAAAATACTGCATAAAATATGCTTTAAAGTGCTCCCAAGCGCTACAATGCCCTCCCTTCTCTTCATTGAGTCTTCTATGTTTACAGGCTTGTGGTGATGTGTAATGTCGTATAGGTGCAAAAAAATAAAGTTTGGTTAAAACAATCGAGTAAATGTCCTTAGTTTTCATCTTCATCAATGTCTTTCATAGAGCAAATAACGTACAGCACAACAGCTTTCCGACCATGACATTTCCCGTAGAAATGTGTGTCCCCAGCAGTTAAGAAAACCCGCTCTGAGGGTGTGGAAGAAGCCTGATAAAAATATGTTTGTTTGCAAGCTCGTGCTGCCGTGCAGTCCACTTGAGGCCTGTTATCCAGATCAACATGCCCTGGATTTATTTCAGTTACCGACACCGAACCCTAACAAGCCGCTGGATTGCAAAACCCGGGTTGATTAAACAAGTTTTTAACCATTGTCAGCACACAGGTTATGCAGGACTGCGATTGTTAGGGTTCGGTGAAGCCGAGTAACTGAAATAAATCCAGGGCATGTTGATCTGGAGTTTTAATATAAGCCTCAGGTGGACTGCACAGCAGTGCGGGCTCGCAAACAAATTTTTATCAGGCTACTTCCACACCCTCAGAGTTTCTTAACAGCTGGGGACACATATTTCTTCTGGAGAAAAGAGCACAGGAAGGAGAGAAAGACCAACTGAAGGTTTAATGAACTAACCTGCTCTGTGTAACCGGAGCTGAGGGTTGAAAACAGCGTCCAGTAGTTCCCGTTGTCGCTCGTTCTCCTCTTTTGAAAGACAAAGTTCCTCCTCGTACTCTGCTATCGTTCTTTCAAACAGCCCAAATATCTCTTCAGCAGCCGCAGTTAGTCGCTGCTCCACCAACGCTCTCAGCATCTGGACTTTACACATTTTACCTCTTTCTCAGCACAACAAAGACCCTCTGCTAACACTCCTTTCTAAGAGACGCCATCTTGGTCAGAGGGGGAAGTTGGGGGAAGTTAGCCGCAGTCAGGACTACAGCTTCCAGTGGAGATCAGTTGCTGAGCTTCAAAATAAAAGTGCAGAAGTGACTCTTTCAGATTAAAACAAGGAAGATAAATGATTAAAATACAATTATTTTTAAAACGACATACAAAGAAATGTACAATACCATCACTATAATAACTTTAGGAAACACTTTCTACTTTTTTGGTATTTAACATACTTCGTTTGGCAGAATGACAAAAAATATTCAGGGCTCTGAAAAAACAATGAACCAAATTCAGAAAATGATGGAAGTTTGTTTCCCTTTTTATAAAAAAGCGCAGAAGCCGAGACTGTATTTAGTTTCACCTGTTTTCTACCCAGGCCAGCGTCCAAAAATGAAATAAACTTTAACAAACAAAGGCTTTGATGAACTTTTGTAACTGCAAAAGAACACTGACAGTTGTGCAAGGTGTCTGTGTGCCTGTAAGAGGCCACAGGATGGATATATTGCTAAATCTTACCCTTTAAAAAAAGGGGAATAATAGTAATGGGGTAATAAATAATAGAGCCAGAATGTCACTCCTGGTTTCTGACACTAGAGGGCAGAACAACAAAAGAAAATGTGTACACATAAAAGTCTTAATATCAAAGTTTCTGCAGGTTTCAACCAGTGACATTTCAGACCTTTAGGCATTAAATTCATTATCTTAATCAGGACATGAAAGTACAATGGAATGCATTGTCTAAAATGTACTTAAAGTAAAAAAGAAAATCCTAATTGAATTAAAGTGACAGAGTCATATTGATCTGTACATTAACCCCAAATTACATATTTAGACAAGCAAAAGGATAAACTACAACATGATTATAATGAGCATCAAAGGCAGCATTACATGAACCTAGAACCTTATTCTCTAAATAAAGCTGTTACTCATGGTCATGTACTTTGTGTGGATGAAGCATGAAGTTAATTTGACTCCCTTAACCTCAGCTCTGCAACTTGCCAGAAGTTGGCTTGTGCTGAAGTTTTTATACATTACCATGACAATGGTACAAACAAAAATGGCCGACACTGACCATTATGCTGCACTGATTTAAATGGAAAGGGACTTTCTATCTATTTTATTTCTATGGTTCAGGAAGTTCCAACCTGGCTGAGATTCTCTGGCTGCTCCTGGTCCACACTGGAGCTCCACCCCTGCTGCTTTCTGATGTCACTAACACAGGAAGTAGACAGTCCCTCTCCTGTGTGATGTTTCATGTGATGTTTTAAATGGCTACTACGTCTAAAAGATTTCTTACAGACTGAACAGCTGAAAGCTTTCTCTCCTGTGTGAGTCATGATGTGTCTCTTCAGGTGTGACCTTTGGCCAAATCTTTGATCACAAACTGAGCAGCTGTATGGTTTCTCTCCTGTGTGAGTCATCATGTGTCTCTTCAGATATGTCTTGCGGCCAAATCTTTGATCACAAACTGAGCAGCTGAATGCTTTCTCTCCTGTGTGAGTTATCATGTGGCTCTTCAGGTCGGTCTTCTGGCCAAATCTTTGGTCACAAACTGAGCAGCTGAATGCTTTCTCTCCTGTGTGAGTTATCATGTGTCTCTTCAGGTGTGCCCTTTGGCAAAATCTTTGATCACAAACTGAGCAGCTGAATGGTTTTTCTCCTGTGTGAGTCATCATGTGTCTCTTCAGGTCTGTATTATGGCCAAATCTTTGATCACAGACTGAGCAGGAGAAGGGCTTCTCTCCTGTATGAGTTCTCAAGTGACTCTTCAGACTTGAGTTGT
This sequence comes from Percina caprodes, assembly GCA_013375575.1. Taxonomy (NCBI): domain Eukaryota; kingdom Metazoa; phylum Chordata; class Actinopteri; order Perciformes; family Percidae; genus Percina; species Percina caprodes. Next base: position 7,106 of record JABXJD010002279.1, read on the forward strand.
AGTTAAATCTTTTTCCACACTCAGAGCAGCTAAATGGCATCTGCCCTGTGTGGATTCGCATGTGTTGCTTCAGGGTTCCTCTCACTGTAAAAGATTTCTTACAGACTGAGGAGCTGAACGGTTTCTGTCCTGTATGAGTTCTCATGTGTGTCTGCAGATGTTGCTTGCGGCCAAATCTCCTCCCACACTCCGAGCAGCTGAATGTTTTCTTACATCTTGAATCATGTTTCAGAGAGTTTAAAGCTGACTGAGGTTCTCTGGTCTCCTTCCAATTAGCACTGTCATCGGTCTCAGGTTCAGAAGAGTCTCCAGTCTGGTCTTCAGTCTCTGGATGTAAAAGTGGATGTTGATTCCTGGCTGGTTCTGGTCCTCCACAGTCCTCTCCATCAGCTTCTGTTTCCATGTGTTGAGTGTGTCTTTGATGAAGCTGTGAGGACAGAGCTTCCTCATCATCATCATCATCATCTTTACTCTTCACAGGGACAGGAGTGAATGGGAACTTGGTGATATCAGCCTCCTCCAGCCCTTGAAGCTGCTCTCCCTCCTTACAGCGCCACAGTTCCTCATGTTCCTCTTTAATGTGTGGGGGGGCCTCTGGCTGCTGCTGGTCCACACTGGAGCTACACTCCTGCTGCTCAGGGGGAACCTCTTCTTTAACAACTGACAGCTGATGGACATCTGCAGGAACAGAATGAAACAGAATTACTGACCACAACTCAAACCAATAATACGCAAGGCAAGGTAAGGCAGCTTTATTTGTAGAGCACATTTCAGCAACAGGGCAATTCAAATTGCTTTACACAAAATCAGTTAAAAGACAGTTAAAAAATAAAAAATAAAAACCGATAAAAATAAAAACATTAAGATACATAAATCACAAGATAAAAAGTTACAGTGCAGCATATGAAATTAAACATTAAAGAAATGAAAAAAGGCAACATAAAAAAGAAAGGTCTTCAGCATTGATTTAAAAGAACTGAGAGTAGCAGCAGATCTGCAGGTTTCTGGGAGTTTATTCCAGATATGAGGAGCATAGAAACTGAACAAATTAACTGAATAATGAGAGGTAGTTTTGTATCGTCAAATATGAAAACTTACAAATTTAGTCTAACAAACTTATAAAAACAGTAGCATAGCTTGTTAAGGTCCGCATAAAACCAGCGACAAAACGAAACCCTTTACGACTATCCCTAATGATTATTTTAGTCATTGATTATACTAACGATTAATTTGTCGGTGTGTGTGTATGTTGTAGGGAATTATGTCTAAAATCAGGCCCAAAGGCCTGTCAAATCAGTTAAGACAGTTTACTGAGTTTAAAAGGTCCGATGGCATGGTGCTTTTAGATGCTTTTATATAGACCTTAGCGGTCCCCTAATACTGTATCTGAAGTCTCTTTATATAGACCTTAGTGGTCCCCTAATACTGTATCTCAAGACCATTTTATATAGACCTTAGTGGTCCCCTAATACTGTATCTAAAGACTATCTTATATAGACCTTAGTGGTCCCCTAATACTGTATCTAAAGACTATCTTATATAGACCTTAGTGGTCCCCTACTGTATCTAGTCTTTATATAGACCTTAGTGGTCCTAATACTGTATCTGAAGTCTATTTTATATAGATCTTAGTGGTCCCCTAATACTGTATCTGAAGTCTCTTTATATAGACCTTAGTGGTCCCCTAATACTGTATCTGAAGTCTATTTTATATAGACCTTAGTGGTCCCCTAATACTTGACCTACTGCCGCTTTACTCATTTGAAAGCCATGATGTCGCTCTTTCTCATGGACGGTGCAAATTCTCTGGGCAGGCAAAGCAGAGAGGGGGCGTAATTTTTGATTGAAATTCCAGATTGGCCCACCTAAGCTTTTGTTTTCTGAAGAAGGAGCCATTTCTAGCCACTGGGGACCAGGCTAGGGAACGTCTCTTAATAAAAACTTTAAAAAACTCACAAAGTGACATACTCGTGCCATCTAAGCTTACAAAACACAAGTGTGGTTTAACAAAATGACATTAAAGTTCCCAACCCGCTGAAAGAGTATTCAGAGCAAAACCTGTCAGATTACGAACCCCGCTAACCGCTTTTCCTTTTTATACCTTGCTTGCTCTCCTCCCTTCCTCCTGTCTTCCGGGCAGATGTTCCAGCCCCTGGGAATTTGTAGCAGGAAAAGTTAACCCTTTCCTTAATTTCATGTTGTTTATGGAGACGAGTCGGAGGAGTTGCAACACTACTAAGCCTCTAAAAATGCAACTGGACGTCGCAGCAACGCAATCTACTTGGCTGTGGCTAACTTTTCCTTCTACAGATTCCCCCAGTGGTCAGAAGACCCCGGGGAGAAGGTAATCCGCTTCTTTTACACTTCTGGTACAAACTTTGTTGTATGAACAATATGTGCAATGATTAGGTTAAATCTAATTTCATATACTTATGCTCATGCTTAATAAAGATTGTCAAAGTCACACAATCCAATATTCCAAAATGTATTTCTTCCACAAAACTTAACACAACTTTCTGCCTTTCTGTCACATCTCCAGCAGTCAGATTCACTCTGAAGGAATCACTGCACATTGGGGGGGGGAATCCCGGGAAATGGCTTTTTTTATTTATATTTTTAACAGTTTGCAATGATCAATTCTGCGTGATCAAGTGAGCTGCTCCGTGACACCTGCTGCAGCGCTAATTATAAAATCCAGGCAACTCCCATAAAGCAATATTTTACACAACTCCATTATTATTATTAAAACTAAAGAAATGTGTTAAAGTAAGGCAGACTATTAAACACAATCCTTCCTGGGGCGGGTTTAATGAACTAACCTGCTCTGTGTAACCGGAGCTGAGGGTTGAAAACAGCGTCCAGTAGTTCCCGTTGTCGCTCGTTCTCCTTTTGAACGACAAAGTTCCTCCTCGTACTCTGCTATCGTTCTTTCAAACAGCCCAAATATCTCTTCAGCAGCCGCAGTTAGTCGCTGCTCCACCAACGCTCTCAGCATCTGGACTTTACACATTTTACCTCTTTCTCAGCACAACAAAGACCCTCTGCTAACACTCCTTTCTAAGAGACGCCATCTTGGTCACAGGGGGAAGTTAGCCGCGGTCAGGACTACAGCTTCCGGTGCCGATCAGTTGCTGAGCTTCAAAATAAAAGTCGGGAAGTGTTCCAGTTGCTGAGCTTCAAAATAAAAGTCCTAAAGTATTCCAGTTGTTTAGCTTCCAAATAAAAGTCCCAAAGTGTTTTAGGCTAATTTGAAAAAAATGTAATAAATTAAGACAGACAAATATTTATTATTAAATATTTTATTATATATTTATATATTTTTATATTTAGCATTTTCAGAGCTCTGAGAAAACAAACCAAATTAAAGATGGTGGTAATTTGGCTTCCAGTTGCTTAGCTTCAAAATAAAACCCCAGAAGTGTTCCAGTTGCTCTGTTATCACAGAGTTCAGGGGAAACAGGATATAAGATGGGCATGCTACTGTTTTAATTTGGTAAGACGTTGTCACACTGTTATGGTCTTCCACTTGGTTCTTCTCTGCAGGGAATAATTAAATCTCACCGAATTCTAACCTCGACTCAGTTGTGCAGCTGGCTTTATTTGGTTTCAACATGCATACCTCCATTAGTCACTCATTTCCATCGAAAACGCACTTGTGGTTACAGGGACCTCCTGAACCCAAGGACAGACCCTTCCCCACTTTCAGCCAAATCTCTCTCTCTCTCTCTCTCTCTCACACTCTCACACACAATAAAGACAGTATAAAGACAGTTCCCTTTTGAAGAATATGTGACTTATAAGGTCCAAACCAACATTATTGGGACTTTAAAGGGACAATGTCGTCACTTTTAAATAACTGCTAATTAACATAAATACACATTAACCTGACACCACCAAGCATTAATGGGACTTAAATATTATTTTATTCTCCAAACTCAAACCATCACCAGTTAGTGACACTGACTAACAGTCAGATAGCAGCCTGTAACAGATTGTCACACACACAAATGCCACGACTTATTTTAGCTTTTTGGCTCAATTCCCACTCCTAATTTCCACAGGATGCGTCTCGAAGTCTTGAGGATCCACGAGATCTCACAAGATCACGTAGACTAGAACCAGAAAACAACCACCAGTTAATTTCTAAAACATCCGGTTCATTTTCAAAATAAAATACCCCGTGCTCACTGTGATCATATCTCCTGCACTCCACCTTGAAAACAGCCCAGAGCTGTTCCACCTCTACTCCTCTGGATGGAAACAAGCTGTTGTTGGTTTTGTGGTTCTATTCTACGAGATCTCGCGAAATCATGTGGGTCCTCAAGACTTCAGCTGTCAGTCAAATTTGGACGTGGTGGGTGTACGCATCCGGTGGAAATTGGGGGTTACCAACTTCAAAAGACCCATGGTTGCTCATAACAAAAAAAAACTTAAAAATTAAAAAAATTTAAAAAACTGTTGATTTACAGTTTGTTTTGTGCTGGCCTCTTTGTATAATCCAACCTATTTTTGTACTGAACCTTGAAAATATCATCACAACCTATAACAAGCGGAGAACAACTTTTTAAAACATTAACACAAAAACACCACCACAACTGTCAGTGGAGTTAAATCTGTTCTTTTTGTGACTGCCTCTTTGCAGTTTTTCCTTTATTTCTAACATAGTCCCTTATATTCTGCACTGTTCTTTCTGCCAACACGGGTCTTCCACCAGTTTACAATGACTGCATTCAGCTGTGGTGGCCAGCTTTCCTCTGCTTATATGATCTCTGAAGTGTCGCATTACTGCGGCGCCTCGGCCTTGGACCACACTTTCTTTGGCACTCTTCTGGATCTGCGTGCTTTATCGGCAGAAGTCCCTGGAAGAAAATATATCAACAAAATGTTGAAGCCGTCAAAACATGAGTTCAGTTAATGCCACAGTTACTTTTCTTAACTCTTGTGTTGTCTTCCGTCAACCATGGGAAAAAAAGTTTTCAACTCTTATCGCTGTTGTTGTTGCAAGACGTTTGTCACGCTGTGGCTGACGTGTGCATTGTGAAAACTGTTCTTGTCATTTGATTGCTCTCTGCAGGGAATAATTAAAACTTCAGCGAGACCAAACCTCGGTTCAGTTTGTCTTTAAGTTGGTTTCAACAAAGTCTCACTTCCAACAAATTCCTCTCTCGCTGTCCAGAAACGCCCACGACACTTTCCCCTTACGCTCTTCCATAAAAGACAAAAAATGGAGAAAAAAACTGCAAAAATGTTGGAAAAAGGGCCAAAAACATTTTTTTTTATTTACAATTTCTATTTTTTTTTAACATGCAAAACATACAACTTGCAACACAAAGCAAATCTGTTTTCATAACTTAACACAATGTGTACGTCGAAAGTTATTTTTACTTCCCCCTTACGCTCTTCCATAAGAGACAAAAACATAGAAAACTACAAAAATGTCGGAAAAAAGACTTTTATTGCAAGGTATAAACCTCTGTGTTAAATCTGACTCTTACCCTCAGAGGGAGGTACACTCTCATCCACTGCGGACAACACCAATGACACCGATCCTGTTGAACACACAATTTAACAAAAGTTACTTTTGTCAGGACAGGAAAAAATAAATTTTATCAGAAGTGGTCATGAAGTGAGTTAACATACCAAAGCCTCCAATGTCATGGTCTTGCTCTTTAGTTGTAGAGTCCAAATCCACAGGCTCCACAGTCCCAAACTCTGATGCTAGTACTTCTGTGTTGCTGTTATCAGATTGGCTCCCACTGTCTTCAGCATCACTCAACGCAATCTTGTCTGGAAAATGGCATTATTAAAACTCAATAGCTGGACATAAAAATATGTGGTTGAAATAGCCACATCAAATAAAGTCCTCAGAAAAAGATAGTAGGCCTGTGATTTGTACTTGCCACTTTCTGCAAAACAAAAATTTTACTTAAGTAGTTTAATGTGGTGCATGAGCACATAAATGTAACATATTTTGAATTACTGTCCAGCAATACTGTAGACTTATGCTTATATTTCTGAATAGTAGACCTTGACTCATATTTGGACATGAACAGTGATTTGTTTTCCTAGAAAAGGATGCTGACTACGCCAAGTCTAGATGTTTATAAATTAACATTCAAAGGAAAAGACAGAATAAAAAACTCAGATAATATCTACAACGGCTCATTTCTGTACAAACCTTCTATTTCTATCTCATCCAGTGACTTCCCCTGCATGCTGGACAGGTTTCCTTTCTCCATTGAGAAAAGCAGTTTGGAAATCTTAGCCAGTTGTGTTGTGGAAACTGGTAATCTGTAGAAGTCGCGGTGAACACGGATATCTTGACCCAGGAAATCTGCAACCTGGTCAAGTTCATTGTTTTTTAAATGAAGGACTTGTGAGAGTGTGGCAACATGTTTCCTGAGTTGTGTTGACCTGAGGTACCCAGGGTGCTTTGCTCCACACTGGCTTGCATGAAGACGCAAACAGTCCTGTCCTCTGTAGTGGCTCATTGACGCTGGTCTTGCAAACAGGAAGACATTCGTGGCACGAACGCCACATTCAGTTCTTCTACTGGCCAGCAGCGACAAAGCATCCATCACACGTGGTGGGAGCAGAACTGAGACTTTTTTGCCCCATTTCCCCGTGATTTCAACTCGGCTGAAATAGTTGCAGAGCTTCTGTTCAGTCGTCGACAACCCCATGGCAACATCTTCATGGAGCTTTGTGTTGTCCGTTTCATGAAAACGTCTGAGGCTCATTTTTGAAACGTCCCCAGCACGTCTTCGATTGAACACAATGATTTGTGCAAGTGTGAGTTTTGCAAGTCGAGCGTAGTTCTGAGTGGTGGCCTCTTCCTTCAGGCTGCAGAAGGCACTTTCTGCAGCTGTCTTAAGGTACTGATGAAGGATCTGAACATCTTTAGTGAAGGGCAATGTTGATGGTCTGTTGTGTTTTGCATTACGCGGTGTGTTCAAGGCACAGTGAGGCACCAACTCAGACCACGTGGAGGCGTACAACTGCTTGAATGTGTCAGTGTTCCTGATCAGTTCTTCATCTTCTGCCATGAGTGCCCTACAATGAATAATGTCAGCGATCTTCTGCAGCATTAGCCCCAGTTTCAGGGCAAGGCTCGGTGTCTGGTACAAGTGTTTTTCTTCATCAAAACCTGAAACTTTCTTCACGGCTTGCACAACTCTCTGGAAGTTAGCAGGATTAACAGCCTCCTCTAGGTTATGTACTGAGAATTCTGTACGCAGGCATAATAACAAACGCCCCACTTCACGGAGCCTTTGTCGCATGTATTCATATTTTGTAGGGTCTTGCCCATGTTTGTTGTACAGTGACTGGGCAAACTGGATAAGACATTGGTCATTTCTCACAACTGAGGCCACCTCATCTTGTTTCATGACACTAAGGAGCTTCCACACTCCACTTGAGATCTGCTGAGAAAACGTAGACTCCAGAGCTACAGCCAAGCCCAGTACTTTTTTTTTTTTACGTTTGTCATCCACATCTTCATTTTCAGGCTTAAAGGTGCATCTGCGGACATGTCTCCAAAGCTCCTTACGTATGTACATCCCTTGACAATACATACAGTGAATAAACTTTCCAGACGGTGTTTGACCTTTTGGCGTTCTCTTCACTTTCAGTAATCCTGTTCCACCTTGTAAAACTGCAGTGTTATGTATAAAATTTCCTTTATTCCTCATTTTTTCTAATAATATCTTGCGCTCTTTTGAGTCCGCAGGAAGGGAAAATAAATGGACAATTTCAGCATGTGTCTTGTTTCTTTTCAAGTGCGGGAAATTTTGCTTTGTGGCTTACCACAAATATAAGAGTAATTTGTTTTACTCATAACCAGATGGGATATTTCTTGCTCATGAGTTACAGCTACATCCTCTGGCTTTTCCTTTGATGAGTCTTTGATAGAATTAGCTGAACTAGATGTGTCAGCAGCATTGGGAATCATCTTATTTTTAAGGGGTGGCCCACATTTTGTGGCAGCAGGCACAACTGCGGTGCCTGTGTCTGACCCACAAGATGTTCCAACATCAGGGTTTACTGGTTTTACTTGAATATATGCAGCTCTTGCCTGACTTGACATTAAGGGTATGCTGGCATCATATCCCGAGTCAGGTATGTATTCCTTGTCAGACATGTCCTCAGCATCATCAGATGACATTTGGTCCAGTTCTGGTTGCGGTACTTTGTCCTGATCTGACAGCAGTTCCCCCTCAGAAGCCTTAGAAGACTGCTGCGCCTGAATTGGTGACAAAGATGTAATTGTATTATTTATTCATGCCACACAGTTTGGACTATCTAATCACTTCAAATCCAATACCAATGAGAGTTAATGTACCTCACACATATTATTACTATTTTATTGCATTGTATTTTATTGTTATTTATAGCATCTTATTTATACGCAGCTTATTAGCAGAGTCGTGAACACTGTCTACGAGAACCGAGACGACTTCATACGATGTTTTGAAGCCATCAGGACGAGTTCATTGACCCGCCCACTGTGAGAGAGGTATCTGGCTACATGAGGATGCTACATGATGAAGAGTCCCTTTTTTCCCCAACGTGTCCTGTTTAGCCATTTTCCATTGCACAACACTGAATTAATGTGGAATAATTTATTGTGGAGCCATGTCATTTTTTTGTATGACGGCTGAATGCAAATTTCTTACAACGCTTTCCACCTGTAACTTATGTAGCTAGAGGGGAAATATTTCTGTTTCTTAATGTACCCATTTAATTGGTCACCTTAATCATCAGAATAATTGACCCCTTGACAATTATTTCAGGAGCCGCCACTGGCGTAACCCATATGAAGATATACCTTCTTCATATTTTTAAATTGTACATGGGAATTTGTGGTTAGCCTCAGTGCCAGGAGCTGACTTGTTGTAGCCCAGTATAACTAATAGGGTATCTATCCATTCACATTACATCACATCTGGTGACAGGACCCTCTAAACTCTAACAACCTCCCAAGTCATATTTGTGTTGGGTTCAACGTTTGGTACACATACACTCAGATAATATACTGACTGAAGCTTGAAAAAGCATGTTTAGACAACGTCCTTGCATTTCATTGTCTCAGACAGACAGACAGACACAGACACAGACACAGACACAGACACACACACACACACACACACACACACACACACACACACACACACACACGTAGAGAACACTGTGGCCACTAGTAACTTCACTAAGTTGTACATCAGATTTAACTCACCTGTCCAACGTTGGTGAGAGGCCCGAGCTCTGGACTAGTCTGATTCGGTCGGCTGATAGCTGTATGGTTGCACTTGCTCTCAGTGGTCAGCTGTAGAAGACAAAACAGACAAAAGGACAATAAAGACAACGTCCTACAGAGGATATCTGACATCTAGTAGAGTATGAAAGAATTCATGCAATTAGTTGTTTTTAAATAACGCAACAGGAATCATGATCCAGCATCGGTACACATTACTTAAGTATATGATGTTTACCTTTATACTGAAGACCCTAATAACATGTAAGAAATTATATTTCTTTGGTGCAATAAAATCAGTTTTGCGGGGCTTAAGATGCTCGAAAATCACCAGAGTCTGCCCAGATCAGAACTAGTGAAAAGATAAAACGTTATTAAAAACACGGGTCTTCATTGAATGATACTGCGGTGGCAGCCATTTTTGCCCCTAATTCCACGCAAGAAAGTAGTTGTGTACAGTATACACCAGGGGTATCCAACAAGTAGCTTGCAAGCTACCGTTAGCTTTTCTTTTTTTCCAGTAGCTTGCCAATAGGTTGACAAACAGACACTAAATGACCACGACACTGAAAGTGAGGTGGCTAACTTTGTGAGTAAGTAGTAATGTTTTCTTGGACCCTGATGGGAATATGTTCAGTGATGGAGCTAACTATGTGGGCCTAAAGAAGTGTAAAATAGTCATGAACCTTGACGTGAAGTTAAAATTTTTCATAAGAATTGGGAATTGCAATTTTATTTGTGTACACAGTTTAGAGATTACAGCGTTCAGAACATAGATTAAAATGGATAGAAAGGACAGTGAACTCTTCCTCGTGATACTTTGATTGGCCCACAACAAAATGGATGAAGCATGAAGTTAAATTGACTCATTTAACCCGTGACTAGCCAGAAGTCGGCTTATGCTAAAGTTTATAAGTTACCATGGCAATTGTACACATTAAAATGGCTTTCACACGGACCATTTTGCTACGTTGATATGAAAGCAAACTGCCTTTCTATCCATTTCTATAGTTCAGAGACTTCCAACCTGGCTGAGATTCTCTGGCTGCTCCTGGTCCACACTGGAGCTCCACTCCTGCTGCTTTCTGATGTCACTAACACAGGAAGTAGACGGCCCCTCTTCTGTGTGTTGTTTCATGTGACGTTTTAAATTTCCTCTCTGTGTGAAAGATTTCTTACAGACAGAGCAGTTGAAAGCTTTCTCTCCTTTATGAGTTCTCATGTGCATCTTTAAACTTTTCCTCTGTCTAAAAGATTTCCTACAAACTGAGCAGCTGAAAGGTTTCTCTCCAGTGTGAGTTCTCATGTGTCTCTTCAGGTGTGCCTTGGTGGCTAATCTCCTCCCACACTCAGAGCAGCTGAATCTTTTCTTACATCTTGAATCATGTTTCAGAGAGTTTAAAGCTGACTGGGGTTCTCTGGTCTCCTTCCAATCAGCACTGTTATCAGTCTCAGGTTCAGAAGAGTCCCCAATCTGGTCTCCAGTCCCTGGTTGTAAAAGTGGATGTGAGTTCCTGGCTGGTTCTGGTCCTCCACAGTCCTCTCCATTAGCTTCTGTTTCCATGTGTTGAGTTTCTCTGCTGGCTGGAGGCTCTGCCTCTCTGTTCTCCTCAGTTTGACTCTGATGAAGCTGTGACGACTGAGGGTTGACGCATTTATGTCGTCTGACCTGTTGACGCCAGATAAATCTCTTGTTACAAACACTGCAGCTGTATTTTTTCTCACCTGGGTGGATTCTCATGTGATTATACAGATGTCCCCTAGTGCCAAATCTCCTCCCACACACAGAGCAGCTGAATTTTTCCTTACATCTTGAATCATGTTTCAGAGAGTTTAAAGCTGACTGAGGTTCTCTGGTCTCCTTCCAATCAGCACTGTCATCAGTCTCAGAAGAGTCTCCAGTCTGGTCTTCAGTCTCTGGTTGTACAAGTAGATGCAAGTTCCTGCCTGGTTCTAGTCCTCCACAGTCTTCTCTATCAGCTTCTGTTTCCATGTGTTGAGTTTGTCTTTGATGAAGCTGTAAGGACTGAGCTTCCTCTTCATCATTCTTCACAGGGACAGGAGTGAATGGGAACTTGGTGATATCAGCCTCCTCCAGCCCTTGAAGCTGCTCTCCCTCCTGACTGCTCCACAGTTCCTCCTGCTCCTCTTTAATGTGTGGGGGGGCCTCTGGCTGCTGCTGGTCTACACTAGCGCTACACTCCTGCTGCTCAGGGGGAACCTCTTCTTTAACCACAGACAGTTGCTGAACATCTGTAGGAAACAGAATGAAAACGACACATTAATGACCACCACTCAAACTAAACTCAAACCAATAACGAGAAGTAGTTTGTATCGTCATAGATATGAAAACTTACAAATTCAGTCTCACAAACTGATACAAAGTAGCACAGCATAGCTTGTTAAGGCTTGCTAAAATCTGTTACATTATGGAACTATTAAGGGCTGTCATGATTATTTTTGTTATCAATAAATCTAAAAATTAATTTAGAATAGAATGCCTTTATTGTCAATATACACATGTGCAGTACCTGTGCAACGAGATTGAAGCAAAACATTTACAGTGTCAACACTGAGGCTGAATCCCATTTCTTCCCTATTCCCCTTCCCTAATTCCCTTCCCTCGTTTTTTGCGCTCTCACGCAGACCTAGTAGTGTCCCAATCCTTTTAGTGGCCGAGGGGTAGGGAAAGATCAAGTATGGCCCTAGAAAGCAAGTCAGAACGCGAGCTCACTTGTAAACAGACAAGCAACAATGGCTGCCGCATCAACAAGAGAGACCCATAAATCTAAGTATTTTCGGCTTAAATAATTGATTTAGAAGTTGACAGTCTTGTTTTGTGGTATATGCAGTCCTGTAGATATATACTTGCAACAACGTTCTTAATTGAAAATGTAAAAAAATCGCTAGCTTGCGCTAACGCTAACCGCTAACGTTAACCGCTAACGTTAACCGCTAAGGTTGATTTGAATAACAGTCCCGCATTTCTCTGCCTTGAATGGACTGTATACATCACATAGACTGTATGTATTAATATTAACGGTCTATGATACATCGCTACTTGCTTTACATATACCGTCCTGTATCACACAGGGACCAGGAGGACCCAGCAGCTGGTCTACTTTATACTATATATACTGTCCTGTTTCATACAGGGACCAGGAGGACCCAGCAGCTGGTCCACTTTATACTATAAATACTGTCCTGTATCACACAGGGACCAGGAAGACCCAGCAGCTGGTCCACTTTATACTATAAATACTGTCCTGTATCACACAAGGACCAGGAGGACCCAGCAGCTGGTCCACTTTCGGCAAGAAGTTTCTTAAATCATGTGTTCATGTTGTCCCCATTCATTCAGGGGGTTACTGGCCAACAGGCATCAGAACAGTTGTAGTTAATTTGTTTGTTTGTGGTCTTGTGTCTTTTTTTAGTTTTACACATTTAAAGCCTTTTTATGTGTGTGACATGTAAGTTATGGTTCTAATACTTGATAATGGTTCTGTAATATAATATATTTAATGTAATGTTTTTGCCTGTCATGTTTAATTTATCAGGCAATAAAGACAGAATTTTGTTAAAATGGTTTTCTGAACATCAATGACATTCAAAACGGTGATAACTGAAACAGATATACAACACACCGTGTGTGTGTGTGTGTGTGTACACATATGTATTGCAAACAGACCTGAGTATTACACAGATAACATCTGCCTCTGCACTACCAAAGTGAACATAACATAACTAAAACATATATAAATGCATATCACACTGTTGTCAAAACCCACAATCAACAGAGACGCCATCTTGGAAGTTTGTGATCAATACTGTATGGTGATGTCACCAAGTGGTGTCCCATTTCATAGGGGTATGTTTTCACCCCTAGCCCTTAAAGCATATCTCCACCAGACTCCATGTAAATAATCACTACTTTTAGTGTGTATAGAGCAGCATATCTCCACCAGACTCCATGTAAATAATCACTACTTTTAGCGTGTATAGAGCAGCACATCTCCACCAGACTCCATGTAAATAATCACTACTTTTAGTGTGTATAGAGCAGCATATCTCCACCAGACTCCATGTAAATAATCACTACTTTTAGCGTGTATAGAGCAGCATATCTCCACCAGACTCCACGTAAATAATCACTACTTTTAGCATGTATAGAGCAGCATATCTCCACCAGACTCCATGTAAATAATCACTACTTTTAATGTGTATAGAGCAGCATATCTCCACCAGACTCCATGTAAATAATCACTACTTTTAGCGTGTATAGAGCAGCATATCTCCACATGTAAATGGGTGAATTAAGAGTTTATTCCAACCAGACCAGAGTGGTGATTGTTGAACAGTGGAAAGATGAACCAAGACGGCTTTTGGTAGTTTTAATTAGTTTCTGTCCCCTTTGAATGAAGTGTGTTCTACGATGATAAAAGTAGTGATTATTTACATGGAGTCTGGTGGGTTGGCGACGGCCTGTTAAAGAGCGAAGATTCCAACAGATGTTATGAATAAATGCTTATTTCCATCCGTCCTATCGTCATATGGTCGCTGAGAGAAGAGAGCACAGGAAGGAGAGAAAGACCAACTGAAGGTTTAATGAACTAACCTGCTCTGTGTAACCGGAGCTGAGGGTTGAAAACAGCGTCCAGTAGTTCCCGTTGTCGCTCGTTCTCCTTTTGAACGACAAAGTTCCTCCTCGTACTCTGCTATCGTTCTTTCAAACAGCCCAAATATCTCTTCAGCAGCCGCAGTTAGTCGCTGCTCCACCAACGCTCTCAGCATCTGGACTTTACACATTTTACCTCTTTCTCAGCACAACAAAGACCCTCTGCTAACACTCCTTTCTAAGAGACGCCATCTTGGTCACAGGGGAAGTTAGCCGCAGTCAGGACTACAGCTTCCGGTGGAGATCAGTTGCTGAGCTTCAAAATAAAAGTCCGGAAGGGTTCAAGATTTCCTCAGAAATACACACAAAGAAGAATAATGATTAAAATACACTTAGGAAGAAAGACACATACTTTACTACATTTTCAGAGCTCTAAGATTTTTTTTAATGTTATAAATGTACATTGTATTATAATATCTGAGCCTTACTGAGCTTCAAAATAAAAGCCCAAAAAAGTTCCAGTTGCTGAGCTTCAAAATAAAAGTCCGTAGGAATTCCAGATTTTACTGAAAGTTGCGCTGGAATATAAATGATTAAAACACACTTTTAAAGAAATCAACTTTAGTACATTTTCAGAGCTCTAAGATTTTTTTTAATATAATAAATGTACATTTTATTATATTATCTAAGCCTTACACATGACATTACAAAAACATTTCACAATTTCTAACTCCTCACAGGGTTTGTCCAATTCAATTAAATTTTATTTAATAATAATAATAAATTTTATTTATAATGCCCTTTACATTTCAAATGAAATCTCAAAGTGCTACAGTAGCAGAGAGTTAAAAAAAAAAAAAAGTTCCCAGAACACAACAAAATCAACAAATAACAATAAAACACTATAAAACTAAAATTAAAACTATGACTATTAAAAGGCCTTTTTAAATAGGAATGTCTTTAGGTCCTTCTTAAAAATCTCCACAGTTTGTGGGGCCCTTAGGGTCTCTGGGAGTGCAGTCCAGATCCGTGGGGCGACTGCCTGGAAGGCCCTGTCTCCCTGGTAGAGAGTTTAGTCCTTGGTTGGTGCCGGCAGTACGTAGAGATGGAGGAGCGGAGGTTTTGCGAGGTGTGTGGGGGAGGAGTTCACTGAGGTCGGCAGGGGCAGTTCCATGTATGCACTGGTGGGTAAGGAGGCAGATTTTGTACTGAATTCTGTGTTTAATGGGCAGCCAGTGGAGGGATTTCAGGACCGGAGTGATGTGATCATATTTGCGCCTCCTCGTCAGGACCCGGGCAGCGCAATTCTGAATATGCTGGAGCTTTTGCAGGCTCCTGCCAGGGAACACGACGAGGAGGGCATTACAGTAGTCCAACCTGGAGGAGACAAAGGCATGGATCAACTTCTCAGCATCTGGTTGGGAGAGGGAGGGACGGAGTTTGGCAATGTTTTTGAGGTGGAGGAAGGAGACCTTACAGAGGTGGCGGATGTGGGTGTCAAATGTAAGATTTTAGTCAAGTCTGACTCCAAGGTTTGTAACAGAGGTAGACAGTGCGATGTGATGACCAAAAATGGATATACTGCTGAGGGAGGGGGACTGGGTTTGGTGTGGGGTACCGATCAGGATGGCTTCAGTTTTGCTGCTATTAAGTTGAAGAAAGTTGTCAGACATCCATGCCCTTATCTCCTCCAGGCAAACCTGAAGTGCAGACGGCAGAGCTGAGAGGAGTGTGGAGTCCATTTTTATGTATAGTTGTGTATCGTCTGCGTAACAGTGGAATGAAACTTTGTGTTTATGGATGATGTGACCAAGAGGTAGTAAGTAGATGGTAAAGAGGGTTGGAGCGAACGGACCCTTGTGGCACTCCACAGTTGACTGTGTGGGGTGATGATTGGGACTGTCCTAGAGCCACATACTCCGTCCTGCCTGTGAGGTAAGACTGGAACCAGTTTAGTGTGGTCCCAGAGAGTCCTACCACAGACTGGAGACGGTGAAGCAAGATATTGTGATCCACGGTGTCAAAGGATTTATAGAATCAATTCATAACAAGAGTTATCTCGAGACACTTTACAGCCAATAGCAGGAGAGAAACCCTCCCAGAGTCACTGCAGTACCTCCGAAACACCTTCAACCCCTGTTGGGTTTAGGGTGGGGTTGGGTACCCAAACTCTGTACTCTTTAGGGTAGCAACCGGAATAGGCCGGTACCACCGGGGACCAAATCCCAGTGTTTTATAGACCTATAGCCCATTTTAAGACCATGCTTTTTCCTCCTGTTTATACCATAAACTTATTACCTCTTTACCTCGGCCACTGAGTCGTGCTTTTGAGTCCTTGGAGCTCCCGACAACTACTTAATAACGTGTAATGGGCTCCTTCATGAATTTTTCATGTAGTAATCTTGTTAGTTATTGTAGATGTGGCCTTTTTCCTCTTTATTCATATTTTATTAATTCTAGTTATTTGCTGACAGAATGCTGAATTTTATGTCTTATTACATTATGTGTCAACATTTTTTTAACGTTATTATAATTAATGCTGATTTTGAACACGTCTTTAAGACCAAAACTCTTTACTTTTTAGGGTACCAACTGGACCAGGCCGCTACTACCGGGACCATTTCACGAAATATCAATTGTGCCAAGTCTCGGTACCTGAGAGCTCATACACGGTGAGGACGGATGACCAACACAAATCTTTTGTCACACACACTGCAGCTGAATCGTTTCCTCCTGTTTAAACGGTTAGAGGCTTTTCAAGCTTTTTTCAAGACATTTTGAGACGATGAAACCGCAGCTGCCCTTCCCTTCCTGGCTACTGTGCTGCTGGAACACTTTGGTACATATACTGTGATGTATAGAATGTAAATAATATATATATATATATATTCAATAACGTATATAATATACTGTATAATATATATTCAATAATGATACAAACTCTACTGGTGCCCAAACTTTTGCAGATGCCATTGTTTAGTTTTCTGTTATTTTGAAAGTGTAAATGATGAAATAAAATCTAACTTTTTGTGACATATGTCTAATCTGTCATTTGATGCCTTTTGGAGATTTTTCTATCTTTTCTTGGCTTCTATATGCACATTAATACAAATTTTTAAACTTTTGAGCCCCACTGTAGCTTTTCAGATTTCCCTTTTTTACCAAACCTTCACCACAGTCTGAGCAAATGAAAGCTTTCTCCTATCTATGGATTTGTTTTAGAATCTGTACAGAACAGCATAGTATACTTTACTTCAAATGTTAATTATTGTGTGAAAAATAAACAGCAACCTGACTGAATCTCTAATAGTGGGTTACGTTCATTATCACTTCAAACTACACATGGAGACGACTACTCACTGAGTAGAGGATTAACTAAAGCGCCACACCGGCTCGCCGGTAATGATCACAAATGCAACTGTGTTTTGTATATTTATTTACATTAACACAAACAAGGTTTTGCATCCAATACATCCCATAATTGTATTACTGGCATCCAAAATTCATAAAATTCAAAAGTCATAAACAGCATTGTAAAAACGTAAAACCAGCGTGACAACGTTAAGGAAAAATAAGACTTCCCTTGTCACCCCTCCTCTCCTTGTCAAACCTAACAAGTAAACAGGTATACTTTGCTTCCTACCCCCCCCCCCCACCAGGTGCCCTAATTACCGTAAATTACCTTTCAAAGTAATATAACTAAACCTGGCTTTTACAACGCATACAGTTAATACATAATCCTTTATTAATAAAACAAAAAAGACTGCTAACATTTCCATTACGACACATCAGTTTTATGTCGTCACATAAACGTAAAAACATCAACAGAACAGATTAAATACAAGGAGAGGCATAAAAGCTGAAGTACTATATACATGTATCACTAATGTATCTCCTGTGCAAAAAGAAGAGAAGCAGTTTAGTACAACAGTAAACACTGAATGAACCCAACCAATCAGGGTTTGTTAACACGGTTTGGGAGACTGAGGCTAGGTGGTTTATCAGAAATAGAAGAGGACCAAGGATTGACCCCTGTGGGACCCCACCCAGCACTTTTGATTGAGTTTGCCATTTCTAAGTACTTATTGAAGTACCCATTAAAGTACTTTACATTAAAAGCCAAAGGAACTTACTTTGGCGAGTAAAATGTAATTATCTAAATGGAAAGCTTTTGATGAATCCAGAAAAAAAATCATTGATCCGAGGCTGATGTAATCTAAATAATAAAACAAAAAATTTCTTTGAAATCCGGTAATATATATTAAGTAAAAATAGTTAATTAATTCAAGATGTATGATGAATTCCTCTTGCTCACAATTAGGAAATGATCAAGTCACTGACTTTATGTGATAAGTTCCCACTAATTAGAACATCAATTAAGGAATGTTAGTTCACAGTTACTTCACACAATAATTGATATATGAACTGAGTGTAAACAAACAAACAGCTCCTATTCCCACAGAAATACTGTTCTAAACCAAAATCTTCTTGCAATCTTCCAAATTGGAAGACAATGTACTGAAAATAAAAAAAGCTTCATATTTCTATGAAAATAATTTCCTTTCAGCCTTTTCCGGAGTGTGACATAAACTTTCATGTAAATAAAACCCAGTTAATTTGGCCCCAAAAAGTACCTGAACTATAAAATGTGTATGAATGCTGAAAAGCTGAAATGCTAAAATGTATTATTTATATTTATTAGCTTATTGAGGGGCTTAAGATGCTTGAAAAATCACCATAGTTTGCACAGATCAGAACTAGTGAAAATGTTGATATTTTATAAGTCTTACGCATCAATTTGGCAAAATGATCAATAGTGCCTCATAATTGAAAGCCCTCAGCTTTAAATTGTATGTAGATTTTATTTGTGTAATGTAAGAGATGTGATGCACGTAGCCATTTGTTTTCATAAAGTAACCCTTATATTAACAAAGGTTGGAGACCCCTGGTATAGAATCTAAATTGTATACAGTATTCACGATGCACAGCCGTGTCGACCGGTGTCCAGATGCATACCCTGTCACACGGGGAGGTGCCAGGCTCGTCAATCGCTGCTGGCTGCTTTAATTGTAAAGTGTTCCCAGAAATCCATACTGTTGCTTATTTAACATGTTTTCACCCTAACCCTCCACAGACTTGTTTTCAGTATCTGGACGTACAAGTGGATGTGAGTTCCTGGCTGGTTCTGGTCCTCCACAGTCCTCTCCATCAGATTCTGTTTCCATGTGTTGAGTTTCTCTGCTGGCTGGAGGCTCTGCCTCTCTGTTCTCCTCCATTTGACTCTAATGACGCTGTGATGATTGACAACCGGCACATTTATGCGTTTTGATCTCTGACTGCAAACTGAATCTTTCTTCACAAACACTGCAGCTGAATCGCTTTCTCGTGTGGACGACCATGTGTTGTGACAGATTTGACCTATTTGAAAATATGTCACCACAGACAGAACAATTAAATGTTTTTTCTCTAGTGCGATTTCTCAAGGGTTTATCTCCTGCATGAGTTAGGATGTGTCTGTCTGTAAATGAGTAGTTGAAAGCTGTTTCTCCTGTGTGTGTTTTCATGTGTGAATTTACATGTTCCTTGTACATGAATTTTTGGCCACAAACGGAACAACTATGTTTTTTCTTTCCTGTATGGCTTACCATGTGTTTCTGCAAATTGCCTTTCTGTGTAAAAGGTTTCTTACAGACTGAACAGCTGAAAGGTTTTTCTAATGTATGAATTCTTAGGTGGATCCTTAGATATGCCTGGGTGCCAAATCGTTTCCCACACTCAGAGCAGATAAATGATTTCTCACCAGCACTACTTCTCTCATCACTGACCGAACGTCCTTATTCTTCAAAGAGTTTAAAGCTGACTGAGGTTCTCTGGTCTCCTTCCAATCAGCACTGTCATCAGTCTCAGGATCAACAGAGTCTCCAGTCTGGTCTTCAGTCTCTGGTTGTAAAACTGTATGTGAGTTCCTGGCTGGTTCTGGTCCTCCACAATCTTCACCATCAGCTTCTCTTCCCATGTCTTCAGTTTCCTCTGTGTTCTCCTCAGTTTGACTCTGACGGCCAACACACTGATGGTTCCTAAGCTGTTTGTACCAGGTGAAGCTTTGGTCACAAACACTGCAACTGAACAGAATCTTTTCTGTGATCGTGTTTGTCTTCAGAAGTGTCTTGCAGCCAAATCCTTTCCAAAACTTAGAGCCGCTTAACAGTTTTTTACCAGGAGTATCAGTCATACAACTTACGGGACTTCAGAGATATTCAGAGAGTGTAAAGCTGACTGAGGTTCTCTGGTCTCCTTCCAATCATTATCCAAAACTTCAGCTTCTTCTTTGATATATTGTGAGGCAGCATCACAGTTATTAGATAGTTGTCTTTCCATGTGTTGAGATTGTCTCTGATGAAGCTGTGAGGACTGAGCTTCCTCTTCATCATCTTCACTCTTCACAGGGACAGGATTGAATGGGAACTTGGTGATATCAGCCTCCTCCAGCCCTTGAAGTTGCTCTCCTCCTGACTAATAAACAGGTCCTCCTGTTCCTCTTTAATGTGTGGGGGGGGCTTTGGCATCTGCTGGTCCACACTGGAGCTACACTCTCGTTGCTTTTTTAGGTCACTAACACAGGAAGAAGACTGTTCGTGTCCCTTGTGGACCCTCATGTGTTTATCTAAACTCCCTCTGTATATAAAAGGTTTATCACAGACAAAGCATATATATTCATGCCTCTTTCTTGTGTGGATTCTCATATGTTTCTCCAAACTTCCACTTGTTTTGAAATTTCTCTCACAGAATGAACAGCTAAACTGTCGTTTCCCTCCTGTGTGGACTCTCATGTTTGAGCATAGGTGTACATCCTGTGGAAAAGATTTCTTACAGACTAAGTTGCTAAAAGCTTTTTCTCTTGTATGAGTTTTCATGTGATTTTTCAGATGTGTCTTGCGGCCAAATCTTGGAATAAAAACAGAGCAGCTGAGAGCAGGTTCTCCTCCTGTATGAGTTCCCATGTGTTTCTTCAGATGTGAGTTGTTGAAAAATCTTTTTCCACACTCAGAGCAACTAAATGGTTCCTCTCCTGTGTGCGTTTTCATGTGTCTCGGTAAACTTTCCTGATGGGTAAAAGATTTCTTACAGACCGAGCAGCTAAAAGGTTTCTCTCCTGTGTGGATTCTCATATGTTTGTTTAAATTTCCCCTCCTTGAAATATGTTTCCAACAGAATGGGCAGCTGAAAGGTTTCTCTCCTGTATGAGTTATCATGTGACTCTTAAGATGCGTCATGCGGCCAAATCTTCTCCCACACTCAGAGCAGCTGAATCGTTTCTTAGATGTTGAATCATGTTCCAGAGAGTTTAAAGCTGACTGAGGTTCTCTGGTCTCCTGTGAGTTCCTGCCTGGTTCTGGTCCTCCACAGTCCTCTCCATCAGCTTCTTTTTTCATATGTTGAGTTTGTGTTTGATGAAGCTGTGAGGACTCAGCTTTCCCTTCATCATCTTCACTCTTCACAGGGACAAGAGTGAATGTAGTTAGTTCCTCCTGTTCCTTTTTAATGTGTGGGGGGGGTTCTGGGTCCTGCTGGTCCACATTGGAGCTACACTCCTGCGGCTTCTCTTTAACAGCATTCTGTTTTTTGTAATGTGAAGGTAAGGCTGAAACAAAGACAGAGATCAATGTTATCTTAAACTAACAGATTAATAACATATCGAAGTGTTATTATTTAATAATCCACTACTAATACCTATTTATATAAGAAATATTATCATTAATATCATTTATTTATTTTACTTAGGTATGTTGGTAATAATTTGCATAGTTAATATTGTACATTGGTGTTCAGTTTACATAGGTTTTTCAAATGGTATTTAATAAAAATATCTTCTTTTTTCTCAAAATCTTATTGTGGGTCAAAAATCGTGATATGGACCAAATCTTTTTTGGTGTATCGTTACATAGACGGCACTGGAGGTAAGTGCAAGTGTGTCAACCTGTAATGTACTCCCCTACCAGCAGGTGGCAGCACAGCCCTGAAATACTATATTAGTAGTCTATTTACAGTCTGATTGTTCTATGTTAATTGTTAGTCCATAGCAATAGAAAGTAGAGCCCAACCGATACAGGATATTTAAAGCCAATACCGATAGAATTATTTGGTTAACAAAAAATCCAATATGCCGAGATATTATATATTGTTTTTTTTATTATCCAGAAACGTGTAACAGAAGAGATTTCTCTAACATTAGTTTTTTGTTATTATGTATGAGCACCCTTATACATTTTTGACCAAATACGTTGACTCTAGAGCCCTGTCATTCATCACTGATCCTGACAACCACACCTCATCGCCTGTTTGCATTATTATTTCATAAAGTGCAGTGCCCGTTGATAAGGTGTATTTGGAAGTTTGGAATGGGCGCTTAATTGGCCTGTGGTATAGC
This sequence comes from Percina caprodes, assembly GCA_013375575.1. Lineage (NCBI taxonomy): Eukaryota > Metazoa > Chordata > Actinopteri > Perciformes > Percidae > Percina > Percina caprodes. The sequence goes on from JABXJD010002279.1 coordinate 29,402, forward strand.
TGCCAAATTATACACCAAAATGACCCCAAACCACTTTATATGCAACTCCACTGTATAGCCTACTACTGACTTACAGTGTAGGCTACTTCTACATCAGAGGAAGACATTGTACTTCTGTATTTACCTGACAGAGAACTAGAGACGCTTCCTGATACCGATTCTGATACCTGAACTTACGTATCGGCCGACACAGAGTACTGATCCAATACCAGTGTGTCATATATCAGCTGTATACTACTACCTCTGTATGATGATATGATGTCTAACAGCTGTATACTACTATCTCTGTATGATATGATGTCTAACAGCTGTATACTACTATCTCTGTATGATATGATGTCTAACAGCTGTATACTACTATCCCTGTATGATGATATGATGTCTAACAGCTGTATACTACTATCTCTGTATGATGATATGATGTCTAACAGCTGTATACTACTATCTCTGTATGATGATATGATGTCTAACAGCTGTATACTACTATCTCTGTATGATGATATGATGTCTAACAGCTGTATACTACTATCCCTACTACTTTAATGTAGATTTTCTTTAGGCTTTATTACGTGGTATCGGATTGGTGCATAAACTAACTT
>JABXJD010002279.1:35000-57014 GCA_013375575.1 Percina caprodes
GCAACAACAAGTCTGGTGCAGTACACGAGGAGATGTACTGTAGTACTAAATGAACTGGCCAGTCTGGTGCAGTACATGAGTACATGAGGAGGAGTTGACATGCAGCAAATGGCCGCAGTCGGAGTCGAACCTGAGCCCGCTGCGTCGAGGATTAATGGACGGCCGATCAACCAACTGAGCTACCTGGCCACCCAGGTGGGAACATCTCTGCCTATGTTACGTGGTTTTCAGTTTGAAGTAAAACATTTGACGACAGAAAATATCAGCACATGAAACGATATAATAACCAGAGAAATTAAGTTGCTAAAGTTATTGAACGCTGAAGTGACTCACTGAATCAAACCGCACTGCTGCCGGTCTTCCTTCACACATGGATTCATTTCCAAGTTTAAAGCTGACTGAGGTTCTCTGGTCTCCTTAGGGTCAGGATCAGTCTTCAGTCTCAGGATCAGAAGAGGTTCCAGTCTCAGATCAGCTTAATAGGTTTTCGCCACAATGATTCTTCATTTCATTTACACAATGTCGATTGATATTTATGTTCATAGCCTTTAATCTGCCTCCTGGACTCCCACCGTGGAGGCACGGGAGAGACGGGAGGAAATCAAGGGACGAGGGAGGCAACGAGCAAATGTGTTTTAGAGAGATGAGACGTCATTTCCTCTGAACCGTCACATGAATACGTTAGCTGTTTGGGCAAATTAGCAACTCGTTCAGCGGCACAGCTTCCAGGAAGATTGCTCTCTGTATTCTCGATGTTCTCCTCCTCGGTGATCCCTCCTCAATCATCCCTCCTCTATGACCTCAATCATCCCTCCTCGGTGATCCCTCCTCAATCATCCCTCCTCTATGACCTCGATCATCCCTCCTCGATGATCCCTCCTCAATCATTCCTCCTTGATCATCCCTCCTCGATGATCCCTTCTTGGGGCATGAGTAAGAGCTTTGAGACGGCCTTCACCAAGGAGGGTCAGAACAAGTTCCGGTTCAGCCGAGGAGCTATCAGATAAGTGTTATGAGATGCAGCCTGGGTCGCTGCTGGCTGGAGGCTCCGCCTCTCTGTTCTCCTTAGTTTGATTCTGATGAAGCTGTGATGACTGACGACCAACACATTTGTGTCTCTTGATCTGTGAAGCCCAGGCAAATGTTTTATCACAAACACTGCAGCTGTAATTTTTCTCCCTTGTGTGGACTGTAATGTGTTGTGTCAGTTGTGCCCTCTGTATAAATCTTTTTCCACACTCTGAGCAGCTGAAAGGTTTTCTCCTGTGTGAGTCATCATATGTCTCTTCAGATCTGACTTGTGCCAACATCTTTTATCACACACTGAGCAGCCAAAAGGGATCTCTCCTGTATGGATGCTCATGTGTTTCAATAAACGTCCTCTCCATACAAAAGATTTCCCACAAACTGAGCAGCTGAACGGTTTCTCCCCTGTATGAGTCATCATGTGTTCTTGTAGATGTGCCTTACGGCCAAATCTTCTCCCACAATCAGAGCAGCTGAAAGCTTTCTCTCCTGTATGAGTTAGAATGTGTCTCTTCAGATGTGCGTTGGTGCCAAATGACTTCCCACAATCAGAGCAGCTGAAAGGTTTCTTACATGTTGAATCATGTTTCAGAGAGTTTAAAGCTGACTGAGGTTCTCTGGTCTCCTTCCAGTCAGCACTGTCATCAGTCTCAGGATCAGAAGAGTCTCCAGTCTGATCTTTAGTCTCTAGTTGCGAATGTTGACTAACACACTGATGGATTTTGAGCTGTTGAGGCCAGGTGAATCTTTTGTCACAAAAACTGCAGGAATATTTTTTCTCTCCTGTGTGGAGGGCCATGTGTCTCTTAAGATTTCCACTTTCACGGAAAGCTTTATCACAGAATGAGCAGCTGTAAGGTTTCTCCCCTGTGTGGATTCTCATGTGACTCTGAAAATGTCCTTTCCATGCAAAATGTCTCTTACAGACTGAGCAGCTGAATGGCTTCTCTCCTGTGTGGACTCGCATGTGTTTCTGTAAACTTCCATTCTCTGAAAAAGATTTTTTACAAACTGAGCAGCTGAAAGGTTTTTCTCCTGTGTGACACTTCAAGTGTCTATTTAGGCGTGTCTTGCGGCCAAATCTTTTCCCACACTCACAGCAGCTAAATGTTTTCTTACATCTTAAATATTTTTCTTTGTCAGCACTGACAGGAACTTCCTTATGTTCCATAGAGTTCAAACATGTCGGACGTTTTCTGCTCTCCTTCCAGAAATCGCTATCAACACTATCATCAGTCTCTGGTTGTAAAGGTGGTTGTGAGTTCCTGGCTGGTTCTGGTCCTCCACAGTCCTCTCCATCAGCTTCTGCTTTCATGTGTTCAGTTTGTCTCTGATGAAGCCCTGTTCAAGTGATATAAAATAAGATAGGAAAATGTTTGTGGTACAGCATTAGTTAACTGTAACGTAATGCAACATAAAATGAAAGTTAGAAGAACTAGTTAGACGCTTTCTGTGCTAGATCCTTCAGAAACTGTTCAGTCATGTTTTATACTCTTAAAATGAAATAAACCAGTTTCTCTTGAACTTTAATGCTCTTCAGTTTTACAGATTGTTTCTGTTTGCTCCCAAAAAACCTGTTAACCCTGCTGTTGTCCTTGGGTCAAATTTTTCAAAGTTTCTACATCAGTAATTTAATTTCAGACTTGTGAATTTCAAAAATAAGTGGAAAACTAGTAATAGTGGAATAAGAAATGTTAGTGGTGAATTTTGTGGTAGTAGAAAAAGTGACAAATACTTTGGAAATAGTGTTTCAAAAAAGAGTTGATTTTACCAGGGAGGACAACACAAAGGTTAAATAATGGCATCCCCATTGTTCCTACCTTCCTCTTCATCATCTTCACTCTTCACAGGGACAGGAGTGAATGGGAACTTGGTGATATCAGCCTCCTCCAGCCCTTGAAGCTGCTCTCCCTCCTGACTGCTCCATAGTTCCTCCTGTTCCTCTTTAATGTGTGGGGGGGGCTCCTGGTCCACAATAGGACTACTCTCCTGCTGCTCCTCTTTAACAACAATCCATTTTATGTCTGGAATACAAATGAACAATTATTATTGTATATTTAGACATTTTACTTCCAAAATGTCACATTGCGTCTTAAATAACTAAATATATTTGGGTATTTGGTAGTAGTTTGAACAAAACATGTTCCACCAAAACAAGTTCCTTCCCAAGACTATTAAGTAGGGTCGCTGTCGCTGAGTCCGGAGCTTAGTGCCGCCCAAGATGTGATTGGTTTAAAGAAATTAAAACAACCCAGAGCATTATTTTACTCCTAAAATATAATAGATCTGAGCAAGCTGCAGCAGATCATCGATCATCACAACTATACTATTGACTATTGGTGTTTTCATGATCACCAATAATGTGGATACTGATAGAGAATTCATTTTTATTAAGTCTTTTATTCTTCTCTATTTTTAGTAATGTTATTTCCTATTAATGTCTTACAATAGTTTAACCTTTATGCTTGTAGTAATGTCTTACAATAGTTTAACCTCTATGCTCTATATATGCACATTTATCAAACTGCTTTTCTATGCTCACGTTAAAGCTTAATACAGAAACAGCAAACGTCTGCAGCAAATCACGGGTTGTAGATATCTTTAAGACCGAGGTCATACGCTTGCACTCTGTCCTGTTTTCTTCATGGATAGCCATCACAAAGCATTCCTCATGTATCAACAACTGTGAATCAATGTGTGTGTTTTGAATAAAGAACGACTTTTGCGGAGACACATTTGAAGTTCCTGAGAGCAATGCTGGAGAAAGGTTGCTCACGTGCGTTCTTCCCTCTTGCAATTGTCTTTAACTGCCAACTACCGTCTGAGTCTTGTTTTCTTGCTTGACCGTCTTTGATTTAATAAGTTAAAGTGTCCTGAACCTGACATTTTCTGGTGCCGAAACCCGGGAATCAACAGCTGAGGAGTCCAGGACCGCGCCGATCAAGGCCAGAGAATCTGTGCACAGCCGTCCACCTTCGCGGGACGGGCCCTAGGTTGGTCCGGCGCTGCCCTGCGCCCTCGGTGACGATTCCCACGGTCAAGGAGCGAACAGACACGGCTGAGTGACGCAGTTATTTTGAGTTTCTGAGTGGACACAGGGTCTACTGCAGAAAAAAGTGCACAGTGGCCTGGGGCCAGTTATTGCAAGCTAAAGTGAAAGTATCATTAATGAGTATTCTTACTGTCTGGGACAATAATTGAGTAATATTTCTGTTTGCCTGGGGCCAGATAAAAAGCTCAAAGTATGACTATGATTTGATGTTTATTTTCCGTCTGGGACACAGCTAAGCAAATAACGGGGAAATATCAGTTGATATTTTCCATCTGTCTGGGACAGAACCGAGCGACACAATTATCTTCAAGCGAGGAGACGGTGTCTTGGAGCCGTTCTGAATATTTTCAGAAGTCTGGCAGTTTCTGGCTTTTTTACTAAAGCGTGTATGTGTTTTGGAGCCGTTCTGAATATTTTCAGAAGTCCGGCAGTTTCTGGCTTTCACTAAGGAGTGTATGTGTTTTGAAGCCGTTCTGAATCTTTTCAGTAGTCCGGCTGAGTGTTTGCATGCTATCATGATAAAATTGCTGGTTTGGTTTGTGGTTACTGAGTTTGCTGTTGTGTGTTTTTGCTGTTTGCTGTTTTGCTGAGTCTTTGTTATTGTGTGTTTTACCGTTACGCTATTTTGTGTCGCTGAATAGCGGGTTAGTGTATACAGTGTGGCTATTTGTTATTTGCTGCAAAGCGGTTATTGTATGGTTTGTGTCTGTTTGTTATTTGTCCGAAAACGATAAGGTTGTTGCTGCAAAGCGGGTATTGTATTTGTTAGTGGACAATAAGGTTGTTGCAGCGTAGCGGTTAAGTGTGGTTATTGAGGGGTTTTGTTAAGACACAGAAACACAGGTGGTTGCAGCGCAGTTTTCCGTGTGTTTTTTTTGTTTAGTGGAATTTGTGAGTTGTGAAATAAATTACGGAAGAGAGATGGGTCAGAATCAGAGTGTCGCCATTCCTGAAGATGTGAAATTCATGGAAAAGACCTTCCCGGGAAGTGTAGAATTTGTGAAAGAATGGGTGAATGAGTATGGTTTTGAGGGAAAGCTTAGGTTAGCTTCTGTGAATGGTTAACTAGTGTGAAAGTAGTCTCAAAAACATAATTGATTGTACATTAATAGATGAATAGATAAATAGATAAATAAATAAATGAATAGATACTTAAATAAATACACAAAATAATAAATAAATTTGGAATAATGGAGGCCCAAAGAGGTCATATGATTGCCAGCGAGGTTGCGAACCCTATAAACCATGGACAACATATGGAATTAATAATGCGCGAATGGCAGATAAGACAGCTGAAGAAGACAAGGAAAAAGTTAGAGAAGGAACGAGGAGTTAGGGAGCCAAAGGTCCTACGTTTCAGAACAAGACTGAGTTAGACCAGACATGACATTAAGCCTCCCTCTTATGTGACTATATCCGACACTCAGACTGACGAACCAAAGGCCCCAGACCCCCGGACTATACAAAAGTGATAGATGACGGCACGGTCACTTTCTCCTCGACTCAAGACACCAGCTCACACACCGGAGCTAAGCGCGCCGAGCCCCTCCCTCTCTGCTCCTCTCCCTCTGTAGAACAGGAACGAGCTTGCTCAGAGCATGCAGACTTGCTAGTGAAGCTACTTCAAGCTATTCAGTTACCTCACAGACTAGCCATTTGTAAATGTGCAAAGATCCAGTCAGCTTAGGAAATGCAAAGGCAGATGAGGAAGCTAAGAGAGCAGCTATGGGTTCGCAACACTTAGCGGTTCAAGAGGAACCTCCGAATCCGGTCCCTACAGAGGTACTGAAAACATGCAGGACAACTCCACCCAGACTGAGAAAGATATATGGCTGACAGATGGTGCCACTTGTGTTGATGGCCTATATCAGAGAGATGGCAAGCCCTGCTTGCCAAAGAATTTGTATCATATGGTAGCTAAGATGAGCCATGGGGAGACCCATGTCTCAACAGCGGGTATGATGTCTATGGTACAGAAGGTGTTTCACACCTTCAAGGGATTCAATTCTTACTTGAAGAATTTTTGTAGGGGTTGTATTGTCTGTTGCAGACATAATCCACAGGGAAATGTGAGACCAAAGAGAGGGAAATGCCCACAAGGGTCACATCCGTTCGAAATCCTACACATGGATTTCATAGAGCTAAACCGAAGTGGTACTTACAGGTACTGTTTAGTCCTGGTAGATTCCTTCTCTAAATGGGTAATAATAGCACCCTCACGAAAAGCAGATGCCATTACTGTAGCCAAAACACTCGCTAAGACAGTAATTCCACAGTATGGCATCCCGAGAGTCATTTGGAGTGATAATGGTCCACATTTTGTAAATGAGACAGTGACATTGCTAGGACAGCACCTAGGCATAGCACTAAGACACCATTGCTCCTACCACCCCCAAAGCGCAGGGTTGGTGGAACGAACAAACGGAACAGTAAAAAATAGACTAAAGAAAGCTATGGAACAGACAGGAAAGCCATGGCCAGAGTGTCTTCCCCTGGTAGAGTTGTACATGAGAATAACACCAAACTCGACAGGGCTGACGCCTTTTGAAATGGTTCATGGCAGGCCATTTGTGTTACTGTTAGGAGGTCCCTGGGCAGAAAAGTGATGACCCAGGGGCCCTCCTGGCAGAGTGGATGTGCAAGGTGTTTAGAGATAGGAGCGTTCAAAGTGCATGTAATCTGCCTATCTCTCCCTCTCTGTCTCCCCAGGTGCGGAGACTCCAGCCAGGTGACCAAGTGCTGACAAAAGTGATAAAGAGAAAGTGCTGGTCATCACCAAAGTGGGAGGGGCCATACACTGTGCTCATCACCACGCCCACAGCAGTAAAGATTGCAGAACGATCCACGTGGATACACCAAAGTCACTGCAAAAAGGTTATCCCATTCCCACACCCTGACTAGACTGGAGATCGGACGGTACCAAAACCTTTGTCTGCTGAAGAAACCAACTGTGACTATAGACTCTATACTCCAGCTATGGGTGCTCATAAGGGATGGGCCTATTCCGTCCTGCTGGCCCTCTGCCTGTCGCCGACAGCGGCCCAGTGGCCACAACACATGGACGGAAACCAACATTCGGTGCCTCATAGTGTGCTCAATGATGAAGCTGTGTGGGACTACAAAGTGATTTACAATTCTTCTTTCGATTTGAACTTATGGTATCGTTATGCTAAATACGTAGCCAGATCCAAGAACAACACCAATTGTTATGTGTGCTCACGCATGCCAATAGCCGCCAATAACCCGTGCGTAGTTCGAAACCCGCCAACACCAATACTATCTTCCCACACGCGCTACGCTCCGCTTTAACACCTTACCTGATGAATAGATCCGTAAATTGGCAAATGCCCCCCATTGAATGTATCTGAATTGGACTACTCCCAGTTCGTGGAAGACGCAACGAGACGGTACGTAGTCCCCTATGGTCCTGTCCATATACCCCCAGGTGCTAACTATACTTGCTATGGGAATCACGTCCACATAATCACTGTAGACCCGATACCAATGGGAGAAGTCTCCGAGTGCATTGCGCTGTGGTCCACACTCCTGTACACCACTGCCCAATGGCACGCTGAACACAACCCAGGCGATACCTGGTGCGATTTGTGTACCCTATTTCCAAGCCCCCGATGCACTGGGTGTATACGGCCAGCTAGGTTTCAATTGGCTGTGCGGCTCCTATATGTTTCTAGAATTACCGATGGGATGGGTGGGTCGTTGCGCGCCAGTAGAACCTGCAGATCACTCGTACATGGTGACGCACCACCACACACGCGCCAAACGCAGTATTACCAAACGTCATGACAGCATATGGGGAACGGACGTCCCCAACGATCACAAACTGTGGACCGATGGCCAAAAGGTAGTACATGCGCTGTTCCCGTGGGTAGGGGTGGGTAAATTGAGCTAAGAATGGAAACAATTAGTTACCGAGTGGGGCTGTTCATGGATTCTACCGTACAGGCCCTGTCAAAATACGCCAAGAGCTCACCGCCTTACGTTTAGTCGCCCTACAAAATAGGCTTGTTTTGGACCAATTGACGGCCACAGGGCGGTGTATGCACATTGATTGGTGCTACTTGTTGCACTTTTATCCCAGATAACGACAAAGACGCAGGAATTATTCAGCAAGCCATCCTCAATTCGACTGCCCTTAGAGACGCTGCTGAGGCAGATAATGTGGAGAAAGGAGATTTCCTCTCCTGGTTGACTTCAGGACCATGGTATAGATTATTGCTTAAATGTGTTACTCCCATTGTAGCAGTTCTGGTAATAATCTTCATAGTGCTAGGATGTGTTGTGCCTTGTGTTCGTATTCTGATACAACGTACTATGTCTCAAGCATTGACCAACTATGCACATGTTCAATACCAACAGCTGTCCGCCACTACTGACCAGGATAAATATGGCCCAATGCAAATGATGATGTGTTAAACCACCTGTAGAGAATGCCATTTAACCTTATCTTGGCCAAAGAGCGATCGCTCCTATTGGAGGGTCGAGAAGGAATTTCCCTGTCAACAGACAGGTTTTCGCCTTCTCCTGATAAGAGTACAACCTTCCTGTGAGTACATGTGATGATGTAATTATTAAAACCATATTCTGGAGAGATAATTATTGATGTTTGATAAATGTACAACAGGAGGGAAATGATAGAGAATTCATTTTTATTAAGTCTTTTATTCTTCTCTATTTCCTTTTAGTAATGTTATTTCCTTTTATTAATGTCTTACAATAGTTTAACCTTTATGCTTGTAGTAATGTCTTACAATAGTTTAACCTCTATGCTCTATATATGCACATTTATCAAACTGCTTTTCTATGCTCACGTTAAAGCTTAATACAGAAACAGCAAACGTCTGCAGCAAATCACGGGTTGTAGATATCTTTAAGACCGAGGTCATACGCTTGCACTCTGTCCTGTTTTCTTCATGGATAGCCATCACAAAGCATTCCTCATGTATCAACAACTGTGAATCAATGTGTGTGTTTTGAATAAAGAACGACTTTGCGGAGACACATTTGAAGTTCCCTGAGAGCAATGCTGGAGAAAGGTTGCTCACGTGCTTCTTCCCTCTTGCAATTGTCTTTAACTGCCAACTACCGTCTGAGTCTTGTTTTCTTGCTTGACCGTCTTTGATTTAATAAGTTAAAGTGTCCTGAACCTGACAGATACGATGACTAAAGTGGGTAAAGGAAAACATTAAACAGCTAACAGGTTCAGAAAATTATATCAATTTACTGTATGGCAGGCTTTAAAACACAGAAAAGACAACACTTGTCATATCACGATAAATAACACGATATCCAGCATCATAATGAATGTCGATATAATATCAACATATTGCTCAGCCCTACTTGTACATACCCAGTAGCTCTGGAGCAGGTTCGGTGTGCCGCATAAGTACCCAGGTAACCAATTAACCAACATTGTAATCCTAAAAAACCCAGGGCCACACATGTAGTTACCTCATTAACCAAAACGCTTAAGAATTTTAGTAATGCTATGACTTTTTCATAACTTTTCCAAAACATAGAACGATAGTACTACTACTGTACCCTGGTAAAAGCTGAACCACTATTGGAACACTTAAATTCCAGGGTCACACCTGAAGTTACCCAACTTACCAAAACCTTCGATAATTTGACTAATTTTGTGACTTTTCCAAAAACTTTTAAGACTTATGGTAATTCCATGACACTTCCAAACTTTTCCAAATCTTGTAAGGGTTTTAATAATTTCATGACTTGTTCATAACTTTTCCAAAACACTAAAGGATTTTCCTAATTCTGACTATTTTAAAACCTTTCAATTATGTTACTAATTTCATGACTATTCTATAAGTTTCAAGGATTTTAGCAATTTCATTATTTAACCAAAACTTTTCAAGATTTGTACTAATTCCATGAACTCTTCTAAATCTTTTAAAGGTTTAACTGATTGCATGACATTTTGCAGTTGCACAAATTGTATAAATATCAAGTAGAAATATAAAAAGAAATATAAGGAGTGTGGATATGTACAGATTTTACATAGTTAAGGAGTTGTAATAATAATAATAATAATAATAATAATAATAATAATAATGATAATGGAAAGATATGTTATACTATATACTACTATAAGATATAGTTTGGTTAGGAACCGGAGGGTCGCCGGTTCAAGTCCCCATACGGACCACAGTATGGTGGTGGACTGGTAGCTGGAGAGGTGCCAGTTCACCTCCCGGACACTGCCAGGGTGCTTTTGAGCAAGGCATCGAAACCCCCAACTGCTCGGTGCCTTTCCATGGACAGCCCCCCCGAAATCTCTTAGTGCATGTATAGGACTTGAGCATGCCCCCCCCACTCTGACATCTCTCCATTAGAGCATGTATAGGACCTGAGCATGTGTGTGTAATAACAACAGAGTGGAAATTGTAATTTCCCCTTCTGGGATTAATAAAGGAAACATTACATTATATTATATTATAAGCCCGTAAAGGAGACAACACATGACAATTCCAAATATATACAAAATCTTACTAATAAAGGACACATTCTTATTACTAAATTAGTGTATAACAGTGTATCCGAATACAGGAAATTAAGTTGTTGATGCTCAAAACTTACACACACACACACACACACACACACACACACACACACACACACACACACAATAATACTGTAGACTCCAACACTGATTAACCAACGGTTAGTCGACGCTGAACCCGGATATTCGTGTCAGACTCGGTGAAGGGGTTAACCTTTAATATCTCACTTTCATCTCGTTTCGTTGTTGTTCTTTTCGAGCCAGGCCTTTAGCAGCAGCTAGCAGCTAACAGCTAACGGCTAACAGCTAACGGCTAACCGCTAACGGTAGCCTAGCATCGATAACCGCGTTTCCGGTCAGAGGAAGAACCCAACCTGCTCTGCGGGGCTTTGTTCCAGGTGTTTTTAAAACCACATCCGGCCGTCCGTGGCGTCTCTTTCTGGACGAAACGTCGGAATCTTCTTTTTCTTTATCTTCTTCGTGTTTTTGGAGGACTGAAACATCCCCGGTTAGCGCCACACCACCACCTTCCGACTCGGATAATGTAACAAAGGATTTAGTTAACTTTAGTCTGTAAAATAAAATACACACAATCAAACCGAAGCAACACAACACACACCATCAGCTAACGGTACCAACCTACAGTATATTAAACACGATGGCGTTTTATTAAGAACTCTTATTACATATCAATCTCCATGCTTGTGTATGTGTTTTATTTTTTAAGAAGCCTGAAACACTTGTGGACCTTTATTTTGAAGTTCAGCAACTAACATGTACCGGAAACTATAGTCTTCACTGCGGCTGACTTCACACTTCGAACAACATGGCGACTAGAAGGACATGCGCCAGTTGGCAGCTGTGTTGAGATTATGAATGTGTAATGTGACTAACTGCGGCTGCTGAAGAGATATTTGGGCTGTTTGAAAGAACGATAGCAGAGTACGAGGAGGAACTTTGTCGTTCAAAAGAGGAGAACGAGCAACGAGGTCGGTACCTTGGTTGGTTTTCAGTTCACCTCGATATCCATTGCCAAACCCACCAGACTCCATGTAAATAATCACTACTTTTAGTGTGTATAGAGCAGCATATCTCCACCAGACTCCATGTAAATAATCACTACTTTTAGTGTGTATAGAGCAGCATATCTCCACCAGACTCCATGTAAATAATCACTACTTTTAGTGTGTATAGAGCAGCATATCTCCACCAGACTCCATGTAAATAATCACTACTTTTAGCATGTATAGAGCAGCATATGTCCACCAGACTCCATGTAAATAATCACTACTTTTAGCGTGTATAGAGCAGCATATCTCCACCAGACTCCATGTAAATAATCACTACTTTTAGCATGTATAGAGCAGCATATCTCCACCAGACTCCATGTAAATAATCACTACTTTTAACGTGTATAGAGCAGCATATCTCCACCAGACTCCATGTAAATAATCACTACTTTTAGCGTGTATAGAGCAGCATATCTCCACCAGACTCCATGTAAATAATCACTACTTTTAGCGTGTATAGAGCAGCATATCTCCACCAGACTCCATGTAAATAATCACTACTTTTAACGTGTATAGAGCAGCATATCTCCACCAGACTCCATGTAAATAATCACTACTTTTAGCGTGTATAGAGCAGCATATCTCCACCAGACTCCATGTTAATAATCACTACTTTTAGCGTGTATAGAGCAGCATATCTCCACCAGACTCCATGTAAATAATCACTACTTTTAGTGTGTATAGAGCAGCATATCTCCACCAGACTCCATGTAAATAATCACTACTTTTAGTGTGTATAGAGCAGCATATATCGCCAGACGCTCCCAATATCATCACAATACTTATGCCACGATACAATATAATTGAGATTTTAAACAAATTGCGATATATATTGCAATTTATTACCTTTTTTCCAACTTCTAATTTTTTCCCATTTTCAAATAATGTCCCCAAAAGGAAAAGTTGAGTTCAAATCACTTCAATTTTATTGCTGCAAAATGGGATTGTCATGGAATTAAATTTTATTTATAGTATTAAATCATAACTAGCGTTATCTCGAGACACTTTACAGAGAGCTACGTGGGCTGTGTCGGACAATTCTTTGTGAAAAAAAAGCATTAAGCATTATATGGTCTATGAAGGTTGTAAAATAAAGTGTAAAAGTTTTCTGTCCTACTTTATATGGATAACAATTTTAATTTTGAATATTAATTGCTTTTTTATGTTTTAGATGCCACGAAAAACAAAAGAAGCATTGCTCAGGTGCAAAGATGGAAGCGCCAAGCAGGTAATTCCAAGAAATTTAGTAATCTATTCTATTCTTTGCCCCAATTTTACCTCAACCTGTTGGCATTCTAACCTTTTGTGAGGACTATGGTGACCTGGTCCTCAGATCTCTGCAGGTAAATCCAGACAGCTAGCTAGACTATCTGTCCAATCTTAGTTTTCTGCTGCATGACTAAAACTACTTCTGAACGTACACATGTTCCACCAAAACAACGAGACTATTTAGCAGAGGCTCCGTCTGAGTAGTATGTAGAGAGACGACGGTAGAGAGTAGTATGTAGAGACAACGTTAGAGAGTAGATTCCTTTGCCTCCTTCCTTTAATCCAATATAAACATTAATGGTTCCCAACCATAGGGTAAATGAGTAAAAACACAGGACTTTTCCCAGGACACTAGGGTTCATGTCGCATTCTTGTCCCGCGTGTCACTAAAACAAACATTTTATAACTCCACCCAATATCTTTTCCTAAATGTAATGTCCCAGCCAAGAGTGTAAAAACTGATGGCAAGAGTCCTGACTAAGCACGTTTAAATATGCCTCTAAAGGGGACTGTTGGATATTAATTCAATGGTGATTTATAATTTTTCATTCTAATAACGCTACACTTTAGAGCATTGCATCCTGTGTTCCACGGCTGGTGTGCCTGGAAGCACGGCAGCCGCTACAGAAACCAAAACTTGTAGCATAAATTTGGAACCAATGATTGACAACATGCCTGCCCTCTCCCATGCTATCTTCAAATTCTTGAATCTGATATTAAATAAGATTACAGTGTAGAAATAATAACTACTGTAACCTAATTTTAGCAAGATGGTAATTCCATCATTATGATGACATCTTTGCGGGGGGTGTATCAGTTGTCTGTTTTGTTTAAGTCCCAGTTTTTTTCTCTGTTCCTGCAGCAATAAAGCAGCTGTTGGTTAAAGAAGACGTTCCCCCTGAGCAGCAGGACTGTAGCTCAATTGTGGACCATAAGGTGCCAGAGGCCCCCCCACACATTAAAGAGGAACTGTGGAGCAGTCAGGAGGGAGAGCAGCTTCAAGGGCTGGAGGAGGCTGATATCACCAAGTTCCCATTCACTCCTGTCCCTGTGAAGAGTGAAGATGATGAAGAGGAAGCTCAGTCCTCACAGCTTCATCAAAGACAAACTCAACACATGGAAAGACAACTATCTAATAGCTGTGATGCTGCCACACAATATATCAAACAAGAAACTGAAGTTTTGGATAATGATTGGAAGGAGACCAGAGAACCTCAGTCAGCTTTACACTCTCTGAATATCTCTGAAGTCCCAGTAAGTTGTATGACTGATACTCCTGGTAAAAAACTGTTAAGCGGCTCTAAGTTTTGGAAAGGATTTGGCTACAAGACACTTCTGAAGACAAACACGATCACAGAAAAGAGTCTGTTCAGCTGCAGTGTTTGTGACCAAAGCTTCACCTGGTACAAACAGCTCAGGAACCATCAGTGTGTTGGCCGTCAGAGTCAAACTGAGGAGAACACAGAAGAAACTGAAGACATGGGAAGAGAAGTTGATGGAGAAGACTGTGGAGGACCAGAGGCAGCTAGGAACTTGCATCCACTTTTACAACCAGAGATTGAAAACCAGACTGGAGACTCTTCTGAACCTGAGACTGATGACAGTGCTGATTGGAAGGAGACCAGAGAACCTCAGTCAGCTTTAAACTCTCTGAAACGTGATTCAAGATGTAAGAAAACATTCAGCTGCTCTGAGTGTGGGAGGAGATTTGGCACCAGGGGACATCTGTATAATCACATGAGAATCCATCCAGGAGAGGAAAAATACAGCTGCAGTGTTTGTAACAAGAGATTTGTCTGGCGTCAACAGGTCAGACGACATAAATGCGTCAACCCTCAGTCGTCACAGCTTCATCAGAGTCAAACTGAGGAGAACAGAGAGGCAGAGCCTCCAGCCAGCAGAGAAACTCAACACATGGAAACAGAAGCTGATGGAGAGGACTGTGGAGGACCAGAACCAGCCAGGAACTCACATCCACTTTTACAACCAGAGACTGAATACCAGATTGGAGACTCTTCTGAACCGGAGACTGATGACAGTGCTGATTGGAAGGAGACCAGAGAACCTCAGTCAGCTTTAAACTCTCTAAAAGATGATTTAACATGTGAGAAAACCTTCAGCTGCTCTGAGTGTGGGAGGAGATTTGACTTCATGTCAGATCTGCGGACACACATGATGATTCACACAGAAGAGAAACTGTTTGCATGTTCTGTTTGTAGTAGAAGATTTGCACATTGGCTAAATCTGATACAACACATGGTCATCCACACGGGAGAGAAATGATACACCTGCAATGTTTGTGACCAAAGATTAGCCAGGCATGATCAAAACACATAAATATGTCGGTCATCTGTCGAACGGAGAGGCAGAGCCTCCAGCCAGCATAGAAAATCAGCATCTGTGTTCTGAAAGTGTGGACCAGCAGGAGCCAGAGCCCCCAGACATTAAAGAGGAACTGGGGAGCAGTCAGGAGGGAGAGCAGCTTCACAAGGAAAAACTAATCACACTTTGTCAGAACAGAGTCACACTGCGTGTAAATGTTGAAAGTTAAACTAAATTGCGGTTTTAAATGTGAAATAAGTGAAGTTGTAAGAGTAGTTGGAACTGTCTGTACATTTTAACTTTTACTACCGTTTTATTGTTTCCTAAAGGATTGTTACAAACTAATTATAGTACTGAAACATTTTACAGAGATAAATAAATACTGAAACAAATACTGAACAATAAATTAACTGAAATAAATGTAGAGTATTTCACAGTGTGGTACTGGTACTTTTACTGAGCTAAAAGATGTCAATATTTCTTCCACTAGTTCATAACACACACAGTGACATGACATGTATTGTTGATAGTTTAGAATAGCACTATGTAAATGTGGTTAGGGTCATTAGAGTCGCTAGCAGCAATGAACGGACCCTTGCACTCCGTGCACGTCTGGGGTGCCGTGGTTTTCAGTCGCTGCGGCCATGTGTTTCCCTGATCGTAAGACACGGCACGAAAGAGTTAGACTTAACCACATACAAGGAATTTAGGCAACCTTGATAAGACAAGTGCAACAGTAATTCCTGATTTTTTTGTGTTCTGCATATGCGTTGACAATGGTCTCAGGTCAGGTGTCAATGTTTTTTTTTATACTAAAGCAGCATATGAAATCAGATTTATTACCTACCACCATTTAGTTGTTTTCTGGGTAACACTTTACAATAAGTTACACAAAACAGGGTAGTTACTGTTTTTGAAGGCGTAACGAATGATTAATTACCCTTTTTCAGAAGATAATATATTTATATGGGGTTAACGACTAAAAGAACTTTTACATGTATACAGGAACCATTCACACACTGAGGCTGCTGTACAAGTTTCCACCTAGAACTAGAAAAACTAGAACACATTCATATGTAACCTTCCTGTTGTCATGAGTCAAATTTGACCAATTTTCAAAAAGGTTTCTCTATCAGAAATTTGGGTTTCTTTTAACCAAGTTGTTGAAAAATGACATGGCTAGTTCTCTAGAACGCTCTTACGAGTAAAAATTATCAGTTCACTACTTTCAATGAATTTGGTTGTTTTATTCAATTTCAAAGCATTTGAAGAAAATAATTGATGAAAGAACGTTGAAAAAGGTGACAAAATGTTTGTTTTTTTAATTGTTTAAAAAAAACTTAACCCAGGGCATCTGGGTAGCTCACCTGTTAGAGTGCACGCCCATATGTTTACTCCTCGACGCAGTGGCCACAGGTTCGACTCCGCCCTGCGACCGTTTGCTGCATGTCTTCCCCCCTTCAGCTGCCTTGCAGAAATAAAGGGCTAAAATCCACAAAAAAATAATCTAAAAAAAAAAAAATAACTGGAAGACAACACAAGGGTTGACTAGGTGACATCACAACATTTTTACATAAAAAAAATTATTAAAACCGATTAGTTGATCATCAAAATAGTTGGAGTATAATTGAATATTTCCATTAATAAATTCCAATATCCATTTATCTTTGCAGCTCTAAATTGTGTTGGTTATGGCCAAATAAAGTGATCCCGTGTTTTACTGGCACCCCTGGAAACCCAACTTTAGTAACCACTGGATTACCATTCATACATTCTGCAGCATAGCAATACATACATAAACAATAACATAATAGGGAATGATATGAATTACTCACCTACAGTATGTTGAAGAAACAATCCAGAACATCTGTAATTAATATTTACAACCTTTATTTCCTTAAATACTTTCATACATCTTCCAATGTGCAATAAATATATATGCGATACATACCAAACTTCACAATAAGTTAACAGGTGCAATAAACATATTACACTCAGATTTATTCGGTTAGTTGAATCCAAATATCTTCAAAAATGTAACCATCACTGTTTTTAGTGCTGCCTTTTATATTCAATTAGTTTAATAAAAGAACATAGACATTTTTTTTCATATGTTTTAAATCCAACACGCAGGTTTATTCTAGCAGAATCGTGAAGGCAGCAGAACTGAGAACACGTTAATATCTGTTTATCGCACGCAATATCATTATTGCATATTTTCCTAATATCGTGCAGCTGGACTCAGCATCACATAATAATATATAAATATAAAATAGTTCATTGAGTAACAAGTGATCTGCTTTGTTGGGGACGCTCTTGGCGTCCGTCTGGGACGGCTCTGGTTCTGGAAGTGATTGCCCCCGTTCGATATCTCTGTTGACATTTCAGTAGTCTAGTTCCACGTTGTTCCATTTCTTAGAGGATTATGATTGGTTTAAAGGTCCCATGACATGGTGCTCTTCAGATGCTTTTATATAGACCTTAGTAGTCCCTAAAACTGTATCTGAAGTCTCTATATACCATAGTGGTCCCTAATACTGTATCTGAAGTCTCTTTGCCACTTTGCTTGTTTGAAAGCCATGAGGTCTCTTTTTCTCATGGGTGGGCCAAATACTCTGGCAAAGCAGAGAAAGGGAGGTAACTTTGCTCCTTATGACCTCATAAGGGGAAGATTCCAGATTGGCCCCATCTGAGCTTTTATTTTCTCAAAGGCAGAGCAGGATAACCGCTCGGTTGACACCATCACCATTTCTAGCCACAGGCAGGCTGGGGAGCTCGTTAAAAAAGAACTCAAAGCGAAATTTTCATGCCGTGGGACCTTTAAAGAATTGCTAATAAAGCAAAGAAGCTTAAACTGATCCAGGAATCCTGAGTGGACTAGCCAGACCTTCCTCCTTGCATGTGGAGGGTTAGCCAGACAATGCTAGCCTATATTGGTTAGGAAGTCTCGTTCACTGGCAACCCGTAACTCGTGTTTTCACAACCTACCAGTGAAAGCGCCCGGGAACGGCGGTCAAACCTGTAACTTTCTACTCCTGAACTTGTCCCAGATCGTTGTACTCCCAGTTACACACACATAAAGAACAACGGCGACCCCTGTTGATGCTGCACAGACGCCGTGATAAATAATATAAATTGGCAATAAGTAATTCCACACATTGTAATCAACACATCCACTACTACAGGTTATGTTCATTAAATGAAGCCCAAAATATGTCGCTGACTAGAAATCAATTGCTGGTGTAATGTCATTTCCATGATCCACAAAGCCTATATGGTCGGAACAAATGGATGTTGGAGCTGAAGGTTATTGGGAGATCGGAAAAAATGGAGCGTCGGAGAAATGGGCAGTCCCCGCGCTAGCTAACGTCAACGTTAGGTAGTCGCTAGCAAACGCTAGCTAGAAAGGTTTGTGGTGACTTTGCCTGGAACGCTACCAAGTTTTGACTTGAAGTCGTAACTTACGGGCTAAAAACTGTCTGGAACGCTGCATGAGCTACTAACATTACCATGGCAACTACCATTAGCAGGCAGAGTCTCCACATTGCCTCCTGTTTATGCCCAGCGTCACAATTGAAGACTGGAGAGGAGGCTTTTAAAGTGCACAAGTTGTGTATTTATTACCAAAATACTCAAACAAATACAAAATATTAAACTGAGGCAAAATAACAGCCAACAAACAAAAAGGCAACCCCACAGCAAGTTGCCCAGTCTCTTCTTTCTGCTCCTGAAACCCTTTTAACTCAGTCCCCCCAAATTGGACTATACCACAGGTGACAATAAGGTGAGCAATCCTGAGCAAGCAACATTAAGAGTTTCTCAAAACATCATTACAATTGGATTGAGGTACTGCTGACATACTATTTATACATATGTGCACCCACAACAATGGGCACCCCAAATATTAAAAATGTAATTTACTGCAGAACTACTGTATTGTATCTATTGTTTTAAACCTTAAGATTGCCCAGCCCTCCCAACAGAAAGGACCTAATGAGGCAAACCTGCATGCACTCTCCTGATTAAGCTGGTGAGCAGCTGAGCTACCCCACATCACAGGCAGAACCATCAACATCAACCTGGCCTGGATTTACTTCCGTTACTCAGCTTCACCAAACCCAACAACCGCGGTCCTGCATAAGCTGCGCCACGACGGTGGCTAACAACTGGTTCAATCAACCCGGGTTTCCCAATACAGCGCGCGTATTCACACATAAAAGAGGCGGTGTCTGCACAGCACAACCAATCACAAACATCAACCAGAGCCATATATTTTACATAAGAAGAGCAAACTATACTTCTACATAAATAGCAAGAACACAGACCTATACAAAATCCTGTAGGCTAAACTCATTCAGCCATTTGAGTATGTTTTTATATTTATTAAAAGGGCAAAATTACCATCACCAAACCCCATTTAAATAATCAGTACTTTTATCATCGTAAAGCGTAATAGTCTATACGTAATTCCCTCTGCTTAAAAACTATATCTTTCATAAAGATACCCATTAGGGAATTACCGGGTTGTCGGTCTCTAAATGTTAAACTAAACTTTAATGAGCTCACCCCCCTCTCTCTCCAGCTGACCTTTGGTGACTGTTATTAACCAAGTATTGACTGGTCAGTAGGCGGTGCTTTTACACGGGTTGATCTCTAATTTCCAACATCGACCAGCTCCTGCTCCTGACCAGGTTAGGTGTTCAGCATAAGTTACCATGGCGATTGAACCCGGTAACAACTGATCTACCGTCGTGATAGAGAAAACCCTGGGTTAAACCTGAAGTTACCTTGTTAACGCAAAATCTTGCTTCGTAGTACAGGACTCTGGCCTATGTCAAATAAAGTAACTAATAAACAGCAACAGTATTAATTTTGAGAACAGTGCCCAGTGAAAAGGAGAAAGAAAGCCTTCTCACACCCAGTATACCAGAATGTTGATGAGATATGAGGATTGGGTGTTAGTTTAGAGATAACAAAAAAAAAAAAAAAAAAACACTTGGTGACTGGAGATCACTTTGGCTCAAAACTCAAAATGTGGCGGTGTAAATGTAGCCTTCAAGACACAAGGGGTGACATCACCAGAACTGTCCAATGAATGGGTTACACTCGAGTCTATGGGAGTCAAAACTGTCTGGATGTGATTGTGTTTGATGAAGCTGTGAGGACTGAGCTTCCTCTTCATTCTTCACAGGGACAGGAGTGAATGGGAACTTGGTGATATCAGCCTCCTCCAGCCCTTGAAGCTGCTCTCCCTCCTGACTGCTCCACAGTTCCTCCTGCAGCCGGGACGATTCACCCCCACACATGTGCTTTGTACTGATGAAGCCAGGTGAATCTTTTTCCACAACTGGTACAGCTGCACGGTCGCTCCTGTGTGCGTTCTCATGTGTAACTTCATGTGTTCAAACCATGAAACGCCGACCACAGACTGAACACCTGTAAGGCTTTTCACCCGTGTGACATTTCAAATGGTTCTGCAGGTGTGCCTTCTGGCCAAACCTTTACCACAGAAGGGGCAGCTGAACGGCTTCTCTCCTGTGTGAGTTCGCATGTGTGTCTTCAGATTGGAGTTTTGGTTGAATTGTTTCCACACTCAGAGCAGCGAAATAATTTCTGACGAGACCTATACCTGTTCTTTTCTGAGAGTTTCTGTTCTCATTTCTTTGTTGGAAACACTGTGAGGCAATGGCAAAGCTTGATAGTTGTCTAGGTTCAGGAAAGTCTGAAGTTTTGTCTTCAGTCTCTGGTTGTAAAATGGATGTGGATGTGAGTTCCTGGCTGGTTCTGGTCCTCCACAATTCTCTCCATCAGCTTCTGTTTCCAAGTGTTGAGTTAGTCTTTGATGAAGCTGTGAGGACTGAGCTTCCTTTGCATCACCTATTACCTTCACGGGACAAGAGTGAATGGGAACTTGGTGATATCAGCCTCCTCCAGCCCTTGAAGCTGCTCTCCCTCCTGACTGCTCCACAGTTCCTCCTGTTCCTCTTTAATGTGTGGGGGGGGCTCTGGCTGCTGCTGGTCTACACTGGAGCTACACTCCTGCTGCTCAGGGGGAACCTCTTCTTTAACCACCGGCAGCTGCTGCACATCTGCAGGAAACAGGGAAACACACACTGAGGAAAACGGGACTTCATGCTTCTACATACTAACTTATAGACCAAGGGCTCAAGCTGTAGAAACAATTATACCTGAATAATTGTTCTGGTATACACTGGTTTGAATCAAATTGACAGCTGAGGAAAGGGTTTTATTTTAATTTTATTTTGAGTGTAAAATATCTAAATCAATAGCAATGTTCTGAGTAAATATGATGAATAGGTTTGGCATTATTATTACGACTGAAATTATTTTTTGTCAGAGGGAAAGTATGTAATGCCGTTTTTACTCAAAATTAAATAATTGAATAAATACATGAATTAATACATGAATAAATACATTTGCCTTTGAAATACATCATGAAATAAATAAATGAGGCAATAAATACATAAATTAAATAAATGTTCATATAAAAGTGTATCAATTAGTTAAATATATTACGTTTTTACTTTTATTTCATAAATCCACATTTATTAATTTCCCACTCTATTTCCAGTTCTTATATGCAAGTCAGGGGGCGTGGCTATCTCTCACATTCAGAACCGAACCATAGGCAAAAGAAGGTTGATAAACATGCGAACCAGCATCTCGCGGTGCTCTGTACCCAGCACACAGTCACCTATTCTGGGGTAACTAGACCACCA
>JABXJD010001437.1:0-25000 GCA_013375575.1 Percina caprodes
GAAGCCGAGACTGTATTTAGTTTCACCTGTTTTCTACCCAGGCCAGCGTCCAAAAATGAAATAAACTTTAACAAACAAAGGCTTTGATGAACTTTTGTAACTGCAAAAGAACACTGACAGTTGTGTGCAAGGTGTCTGTGTGCCTGTAAGAGGCCACAGGATGGATATATTGTTAAATCTTACCCTTTAAAAAGGGGAATAATAGTAATGGGGTAATAAATAATAGAGCCAGAATGTCACTCCTGGTTTCTGACACTAGAGGGCAGAACAACAAAAGAAAATGTGTACACATAAAAGTCTTAATATCAAAGTTTCTGCAGGTTTCAACCAGTGACATTTCAGACCTTTAGGCATTAAATTCATTATCTTAATCAGGACATGAAAGTACAATGGAATGCATTGTCTAAAATGTACTTAAAGTAAAAAGAAAATCCTAATTGAATTAAAGTGACAGAGTCATATTGATCTGTACATTAACCCCAAATTACATATTTAGACAAGCAAAAGGATAAACTACAACATGATTATAATGAGCATCAAAGGCAGCATTACATGAACCTAGAACCTTATTCTCTAAATAAAGCTGTTACTCATGGTCATGTACTTTGTGTGGATGAAGCATGAAGTTAATTTGACTCCTTAACCTCAGCTCTGCAACTTGCCAGAAGTTGGCTTGTGCTGAAGTTTTTATACATTACCATGACAATGGTACAAACAAAAATGGCCGACACTGACCATTATGCTGCACTGATTTAAATGGAAAGGGACTTTCTATCTATTTTATTTCTATGGTTCAGGAAGTTCCAACCTGGCTGAGATTCTCTGGCTGCTCCTGGTCCACACTGGAGCTCCACCCCTGCTGCTTTCTGATGTCACTAACACAGGAAGTAGACAGTCCCTCTCCTGTGTGATGTTTCATGTGATGTTTTAAATGGCTACTACGTCTAAAAGATTTCTTACAGACTGAACAGCTGAAAGCTTTCTCTCCTGTGTGAGTCATGATGTGTCTCTTCAGGTGTGACCTTTGGCCAAATCTTTGATCACAAACTGAGCAGCTGTATGGTTTCTCTCCTGTGTGAGTCATCATGTGTCTCTTCAGATATGTCTTGCGGCCAAATCTTTGATCACAAACTGAGCAGCTGAATGCTTTCTCTCCTGTGTGAGTTATCATGTGGCTCTTCAGGTCGGTCTTCTGGCCAAATCTTTGGTCACAAACTGAGCAGCTGAATGCTTTCTCTCCTGTGTGAGTTATCATGTGTCTCTTCAGGTGTGCCCTTTGGCAAAATCTTTGATCACAAACTGAGCAGCTGAATGGTTTTTCTCCTGTGTGAGTCATCATGTGTCTCTTCAGGTCTGTATTATGGCCAAATCTTTGATCACAGACTGAGCAGGAGAAGGGCTTCTCTCCTGTATGAGTTCTCAAGTGACTCTTCAGACTTGAGTTGTAGTTAAATCTTTTCCACACTCAGAGCAGCTAAATGGCATCTGCCCTGTGTGGATTCGCATGTGTTGCTTCAGGGTTCCTCTCACTGTAAAAGATTTCTTACAGACTGAGGAGCTGAACGGTTTCTGTCCTGTATGAGTTCTCATGTGTGTCTGCAGATGTTGCTTGCGGCCAAATCTCCTCCCACACTCCGAGCAGCTGAATGTTTTCTTACATCTTGAATCATGTTTCAGAGAGTTTAAAGCTGACTGAGGTTCTCTGGTCTCCTTCCAATTAGCACTGTCATCGGTCTCAGGTTCAGAAGAGTCTCCAGTCTGGTCTTCAGTCTCTGGATGTAAAAGTGGATGTTGATTCCTGGCTGGTTCTGGTCCTCCACAGTCCTCTCCATCAGCTTCTGTTTCCATGTGTTGAGTGTGTCTTTGATGAAGCTGTGAGGACAGAGCTTCCTCATCATCATCATCATCATCTTTACTCTTCACAGGGACAGGAGTGAATGGGAACTTGGTGATATCAGCCTCCTCCAGCCCTTGAAGCTGCTCTCCTCCTTACAGCGCCACAGTTCCTCATGTTCCTCTTTAATGTGTGGGGGGGCCTCTGGCTGCTGCTGGTCCACACTGGAGCTACACTCCTGCTGCTCAGGGGGAACCTCTTCTTTAACAACTGACAGCTGATGGACATCTGCAGGAACAGAATGAAACAGAATTACTGACCACAACTCAAACCAATAATACGCAAGGCAAGGTAAGGCAGCTTTATTTGTAGAGCACATTTCAGCAACAGGGCAATTCAAATTGCTTTACACAAAATCAGTTAAAAGACAGTTAAAAAATAAAAAATAAAAACCGATAAAAATAAAAACATTAAGATACATAAATCACAAGATAAAAAGTTACAGTGCAGCATATGAAATTAAACATTAAAGAAATGAAAAAAGGCAACATAAAAAAGAAAGGTCTTCAGCATTGATTTAAAAGAACTGAGAGTAGCAGCAGATCTGCAGGTTTCTGGGAGTTTATTCCAGATATGAGGAGCATAGAAACTGAACAAATTAACTGAATAATGAGAGGTAGTTTTGTATCGTCAAATATGAAAACTTACAAATTTAGTCTAACAAACTTATAAAAACAGTAGCATAGCTTGTTAAGGTCCGCATGCTAAAACCAGCGACAAAACGAAACCCTTTACGACTATCCCTAATGATTATTTTAGTCATTGATTATACTAACGATTAATTTGTCGGTGTGTGTGTATGTTGTAGGGAATTATGTCTAAAATCAGGCCCAAAGGCCTGTCAAATCAGTTAAGACAGTTTACTGAGTTTAAAAGGTCCGATGGCATGGTGCTTTTTAGATGCTTTTATATAGACCTTAGTGGTCCCCTAATACTGAATCTGAAGTCTCTTTATATAGACCTTAGTGGTCCCCTAATACTGTATCTGAAGTCTATTTTATATAGACCTTAGTGGTCCCCTAATACTGTATCTGAAGTCTATTTTATATAGACCTTAGTGGTCCCCTAATACTGTATCTGAAGTCTATTTTATATAGACCTTAGTGGTCCCCTAATACTGTATCTGAAGTCTCTTTATATAGACCTTAGTGGTCCCCTAATACTGTATCTGAAGTCTATTTTATATAGATCTTAGTGGTCCCCTAATACTGTATCTGAAGTCTCTTTATATAGACCTTAGTGGTCCCCTAATACTGTATCTGAAGTCTATTTTATATAGACCTTAGTGGTCCCCTAATACTTGACCTACTGCCGCTTTACTCATTTGAAAGCCATGATGTCGCTCTCTTTCTCATGGACGGTGCAAATTCTCTGGGCAGGCAAAGCAGAGAGGGGGGGGGGCGTAATTTTTGATTGAAATTCCAGATTGGCCCACCTAAGCTTTTGTTTTCTGAAGAAGGAGCCATTTCTAGCCACTGGGGGACCAGGCTAGGGGAACGTCTCTTAATAAAAAAACTTTAAAAAACTCACAAAGTGACATACTCGTGCCATCTAAGCTTACAAAACACAAGTGTGGTTTAACAAAATGACATTAAAGTTCCCAACCCGCTGAAAGAGTATTCAGAGCAAAACCTGTCAGATTACGAACCCCGCTAACCGCTTTTCCTTTCTTTTATACCTTGCTTGCTCTCCTCCCTTCCTCCTGTCTTCCGGGCAGATGTTCCAGCTCCTGGGGATTTGTAGCAGGAAAAGTTAACCCTTTCCTTAATTTCATGTTGTTTATGGAGACGAGTCGGAGGAGTTGCAACACTACTAAGCCTCTAAAAATGCAACTGGACGTCGCAGCAACGCAATCTACTTGGCTGTGGCTAACTTTTCCTTCTACAGATTCCCCCAGTGGTCAGAAGACCCCGGGGAGAAGGTAATCCGCTTCTTTTACACTTCTGGTACAAACTTTGTTGTATGAACAATATGTGCAATGATTAGGTTAAATCTAATTTCATATACTTATGCTCATGCTTAATAAAGATTGTCAAAGTCACACAATCCAATATTCCAAAATGTATTTCTTCCACAAAACTTAACACAACTTTCTGCCTTTCTGTCACATCTCCAGCAGTCAGATTCACTCTGAAGGAATCACTGCACATTGGGGGAATCCGGGAAATGGCTTTTTTATTTATATTTTTAACAGTTTGCAATGATCAATTCTGCGTGATCAAGTGAGCTGCTCCGTGACACCTGCTGCAGCGCTAATTATAAAATCCAGGCAACTCCCATAAAGCAATATTTTACACAACTCCATTATTATTATTAAAACTAAAGAAATGTGTTAAAGTAAGGCAGACTATTAAACACAATCCTTCCTGGGGCGGGTTTAATGAACTAACCTGCTCTGTGTAACCGGAGCTGAGGGTTGAAAACAGCGTCCAGTAGTTCCCGTTGTCGCTCGTTCTCCTCTTTGAACGACAAAGTTCCTCCTCGTACTCTGCTATCGTTCTTTCAAACAGCCCAAATATCTCTTCAGCAGCCGCAGTTAGTCGCTGCTCCACCAACGCTCTCAGCATCTGGACTTTACACATTTTACCTCTTTCTCAGCACAACAAAGACCCTCTGCTAACACTCCTTTCTAAGAGACGCCATCTTGGTCACAGGGGGAAGTTAGCCGCGGTCAGGACTACAGCTTCCGGTGCCGATCAGTTGCTGAGCTTCAAAATAAAAGTCGGGAAGTGTTCCAGTTGCTGAGCTTCAAAATAAAAGTCCTAAAGTATTCCAGTTGTTTAGCTTCCAAATAAAAGTCCCAAAGTGTTTTAGGCTAATTTGAAAAAAATGTAATAAATTAAGACAGACAAATATTTATTATTAAATATTTTATTATATATTTATATATTTTTATATTTAGCATTTTCAGAGCTCTGAGAAAACAAACCAAATTAAAGATGGTGGTAATTTGGCTTCCAGTTGCTTAGCTTCAAAATAAAACCCCAGAAGTGTTCCAGTTGCTCTGTTATCACAGAGTTCAGGGGAAACAGGATATAAGATGGGCATGCTACTGTTTTAATTTGGTAAGACGTTGTCACACTGTTATGGTCTTCCACTTGGTTCTTCTCTGCAGGGAATAATTAAATCTCACCGAATTCTAACCCTCGACTCAGTTGTGCAGCTGGCTTTATTTGGTTTCAACATGCATACCTCCATTAGTCACTCATTTCCATCGGAAAACGCACTTGTGGTTACAGGGACCTCCCTGAACCCAAGGACAGACCCTTCCCCACTTTCAGCCAAATCTCTCTCTCTCTCTCTCTCTCACTCTCACACACACAATAAAGACAGTATAAAGACAGTTCCCCTTTTGAAGAATATGTGACTTATAAGGTCCAAACCAACATTATTGGGACTTTAAAGGGACAATGTCGTCACTTTTTAAATAACTGCTAATTAACATAAATACACATTAACCTGACACCACCAAG
This sequence comes from Percina caprodes, assembly GCA_013375575.1. Classification (NCBI taxonomy): domain Eukaryota; kingdom Metazoa; phylum Chordata; class Actinopteri; order Perciformes; family Percidae; genus Percina; species Percina caprodes. Next base: position 5,368 of record JABXJD010001437.1, read on the forward strand.
CATTAATGGGACTTAAATATTATTTTATTCTCCAAACTCAAACCATCACCAGTTAGTGACACTGACTAACAGTCAGATAGCAGCCTGTAACAGATTGTCACACACACAAATGCCACGACTTATTTTAGCTTTTTGGCTCAATTCCCACTCCTAATTTCCACAGGATGCGTCTCGAAGTCTTGAGGATCCACGAGATCTCACAAGATCACGTAGACTAGAACCAGAAAACAACCACCAGTTAATTTCTAAAACATCCGGTTCATTTTCAAAATAAAATACCCCGTGCTCACTGTGATCATATCTCCTGCACTCCACCTTGAAAACAGCCCAGAGCTGTTCCACCTCTACTCCTCTGGATGGAAACAAGCTGTTGTTGGTTTTGTGGTTCTATTCTACGAGATCTCGCGAAATCATGTGGGTCCTCAAGACTTCAGCTGTCAGTCAAATTTGGACGTGGTGGGTGTACGCATCCGGTGGAAATTGGGGGTTACCAACTTCAAAAGACCCATGGTTGCTCATAACAAAAAAAAACTTAAAAATTAAAAAAATTTTAAAAACTGTTGATTTACAGTTTGTTTTGTGCTGGCCTCTTTGTATAATCCAACCTATTTTTGTACTGAACCTTGAAAATATCATCACAACCTATAACAAGCGGAGAACAACTTTTTAAAACATTAACACAAAAACACCACCACAACTGTCAGTGGAGTTAAATCTGTTCTTTTTGTGACTGCCTCTTTGCAGTTTTTCCTTTATTTCTAACATAGTCCCTTATATTCTGCACTGTTCTTTCTGCCAACACGGGGTCTTCCACCAGTTTACAATGACTGCATTCAGCTGTGGTGGCCAGCTTTCCTCTGCTTATATGATCTCTGAAGTGTCGCATTACTGCGGCGCCCTCGGCCTTGGACCACACTTTCTTTGGCACTCTTCTGGATCTGCGTGCTTTATCGGCAGAAGTCCCTGGAAGAAAATATATCAACAAAATGTTGAAGCCGTCAAAACATGAGTTCAGTTAATGCCACAGTTACTTTTCTTAACTCTTGTGTTGTCTTCCCGTCAACCATGGGAAAAAAAGTTTTCAACTCTTATCGCTGTTGTTGTTGCAAGACGTTTGTCACGCTGTGGCTGACGTGTGCATTGTGAAAACTGTTCTTGTCATTTGATTGCTCTCTGCAGGGAATAATTAAAACTTCAGCGAGACCAAACCTCGGTTCAGTTTGTCTTTAAGTTGGTTTCAACAAAGTCTCACTTCCAACAAATTCCTCTCTCGCTGTCCAGAAACGCCACGACACTTTCCCTTACGCTCTTCCATAAAAGACAAAAAATGGAGAAAAAAACTGCAAAAATGTTGGAAAAAGGGCCAAAAACATTTTTTTTTATTTACAATTTCTATTTTTTTTTAACATGCAAAACATACAACTTGCAACACAAAGCAAATCTGTTTTCATAACTTAACACAATGTGTACGTTCGAAAGTTATTTTTTTACTTCCCCCTTACGCTCTTCCATAAGAGACAAAAACATAGAAAACTACAAAAATGTCGGAAAAAAGACTTTTATTGCAAGGTATAAACCTCTGTGTTAAATCTGACTCTTACCCTCAGAGGGAGGTACACTCTCATCCACTGCGGACAACACCAATGACACCGATCCTGTTGAACACACAATTTAACAAAAGTTACTTTTGTCAGGACAGGAAAAAATAAATTTTATCAGAAGTGGTCATGAAGTGAGTTAACATACCAAAGCCTCCAATGTCATGGTCTTGCTCTTTAGTTGTAGAGTCCAAATCCACAGGCTCCACAGTCCCAAACTCTGATGCTAGTACTTCTGTGTTGCTGTTATCAGATTGGCTCCCACTGTCTTCAGCATCACTCAACGCAATCTTGTCTGGAAAATGGCATTATTAAAACTCAATAGCTGGACATAAAAATATGTGGTTGAAATAGCCACATCAAATAAAGTCCTCAGAAAAAGATAGTAGGCCTGTGATTTGTACTTGCCACTTTCTGCAAAACAAAAATTTTACTTAAGTAGTTTAATGTGGTGCATGAGCACATAAATGTAACATATTTTGAATTACTGTCCAGCAATACTGTAGACTTATGCTTATATTTCTGAATAGTAGACCTTGACTCATATTTGGACATGAACAGTGATTTGTTTTCCTAGAAAAGGATGCTGACTACGCCAAGTCTAGATGTTTATAAATTAACATTCAAAGGAAAAGACAGAATAAAAAACTCAGATAATATCTACAACGGCTCATTTCTGTACAAACCTTCTATTTCTATCTCATCCAGTGACTTCCCCTGCATGCTGGACAGGTTTCCTTTCTCCATTGAGAAAAGCAGTTTGGAAATCTTAGCCAGTTGTGTTGTGGAAACTGGTAATCTGTAGAAGTCGCGGTGAACACGGATATCTTGACCCAGGAAATCTGCAACCTGGTCAAGTTCATTGTTTTTTAAATGAAGGACTTGTGAGAGTGTGGCAACATGTTTCCTGAGTTGTGTTGACCTGAGGTACCCAGGGTGCTTTGCTCCACACTGGCTTGCATGAAGACGCAAACAGTCCTGTCCTCTGTAGTGGCTCATTGACGCTGGTCTTGCAAACAGGAAGACATTCGTGGCACGAACGCCACATTCAGTTCTTCTACTGGCCAGCAGCGACAAAGCATCCATCACACGTGGTGGGAGCAGAACTGAGACTTTTTTGCCCCATTTCCCCGTGATTTCAACTCGGCTGAAATAGTTGCAGAGCTTCTGTTCAGTCGTCGACAACCCCATGGCAACATCTTCATGGAGCTTTGTGTTGTCCGTTTCATGAAAACGTCTGAGGCTCATTTTTGAAACGTCCCCAGCACGTCTTCGATTGAACACAATGATTTGTGCAAGTGTGAGTTTTGCAAGTCGAGCGTAGTTCTGAGTGGTGGCCTCTTCCTTCAGGCTGCAGAAGGCACTTTCTGCAGCTGTCTTAAGGTACTGATGAAGGATCTGAACATCTTTAGTGAAGGGCAATGTTGATGGTCTGTTGTGTTTTGCATTACGCGGTGTGTTCAAGGCACAGTGAGGCACCAACTCAGACCACGTGGAGGCGTACAACTGCTTGAATGTGTCAGTGTTCCTGATCAGTTCTTCATCTTCTGCCATGAGTGCCCTACAATGAATAATGTCAGCGATCTTCTGCAGCATTAGCCCCAGTTTCAGGGCAAGGCTCGGTGTCTGGTACAAGTGTTTTTCTTCATCAAAACCTGAAACTTTCTTCACGGCTTGCACAACTCTCTGGAAGTTAGCAGGATTAACAGCCTCCTCTAGGTTATGTACTGAGAATTCTGTACGCAGGCATAATAACAAACGCCCACTTCACGGAGCCTTTGTCGCATGTATTCATATTTTGTAGGGTCTTGCCCATGTTTGTTGTACAGTGACTGGGCAAACTGGATAAGACATTGGTCATTTCTCACAACTGAGGCCACCTCATCTTGTTTCATGACACTAAGGAGCTTCCACACTCCACTTGAGATCTGCTGAGAAAACGTAGACTCCAGAGCTACAGCCAAGCCCAGTACTTTTTTTTTTTTACGTTTGTCATCCACATCTTCATTTTCAGGCTTAAAGGTGCATCTGCGGACATGTCTCCAAAGCTCCTTACGTATGTACATCCCTTGACAATACATACAGTGAATAAACTTTCCAGACGGTGTTTGACCTTTTGGCGTTCTCTTCACTTTCAGTAATCCTGTTCCACCTTGTAAAACTGCAGTGTTATGTATAAAATTTCCTTTATTCCTCATTTTTTCTAATAATATCTTGCGCTCTTTTGAGTCCGCAGGAAGGGAAAATAAATGGACAATTTCAGCATGTGTCTTGTGTCTTTTCAAGTGGCGGGAAATTTTGCTTTGTGGCTTACCACAAATATAACAGTAATTTGTTTTACTCATAACCAGATGGGATATTTCTTGCTCATGAGTTACAGCTACATCCTCTGGCTTTTCCTTTGATGAGTCTTTGATAGAATTAGCTGAACTAGATGTGTCAGCAGCATTGGGAATCATCTTATTTTTAAGGGGTGGCCCACATTTTGTGGCAGCAGGCACAACTGCGGTGCCTGTGTCTGACCCACAAGATGTTCCAACATCAGGGTTTACTGGTTTTACTTGAATATATGCAGCTCTTGCCTGACTTGACATTAAGGGTATGCTGGCATCATATCCCGAGTCAGGTATGTATTCCTTGTCAGACATGTCCTCAGCATCATCAGATGACATTTGGTCCAGTTCTGGTTGCGGTACTTTGTCCTGATCTGACAGCAGTTCCCCCTCAGAAGCCTTAGAAGACTGCTGCGCCTGAATTGGTGACAAAGATGTAATTGTATTATTTATTCATGCCACACAGTTTGGACTATCTAATCACTTCAAATCCAATACCAATGAGAGTTAATGTACCTCACACATATTATTACTATTTTATTGCATTGTATTTTATTGTTATTTATAGCATCTTATTTATACGCAGCTTATTAGCAGAGTCGTGAACACTGTCTACGAGAACCGAGACGACTTCATACGATGTTTTGAAGCCATCAGGACGAGTTCATTGACCCGCCCACTGTGAGAGAGGTATCTGGCTACATGAGGATGCTACATGATGAAGAGTCCCTTTTTCCCCAACGTGTCCTGTTTAGCCATTTTCCATTGCACAACACTGAATTAATGTGGAATAATTTATTGTGGAGCCATGTCATTTTTTTGTATGACGGCTGAATGCAAATTTCTTACAACGCTTTCCACCTGTAACTTATGTAGCTAGAGGGAAATATTTCTGTTTCTTAATGTACCCATTTAATTGGTCACCTTAATCATCAGAATAATTGACCCCTTGACAATTATTTCAGGAGCCGCCACTGGCGTAACCCATATGAAGATATACCTTCTTCATATTTTTAAATTGTACATGGGAATTTGTGGTTAGCCTCAGTGCCAGGAGCTGACTTGTTGTAGCCCAGTATAACTAATAGGGTGCCTATCCATTCACATTACATCACATCTGGTGACAGGACCCTCTAAACTCTAACAACCTCCCAAGTCATATTTGTGTTGGGTTCAACGTTTGGTACACATACACTCAGATAATATACTGACTGAAGCTTGAAAAAGCATGTTTAGACAACGTCCTTGCATTTCATTGTCTCAGACAGACAGACAGACACAGACACAGACACAGACACAGACACACACACACACACACACACACACACACACACACACACACACACACGTTGGTAGATTTAACATGTGGCCACTAGTAACTTCACTAAGTTGTACATCAGATTTAACTCACCTGTCCAACGTTGGTGAGAGGCCCGAGCTCTGGACTAGTCTGATTCGGTCGGCTGATAGCTGTATGGTTGCACTTGCTCTCAGTGGTCAGCTGTAGAAGACAAAACAGACAAAAGGACAATAAAGACAACGTCCTACAGAGGATATCTGACATCTAGTAGAGTATGAAAGAATTCATGCAATTAGTTGTTTTTAAATAACGCAACAGGAATCATGATCCAGCATCGGTACACATTACTTAAGTATATGATGTTTACCTTTATACTGAAGACCCTAATAACATGTAAGAAATTATATTTCTTTGGTGCAATAAAATCAGTTTTGCGGGGCTTAAGATGCTCGAAAATCACCAGAGTCTGCCCAGATCAGAACTAGTGAAAAGATAAAACGTTATTAAAAACACGGGTCTTCATTGAATGATACTGCGGTGGCAGCCATTTTTGCCCCTAATTCCACGCAAGAAAGTAGTTGTGTACAGTATACACCAGGGGTATCCAACAAGTAGCTTGCAAGCTACCGTTAGCTTTTCTTTTTTTCCAGTAGCTTGCCAATAGGTTGACAAACAGACACTAAATGACCACGACACTGAAAGTGAGGTGGCTAACTTTGTGAGTAAGTAGTAATGTTTTCTTGGACCCTGATGGGAATATGTTCAGTGATGGAGCTAACTATGTGGGCCTAAAGAAGTGTAAAATAGTCATGAACCTTGACGTGAAGTTAAAATTTTTCATAAGAATTGGGAATTGCAATTTTATTTGTGTACACAGTTTAGAGATTACAGCGTTCAGAACATAGATTAAAATGGATAGAAAGGACAGTGAACTCTTCCTCGTGATACTTTGATTGGCCCACAACAAAATGGATGAAGCATGAAGTTAAATTGACTCATTTAACCCGTGACTAGCCAGAAGTCGGCTTATGCTAAAGTTTATAAGTTACCATGGCAATTGTACACATTAAAATGGCTTTCACACGGACCATTTTGCTACGTTGATATGAAAGCAAACTGCCTTTCTATCCATTTCTATAGTTCAGAGACTTCCAACCTGGCTGAGATTCTCTGGCTGCTCCTGGTCCACACTGGAGCTCCACTCCTGCTGCTTTCTGATGTCACTAACACAGGAAGTAGACGGCCCCTCTTCTGTGTGTTGTTTCATGTGACGTTTTAAATTTCCTCTCTGTGTGAAAGATTTCTTACAGACAGAGCAGTTGAAAGCTTTCTCTCCTTTATGAGTTCTCATGTGCATCTTTAAACTTTTCCTCTGTCTAAAAGATTTCCTACAAACTGAGCAGCTGAAAGGTTTCTCTCCAGTGTGAGTTCTCATGTGTCTCTTCAGGTGTGCCTTGGTGGCTAATCTCCTCCCACACTCAGAGCAGCTGAATCTTTTCTTACATCTTGAATCATGTTTCAGAGAGTTTAAAGCTGACTGGGGTTCTCTGGTCTCCTTCCAATCAGCACTGTTATCAGTCTCAGGTTCAGAAGAGTCCCCAATCTGGTCTCCAGTCCCTGGTTGTAAAAGTGGATGTGAGTTCCTGGCTGGTTCTGGTCCTCCACAGTCCTCTCCATTAGCTTCTGTTTCCATGTGTTGAGTTTCTCTGCTGGCTGGAGGCTCTGCCTCTCTGTTCTCCTCAGTTTGACTCTGATGAAGCTGTGACGACTGAGGGTTGACGCATTTATGTCGTCTGACCTGTTGACGCCAGATAAATCTCTTGTTACAAACACTGCAGCTGTATTTTTTCTCACCTGGGTGGATTCTCATGTGATTATACAGATGTCCCCTAGTGCCAAATCTCCTCCCACACACAGAGCAGCTGAATTTTTCCTTACATCTTGAATCATGTTTCAGAGAGTTTAAAGCTGACTGAGGTTCTCTGGTCTCCTTCCAATCAGCACTGTCATCAGTCTCAGAAGAGTCTCCAGTCTGGTCTTCAGTCTCTGGTTGTACAAGTAGATGCAAGTTCCTGCCTGGTTCTAGTCCTCCACAGTCTTCTCTATCAGCTTCTGTTTCCATGTGTTGAGTTTGTCTTTGATGAAGCTGTAAGGACTGAGCTTCCTCTTCATCATTCTTCACAGGGACAGGAGTGAATGGGAACTTGGTGATATCAGCCTCCTCCAGCCCTTGAAGCTGCTCTCCCTCCTGACTGCTCCACAGTTCCTCCTGCTCCTCTTTAATGTGTGGGGGGGCCTCTGGCTGCTGCTGGTCTACACTAGCGCTACACTCCTGCTGCTCAGGGGGAACCTCTTCTTTAACCACAGACAGTTGCTGAACATCTGTAGGAAACAGAATGAAAACGACACATTAATGACCACCACTCAAACTAAACTCAAACCAATAACGAGAAGTAGTTTGTATCGTCATAGATATGAAAACTTACAAATTCAGTCTCACAAACTGATACAAAGTAGCACAGCATAGCTTGTTAAGGTCAGCTTGCTAAAATCTGTTACATTATGGAACTATTAAGGGCTGTCATGATTATTTTTGTTATCAATAAATCTAAAAATTAATTTAGAATAGAATGCCTTTATTGTCAATATACACATGTGCAGTACCTGTGCAACGAGATTGAAGCAAAACATTTACAGTGTCAACACTGAGGCTGAATCCCATTTCTTCCCCTTACCCCTTCCCCTTACCCCTTCCCCTCGTTTTTGCGCGTTCACGCGGGACCTAGTGGTGTCCCAATCCTTTTAGTGGCCGAGGGGTAGGGGAAAGATCAAGGGGTGTATGGCCCTAGAAAGCAAGTCAGAACGCGAGCTCACTTGTAAACAGACAAGCAACAATGGCTGCCGCATCAACAAGAGAGACCCATAAATCTAAGTATTTTCGGCTTAAATAATTGATTTAGAAGTTACGACAGTCTTGTTTTGTGGTATATGCAGTCCTGTAGATATATACTTGCAACAACGTTCTTAATTGAAAATGTAAAAAAATCGCTAGCTTGCGCTAACGCTAACCGCTAACGTTAACCGCTAACGTTAACCGCTAAGGTTGATTTGAATAACAGTCCCGCATTTCTCTGCCTTGAATGGACTGTATACATCACATAGACTGTATGTATTAATATTAACGGTCTATGATACATCGCTACTTGCTTTACATATACCGTCCTGTATCACACAGGGACCAGGAGGACCCAGCAGCTGGTCTACTTTATACTATATATACTGTCCTGTTTCATACAGGGACCAGGAGGACCCAGCAGCTGGTCCACTTTATACTATAAATACTGTCCTGTATCACACAGGGACCAGGAAGACCCAGCAGCTGGTCCACTTTATACTATAAATACTGTCCTGTATCACACAAGGACCAGGAGGACCCAGCAGCTGGTCCACTTTCGGCAAGAAGTTTCTTAAATCATGTGTTCATGTTGTCCCCATTCATTCAGGGGGTTACTGGCCAACAGGCATCAGAACAGTTGTAGTTAATTTGTTTGTTTGTGGTCTTGTGTCTTTTTTAGTTTTACACATTTAAAGCCTTTTATGTGTGTGACATGTAAGTTATGGTTCTAATACTTGATAATGGTTCTGTAATATAATATATTTAATGTAATGTTTTTGCCTGTCATGTTTAATTTATCAGGCAATAAAGACAGAATTTTGTTAAAATGGTTTTCTGAACATCAATGACATTCAAAACGGTGATAACTGAAACAGATATACAACACACCGTGTGTGTGTGTGTGTGTGTGTGTACACATATGTATTGCAAACAGACCTGAGTATTACACAGATAACATCTGCCTCTGCACTACCAAAGTGAACATAACATAACTAAAACATATATAAATGCATATCACACTGTTGTCAAAACCCACAATCAACAGAGACGCCATCTTGGAAGTTTGTGATCAATACTGTATGGTGATGTCACCAAGTGGTGTCCCATTTCATAGGGGTATGTTTTCACCCCTAGCCCTTAAAGCATATCTCCACCAGACTCCATGTAAATAATCACTACTTTTAGTGTGTATAGAGCAGCATATCTCCACCAGACTCCATGTAAATAATCACTACTTTTAGCGTGTATAGAGCAGCACATCTCCACCAGACTCCATGTAAATAATCACTACTTTTAGTGTGTATAGAGCAGCATATCTCCACCAGACTCCATGTAAATAATCACTACTTTTAGCGTGTATAGAGCAGCATATCTCCACCAGACTCCACGTAAATAATCACTACTTTTAGCATGTATAGAGCAGCATATCTCCACCAGACTCCATGTAAATAATCACTACTTTTAATGTGTATAGAGCAGCATATCTCCACCAGACTCCATGTAAATAATCACTACTTTTAGCGTGTATAGAGCAGCATATCTCCACATGTAAATGGGTGAATTAAGAGTTTATTCCAACCAGACCAGAGTGGTGATTGTTGGAACAGTGGAAAGATGAACCAAGACGGCTTTTGGTAGTTTTAATTAGTTTCTGTCCCCTTTGAATGAAGTGTGTTCTACGATGATAAAAGTAGTGATTATTTACATGGAGTCTGGTGGGTTGGCGACGGCCTGTTAAAGAGCGAAGATTCCAACAGATGTTATGAATAAATGCTTATTTCCATCCGTCCTATCGTCATATGGTCGCTGAGAGAAGAGAGCACAGGAAGGAGAGAAAGACCAACTGAAGGTTTAATGAACTAACCTGCTCTGTGTAACCGGAGCTGAGGGTTGAAAACAGCGTCCAGTAGTTCCCGTTGTCGCTCGTTCTCCTCTTTGAACGACAAAGTTCCTCCTCGTACTCTGCTATCGTTCTTTCAAACAGCCCAAATATCTCTTCAGCAGCCGCAGTTAGTCGCTGCTCCACCAACGCTCTCAGCATCTGGACTTTAAACATTTTACCTCTTTCTCAGCACAACAAAGACCCTCTGCTAACACTCCTTTCTAAGAGACGCCATCTTGGTCACAGGGAAGTTAGCCGCAGTCAGGACTACAGCTTCCGGTGGAGATCAGTTGCTGAGCTTCAAAATAAAAGTCCGGAAGGGTTCAAGATTTCCTCAGAAATACACACAAAGAAGAATAATGATTAAAATACACTTAGGAAGAAAGACACATACTTTACTACATTTTCAGAGCTCTAAGATTTTTTTTAATGTTATAAATGTACATTGTATTATAATATCTGAGCCTTACTGAGCTTCAAAATAAAAGCCCAAAAAAGTTCCAGTTGCTGAGCTTCAAAATAAAAGTCCGTAGGAATTCCAGATTTTACTGAAAGTTGCGCTGGAATATAAATGATTAAAACACACTTTTAAAGAAATCAACTTTAGTACATTTTCAGAGCTCTAAGATTTTTTTTAATATAATAAATGTACATTTTATTATATTATCTAAGCCTTACACATGACATTACAAAAACATTTCACAATTTCTAACTCCTCACAGGGTTTGTCCAATTCAATTAAATTTTATTTAATAATAATAATAAATTTTATTTATAATGCCCTTTACATTTCAAATGAAATCTCAAAGTGCTACAGTAGCAGAGAGTTAAAAAAAAAAAAAAAAAAGTTCCCAGAACACAACAAAATCAACAAATAACAATAAAACACTATAAAACTAAAATTAAAACTATGACTATTAAAAGGCCTTTTTAAATAGGAATGTCTTTAGGTCCTTCTTAAAAATCTCCACAGTTTGTGGGGCCCTTAGGGTCTCTGGGAGTGCAGTCCAGATCCGTGGGGCGACTGCCTGGAAGGCCCTGTCTCCCCTGGTAGAGAGTTTAGTCCTTGGTTGGTGCCGGCAGTACGTAGAGATGGAGGAGCGGAGGTTTTGCGAGGTGGTGTGTGGGGGGAGGAGTTCACTGAGGTCGGCAGGGGCAGTTCCATGTATGCACTGGTGGGTAAGGAGGCAGATTTTGTACTGAATTCTGTGTTTAATGGGCAGCCAGTGGAGGGATTTCAGGACCGGAGTGATGTGATCATATTTGCGCCTCCTCGTCAGGACCCGGGCAGCGCAATTCTGAATATGCTGGAGCTTTTGCAGGCTCCTGCCAGGGAACACGACGAGGAGGGCATTACAGTAGTCCAACCTGGAGGAGACAAAGGCATGGATCAACTTCTCAGCATCTGGTTGGGAGAGGGAGGGACGGAGTTTGGCAATGTTTTTGAGGTGGAGGAAGGAGACCTTACAGAGGTGGCGGATGTGGGTGTCAAATGTAAGATTTTAGTCAAGTCTGACTCCAAGGTTTGTAACAGAGGTAGACAGTGCGATGTGATGACCAAAAATGGATATACTGCTGAGGGAGGGGGACTGGGTTTGGTGTGGGGTACCGATCAGGATGGCTTCAGTTTTGCTGCTATTAAGTTGAAGAAAGTTGTCAGACATCCATGCCCTTATCTCCTCCAGGCAAACCTGAAGTGCAGACGGCAGAGCTGAGAGGAGTGTGGAGTCCATTTTTATGTATAGTTGTGTATCGTCTGCGTAACAGTGGAATGAAACTTTGTGTTTATGGATGATGTGACCAAGAGGTAGTAAGTAGATGGTAAAGAGGGTTGGAGCGAGAACGGACCCTTGTGGCACTCCACAGTTGACTGTGTGGGGTGATGATTGGGACTGTCCTAGAGCCACATACTCCGTCCTGCCTGTGAGGTAAGACTGGAACCAGTTTAGTGTGGTCCCAGAGAGTCCTACCACAGACTGGAGACGGTGAAGCAAGATATTGTGATCCACGGTGTCAAAGGATTTATAGAATCAATTCATAACAAGAGTTATCTCGAGACACTTTACAGCCAATAGCAGGAGAGAAACCCCTCCCAGAGTCACTGCAGTACCTCCGAAACACCTTCAACCCCTGTTGGGTTTAGGGTGGGGTTGGGTACCCGAAACTCTGTACTCTTTAGGGTAGCAACCGGAATAGGCCGGTACCACCGGGGACCAAATCCCAGTGTTTTATAGACCTATAGCCCGTTTTAAGACCATGCTTTTTCCTCCTGTTTATACCATAAACTTATTACCTCTTTACCTCGGCCACTGAGTCGTGCTTTTGAGTCCTTGGAGCTCCCCGACAACTACTTAATAACGTGTAATGGGCTCCCTTCATGAATTTTTCATGTAGTAATCTTGTTAGTTATTGTAGATGTGGCCTTTTTCCCCTCTTTATTCATATTTTATTAATTCTAGTTATTTGCTGACAGAATGCTGAATTTTATGTCTTATTACATTATGTGTCAACATTTTTTTAACGTTATTATAATTAATGCTGATTTTGAACACGTCTTTAAGACCAAAACTCTTTACTTTTTAGGGTACCAACTGGACCAGGCCGCTACTACCGGGGACCATTTCACGAAATATCAATTGTGCCAAGTCTCGGTACCTGAGAGCTCATACACGGTGAGGACGGATGACCAACACAAATCTTTTGTCACACACACTGCAGCTGAATCGTTTCCCTCCTGTTTAAACGGTTAGAGGCTTTTCAAGCTTTTTTTTCAAGACATTTTGAGACGATGAAACCGCAGCTGCCCTTCCCTTCCTGGCTACTGTGCTGCTGGAACACTTTGGTACATATACTGTGATGTATAGAATGTAAATAATATATATATATATATATTCAATAACGTATATAATATACTGTATAATATATATTCAATAATGATACAAACTCTACTGGTGCCCAAACTTTTGCAGATGCCATTGTTTAGTTTTCTGTTATTTTGAAAGTGTAAATGATGAAATAAAATCTAACTTTTTGTGACATATGTCTAATCTGTCATTTGATGCCTTTTGGAGATTTTTCTATCTTTTCTTGGCTTCTATATGCACATTAATACAAATTTTTAAACTTTTGAGCCCCACTGTAGCTTTTCAGATTTCCCTTTTTTACCAAACCTTCACCACAGTCTGAGCAAATGAAAGCTTTCTCTCCTATCTATGGATTTGTTTTAGAATCTGTACAGAACAGCATAGTATACTTTACTTCAAATGTTAATTATTGTGTGAAAAATAAACAGCAACCTGACTGAATCTCTAATAGTGGGTTACGTTCATTATCACTTCAAACTACACATGGAGACGACTACTCACTGAGTAGAGGATTAACTAAAGCGCCACACCGGCTCGCCGGTAATGATCACAAATGCAACTGTGTTTTGTATATTTATTTACATTAACACAAACAAGGTTTTGCATCCAATACATCCCATAATTGTATTACTGGCATCCAAAATTCATAAAATTCAAAAGTCATAAACAGCATTGTAAAAACGTAAAACCAGCGTGACAACGTTAAGGAAAAATAAGACTTCCCTTGTCACCCCTCCTCTCCTTGTCAAACCTAACAAGTAAACAGGTATACTTTGCTTCCTACCCCCACCAGGTGCCCTAATTACCGTAAATTACCTTTCAAAGTAATATAACTAAACCTGGCTTTTACAACGCATACAGTTAATACATAATCCTTTATTAATAAAACAAAAAAGACTGCTAACATTTCCATTACGACACATCAGTTTTATGTCGTCACATAAACGTAAAAACATCAACAGAACAGATTAAATACAAGGAGAGGCATAAAAGCTGAAGTACTATATACATGTATCACTAATGTATCTCCTGTGCAAAAAGAAGAGAAGCAGTTTAGTACAACAGTAAACACTGAATGAACCCAACCAATCAGGGTTTGTTAACACGGTTTGGGAGACTGAGGCTAGGTGGTTTATCAGAAATAGAAGAGGACCAAGGATTGACCCCTGTGGGACCCCACCCAGCACTTTTGATTGAGTTTGCCATTTCTAAGTACTTATTGAAGTACCCATTAAAGTACTTTACATTAAAAGCCAAAGGAACTTACTTTGGCGAGTAAAATGTAATTATCTAAATGGAAAGCTTTTGATGAATCCAGAAAAAAAATCATTGATCCGAGGCTGATGTAATCTAAATAATAAAACAAAAAATTTCTTTGAAATCCGGTAATATATATTAAGTAAAAATAGTTAATTAATTCAAGATGTATGATGAATTCCTCTTGCTCACAATTAGGAAATGATCAAGTCACTGACTTTATGTGATAAGTTCCCACTAATTAGAACATCAATTAAGGAATGTTAGTTCACAGTTACTTCACACAATAATTGATATATGAACTGAGTGTGAACAAACAAACAGCTCCTATTCCCACAGAAATACTGTTCTAAACCAAAATCTTCTTGCAATCTTCCAAATTGGAAGATAATGTACTGAAAATAAAAAAGCTTCATATTTCTATGAAAATAATTTCCTTTCAGCCTTTTCCAGAGTGTGACATAAACTTTCATGTAAATAAAACCCAGTTAATTTGGCCCCAAAAAGTATCTGAACTATAAAATGTGTATGAATGCTGAAAAGCTGAAATGCTAAAATGTAAGTATTTACATTTATTAGCTTATTGAGGGGCTTAAGATGCTCGAAAAATCACCATAGTTTGCACAGATCAGAACTAGTGAAAATGTTGATATTTTATAAGTCTTACGCATCAATTTGGCAAAATGATCAATAGTGCCTCATAATTGAAAGCCCTCAGCTTTAAATTGTATGTAGATTTTATTTGTGTAATGTAAGAGATGTGATGCACGTAGCCATTTGTTTTCATAAAGTAACCCTTATATTAACAAAGGTTGGAGACCCCTGGTATAGAATCTAAATTGTATACAGTATTCACGATGCACAGCCGTGTCGACCGGTGTCCAGATGCATACCCTGTCACACGGGGAGGTGCCAGGCTCGTCAATCGCTGCTGGCTGCTTTAATTGTAAAGTGTTCCCAGAAATCCATACTGTTGCTTATTTAACATGTTTTCACCCTAACCCTCCACAGACTTGTTTTCAGTATCTGGACGTACAAGTGGATGTGAGTTCCTGGCTGGTTCTGGTCCTCCACAGTCCTCTCCATCAGATTCTGTTTCCATGTGTTGAGTTTCTCTGCTGGCTGGAGGCTCTGCCTCTCTGTTCTCCTCCATTTGACTCTAATGACGCTGTGATGATTGACAACCGGCACATTTATGCGTTTTGATCTCTGACTGCAAACTGAATCTTTCTTCACAAACACTGCAGCTGAATCGTTTCTCTCTCGTGTGGACGACCATGTGTTGTGACAGATTTGACCTATTTGAAAATATGTCACCACAGACAGAACAATTAAATGTTTTTTCTCTAGTGCGATTTCTCAAGGGTTTATCTCCTGCATGAGTTAGGATGTGTCTGTCTGTAAATGAGTAGTTGAAAGCTGTTTCTCCTGTGTGTGTTTTCATGTGTGAATTTACATGTTCCTTGTACATGAATTTTTGGCCACAAACGGAACAACTATGTTTTTTCTTTCCTGTATGGCTTACCATGTGTTTCTGCAAATTGCCTTTCTGTGTAAAAGGTTTCTTACAGACTGAACAGCTGAAAGGTTTTTCTAATGTATGAATTCTTAGGTGGATCCTTAGATATGCCTGGGTGCCAAATCGTTTCCCACACTCAGAGCAGATAAATGATTTCTCACCAGCACTACTTCTCTCATCACTGACCGGAACGTCCTTATTCTTCAAAGAGTTTAAAGCTGACTGAGGTTCTCTGGTCTCCTTCCAATCAGCACTGTCATCAGTCTCAGGATCAACAGAGTCTCCAGTCTGGTCTTCAGTCTCTGGTTGTAAAACTGTATGTGAGTTCCTGGCTGGTTCTGGTCCTCCACAATCTTCACCATCAGCTTCTCTTCCCATGTCTTCAGTTTCCTCTGTGTTCTCCTCAGTTTGACTCTGACGGCCAACACACTGATGGTTCCTAAGCTGTTTGTACCAGGTGAAGCTTTGGTCACAAACACTGCAACTGAACAGAATCTTTTCTGTGATCGTGTTTGTCTTCAGAAGTGTCTTGCAGCCAAATCCTTTCCAAAACTTAGAGCCGCTTAACAGTTTTTTACCAGGAGTATCAGTCATACAACTTACCGGACTTCAGAGATATTCAGAGAGTGTAAAGCTGACTGAGGTTCTCTGGTCTCCTTCCAATCATTATCCAAAACTTCAGCTTCTTCTTTGATATATTGTGAGGCAGCATCACAGTTATTAGATAGTTGTCTTTCCATGTGTTGAGATTGTCTCTGATGAAGCTGTGAGGACTGAGCTTCCTCTTCATCATCTTCACTCTTCACAGGGACAGGATTGAATGGGAACTTGGTGATATCAGCCTCCTCCAGCCCTTGAAGTTGCTCTCCCTCCTGACTAATAAACAGGTCCTCCTGTTCCTCTTTAATGTGTGGGGGGGGCTTTGGCATCTGCTGGTCCACACTGGAGCTACACTCTCGTTGCTTTTAGGTCACTAACACAGGAAGAAGACTGTTCGTGTCCCTTGTGGACCCTCATGTGTTTATCTAAACTCCCTCTGTATATAAAAGGTTTATCACAGACAAAGCATATATATTCATGCCTCTTTCTTGTGTGGATTCTCATATGTTTCTCCAAACTTCCACTTGTTTTGAAATTTCTCTCACAGAATGAACAGCTAAACTGTCGTTTCCCTCCTGTGTGGACTCTCATGTTTGAGCATAGGTGTACATCCTGTGGAAAAGATTTCTTACAGACTAAGTTGCTAAAAGCTTTTTCTCTTGTATGAGTTTTCATGTGATTTTTCAGATGTGTCTTGCGGCCAAATCTTGGAATAAAAACAGAGCAGCTGAGAGCAGGTTCTCCTCCTGTATGAGTTCCCATGTGTTTCTTCAGATGTGAGTTGTTGAAAAATCTTTTTCCACACTCAGAGCAACTAAATGGTTCCTCTCCTGTGTGCGTTTTCATGTGTCTCGGTAAACTTTCCTGATGGGTAAAAGATTTCTTACAGACCGAGCAGCTAAAAGGTTTCTCTCCTGTGTGGATTCTCATATGTTTGTTTAAATTTCCCCTCCTTGAAATATGTTTCCAACAGAATGGGCAGCTGAAAGGTTTCTCTCCTGTATGAGTTATCATGTGACTCTTAAGATGCGTCATGCGGCCAAATCTTCTCCCACACTCAGAGCAGCTGAATCGTTTCTTAGATGTTGAATCATGTTCCAGAGAGTTTAAAGCTGACTGAGGTTCTCTGGTCTCCTGTGAGTTCCTGCCTGGTTCTGGTCCTCCACAGTCCTCTCCATCAGCTTCTTTTTCATATGTTGAGTTTGTGTTTGATGAAGCTGTGAGGACTCAGCTTTCCCTTCATCATCTTCACTCTTCACAGGGACAAGAGTGAATGTAGTTAGTTCCTCCTGTTCCTTTTTAATGTGTGGGGGGGGTTCTGGGTCCTGCTGGTCCACATTGGAGCTACACTCCTGCGGCTTCTCTTTAACAGCATTCTGTTTTTTGTAATGTGAAGGTAAGGCTGAAACAAAGACAGAGATCAATGTTATCTTAAACTAACAGATTAATAACATATCGAAGTGTTATTATTTAATAATCCACTACTAATACCTATTTATATAAGAAATATTATCATTAATATCATTTATTTATTTTACTTAGGTATGTTGGTAATAATTTGCATAGTTAATATTGTACATTGGTGTTCAGTTTACATAGGTTTTTCAAATGGTATTTAATAAAAATATCTTCTTTTTTCTCAAAATCTTATTGTGGGTCAAAAATCGTGATATGGACCAAATCTTTTTTGGTGTATCGTTACATAGACGGCACTGGAGGTAAGTGCAAGTGTGTCAACCTGTAATGTACTCCCCCTACCAGCAGGTGGCAGCACAGCCCTGAAATACTATATTAGTAGTCTATTTACAGTCTGATTGTTCTATGTTAATTGTTAGTCCATAGCAATAGAAAGTAGAGCCCAACCGATACAGGATATTTAAAGCCAATACCGATAGAATTATTTGGTTAACAAAAAATCCAATATGCCGAGATATTATATATTGTTTTTTTTATTATCCAGAAACGTGTAACAGAAGAGATTTCTCTAACATTAGTTTTTTGTTATTATGTATGAGCACCCTTATACATTTTTGACCAAATACGTTGACTCTAGAGCCCTGTCATTCATCACTGATCCTGACAACCACACCTCATCGCCTGTTTGCATTATTATTTCATAAAGTGCAGTGCCCGTTGATAAGGTGTATTTGGAAGTTTGGAATGGGCGCTTAATTGGCCTGTGGTATAGCTGCCAAATTATACACCAAAATGACCCCAAACCACTTTATATGCAACTCCACTGTATAGCCTACTACTGACTTACAGTGTAGGCTACTTCTACATCAGAGGAAGACATTGTACTTCTGTATTTACCTGACAGAGAACTAGAGACGCTTCCTGATACCGATTCTGATACCTGAACTTACGTATCGGCCGACACAGAGTACTGATCCAATACCAGTGTGTCATATATCAGCTGTATACTACTACCTCTGTATGATGATATGATGTCTAACAGCTGTATACTACTATCTCTGTATGATATGATGTCTAACAGCTGTATACTACTATCTCTGTATGATATGATGTCTAACAGCTGTATACTACTATCCCTGTATGATGATATGATGTCTAACAGCTGTATACTACTATCTCTGTATGATGATATGATGTCTAACAGCTGTATACTACTATCTCTGTATGATGATATGATGTCTAACAGCTGTATACTACTATCTCTGTATGATGATATGATGTCTAACAGCTGTATACTACTATCCCTACTACTTTAATGTAGATTTTCTTTAGGCTTTATTACGTGGTATCGGATTGGTGCATAAACTAACTTGAGTCAAACTTAAGTTTGAAATCCATCAGAATAAAAATTTGAGAGATATGCAAACACACACATTCCTGTAATTTATAGATATATTTATGTCTGAAACAAAGTTCCTCGGGGGTTGGGGCCTACTCATAAACACACTCACACACACTCTCTAAGCCTCAGTGGTTACAATACTGTGCCTTTGTTTATCTACAAATCAGGCCCAAAATCACCATCGCCAAACCCACCAGACTCCGTGTAAATAATCACTACTTTTAGCGTGTATAGAGCAGCATATCTCCACCAGACTCCATGTAAATAATCACTACTTTTAGCGTGTATAGAGCAGCATATCTCCACCAGACTCCATGTAAATAATCACTACTTTTAGCGTGTATAGAGCAGCATATCTCCACCAGACTCTATGTAAATAATCACTACTTTTAGTGTGTATAGAGCAGCATATCTCCACCAGACTCCATGTAAATAATCACTACTTTTAGCGTGTATAGAGCAGCATATCTCCACCAGACCATGTAAATAATCACTACTTTTAGTGTGTATAGAACAGCATATCTCCACCAGACTCCATGTAAATAATCACTACTTTTAGCTTGTAT